>CM044001.1:90641192-90726192 GCA_024085815.1 Flaveria linearis | reverse complement strand
ACTATACTTGTGGTTGTCAGATATCTTATCTTTTCCTTTCTAAAGCTAATATCATCTTTCTCAATTCATTTGAATACACACCCATATGTTTCAACTATTCATATTAGATTTTGAAAATCACTTATCTCTTTACTATTGGTGCCATCATCAACATCATTATCCTCCGTTAAAGATTCTGTCTTTTTTTCATCATCGTTCTTCAAAACCAACCACAAGTTTCACTAATTCACTCATACATATCTCTCTCTAGCACATAAAAAACTTACAATCACACCTCCATTACCACCCACCGACCATCACTAGCACACCACCATCACCGCCACAACACCTCCCTTCCAGCATTCTTCCTCCTCAAGATGTGCGAAACCTGCTTTCATATCACCCCTAGTCAACCTACGCACCACCATCACAGGTTGGATCAGAGGATTATTAGGCAAATGGGTTGATTTTGGTCAATTAGGCTACCGGTTGTATATTTGAGTATGATTTGGGTCATCCGTTCGGGTATGGAGTCAGGTTAAGGAAGAGGATACTTCAAATGTTGTGAGGTTGCTTCAAATGTTGTGAGGTTGTTTTACTCAAATACGAAAGCCATGGTAATGTTATAATCAAGATCAATTGCATTTTTATTGCATTTTGTTGATGAATTCTCTTGAAAAAGATTTGATGGTGTTTGACAAATGGTTACTGAGATATTTTGACTTTTGAGAGTTAATATAAAGATTATTATTAATTTAAAGTTAGTTGTATGATTTCTATATATTATAGAAAGTAGAGTTTGTTGATTGTTCAATCTTTTTCATACTTCAGAACTAATAGTAGTTTTGATAATAAAACTTATTGTTAGATTGATTTTAAGAGTCAAACTACATACTTGTAAATTTAAAATTGGTATGAACATTCTTATGAATTTAGCATGAACTCTATTTGATGACCTTGTTGAGGTGGATAATGGTTGGTAATTACAGAACTCATTTTTATGCATAGAGTACAACCTGTTAAACTAGATACTAACCAGTAATTATAGTATATATTTTTAAGCATATTGTACTACTATCTAAGTTGGATACTACCTCGTAATATTTTTCATTTTATATGTCACACCCTCATTTTCCACGTACGGGGTTTTACCGTCAGGCGTGTGACATAACCAGGATCTCAGATAAGCATCAGTTACACCAAACGACTCGATAATTACAAATCATATAAGTTGCTTAATTTTAATGAAACAAACCAAATATATTTAAGTAGTGCGGAAGCGAAAACAGGAAAACATTCAATAGTTTTGGAACACGCAAACACGCGCCAATCCAATTTATGTAAAGTAAATGCCAATTAAAGCATGAAAACGGTTTGAGATAAACGCGGAATGACATGCAGTGGATGCTGTGCTCCTAGACGTGCCACATCAATGTCCTGAGAGAAAACATGCAAAAATCTCAGTACAAGACTGGTGAGTTCACAGGTTTATCAGAAAACAGTAATTATCAGTAACGAAGTTCCCGGATTATGTAATCCGTCAAGTATGTAATTCCCGGATTATGTAATCCGTCAAGTATGTAATTTCCTGGATTTAGTAATCCGATAAGTATAATGAAATCCCCGGATTTATTAATCCGATAAGTATAATGAAATCCCCGGATTTATTAATCCGATAAGTATAATGAAATCCCTAGATTTATTAATCCGATAAGTATAATGAAATCCCCGGATTTATTAATCCGATAAGTATAATGAAATCCCCGGATTTATTAATCCGATAAGTATAATGAAATCCCCGGATTTATTAATCCGTCAAGTTTAGGTGAAATTCCCGGATTTGTAATTAAAGCATATAATGGGTAGCTAGTCCATAATGATCACTATGTGTATGAAATCACGGCCAAGCGGACATGTAATCAAATAATAAACAGGCCCGGATGTGGATCACACACCACAACACTTGTAATTAGGCTAACCGTTCACCGTTTGACGAACGTTGTGCTAGCGCGACTAGCCCGGGTGGGGTATGTCAATCCCAGTAGTACTACTAACAATTACCTCGCTAAGTCCATATTAACGGTCCGTTGGGCAAGTATACACCATAGTATCAAGTATATGCAGTATTACAAAAATCCAATGTAATGTAACGTTTATGAAAACAGCATGTTTCTCTCCTCCAAAAAGAGTATAAAGTAAAAGTGGGGCTGTAAACTCACCTTGAATTGATGTAATAAAATGAACGGAAGCTTCAACGAATAATGCACGACCAAACACGATCAACACCTATTATTAATTGTAATTACGTCTTTAAAACGGCTTCAAATGCAAATAGATATATTTGGTTGGATTCGGGTCGGTTTGGGTTTGACGCAAACGATTTGATATATATGTTTGAGTTTAATTATAATCTAGGGTTCAATATTTGATAATGTTTAAATATATTACGTATATATTCTTTTGAAATAATTGTTATTACGATAGCGTATTATCCGGTTAATATATACATAATATATTATGTATTTATGTATAGGGTTTGACGCGTTGTTTAAATGTTCGTTACAATATTGATGAAATTAAAATATATAATTCCTTTGATTTTCATGGTTATAATCAAGCAAGATCTAGTGTCCATTTTTATGAAAATAGTTATTTGTAATATTTATAAATATTAATTTATAAATATTATTACGGTTTTTAAATAAAATAAATTTACAGAAAATATTTATGTAACCTTTTAAATAAGGAATGTTTATAAAAATTATTTTTGTAATTTTGAGAATTTTTACTTATTTTTTCAGAGGCTTAAAAAGCCTTAAAAAAAATGAGGTGGCCCGGGGTCGAACCCGGGACCTCAAGGCTGATATGGGATCATGGAACCGGTAAACCAAAGGCCTAAGCCGCGATATAACCCGGGTTCCAAACCTTTTAAACACAACCTCAATAGAATATCCTCAACCGGAAGAACCCTAGATCTGAAATCGACCAAATTGGAGGTCGATTCGATCTTGATAGTGTCTGTAACCATGGGCTTTTGTTCCCCATGGAAAATCGAATCAGTATGTATATTTAATTACCAGATTTGAAGATGTTTTGATGATGATCAGTCAAAGAACAGGTCGCGGCTTGGTGAAGAAGTGGTTCGAGATGAAATTGATGACTAGAATCAAATTAACTTCTAGGAAAGCTTCGAATGAGGTTCATAATGCAAAGCCCTATGTTATTAGTGAAGATTGAAGCTCGAGTGATGTTGTTCGAGTATGATGCAGGTTGCGGTCGAAGGTGGTGATCAATGGAGGTCTTTAAGTTTGTTTCAGATACGATTGAAAGTTGCATTCGATTAAGAACAGTTATATAGTCGTTCAGGTTCAATTAATTAAACGATTATTGGTGTTAGTGGTGATCGTGGTGGTTTCTTTCGGCCGAAGTGGGGGTGGTCGGGTTTTAATGGCATTCGCACTGGTATTATTAAATTGGAAAGTTACCCATGTTCGACTCCACCACGAGAATGTGTCGGGCACTTTAGTTTGGTCAAAACCACGTTCGTTTGGGCGTTGAGGGGGTCGCCGGAGTTGGCCAGAGAGTGGCCGGACGGCAAAAAGGGTCGACGGGGGGAATGGGGTGGGTTTTAAACATTTTACACATTTGGTCCCTGGGGTTTGGTGCTATTATTATTTTATGCAGAAAGGTTTTAAAATAAGTTTTATAATTTACATTTTAATCCCCTAAGCTTTTATAAAACAATATTATTATTATTATTATTGTTATTATTATTATTATTATTATTATTATTATTATTATTATTATTATTTTATTATTATTATCCTTGCAAAATAGTAAGGTAAATTAATTTGCGATAAACAGAGGAAGTTAATTCTAATAATATTAACCGAAAAAAAAAATTCGGGTTGTCACATTATCCCCTTGTTGCAGGAATTTTCGTCCCGAAAATTAACGGGTACTGGCAACATTCTTGAACAGGTTAGGATACTTGCGCATCATTTCGTCCTCTCGTTCCCAAGTGAACTCAGGACCACGCCGGGAGTTCCACCGAACTCTGACAAATCAGAATTTTGCTATGCTTTAGTTGGTTTAAATTTCCAGAATATAATTTCGTGGTAAGGTGATGTCTAGAAATCAGGATAAGACCAACAATGATAAGAAAGGTTATCCGTCGGAATTAAGAATCCCAAACGTCACCATATGAAACGATCTTAACGCATATCTTGTGAATATGTATTTCTCCTTTGACCAACCATTGGTCTAAAAATACGCTATGCGAAGATCTTGGAATGAGTTCATGACAGTGGTCTATAATGCACCAATTGTCATCATGACCACTAAGATAAGAAGCATTTTAAAAGGAAAGTTAAACAGAAGATCCATAGGATCACGAAGATTAGGTCTTGTCACTTATGAAGATAAGACACTTGGAAACACACCAAGTTACGTCTTTTCCTTTAGACCAAACCCATGTCTATAAGTTACGAAGGTTTATGAACCTTTATATTCACATCGCAATGAGGATAATAACAGTCTTGTTGTTTAAATCCAAGATAGAATTTTAATGATTTTCAAGCTTAAGGATTCAAAAGCGATTCAAGAAGTGACTCGAACAATAGGAAACATGCTTTGCAAGGTAGCAATATTTAGGTACGTTTACATACGCAGTTTCAACAAACCATAAGCACAGCTGAGAACATTTGTATGACTAGAAAGTCATGAACATAAGTTGACAATATCTTCAGCAGAGAGATTGTTTAGGAAGGCTACCATCGCACAATCACGTTTTGATGATAGCTCAAAATGAAAGTCGATAGATAAGGAATAAATGATTCCATATAGCTAGGTCAAATGAGGTGTAACACCCGTATATTTATTTAAAAAAAATTAAAGAATAAAAGAGAAAGAAAATGGGGGAAAAGAAAGTCAACCCCAAAGTTGAGGGACCAAAAGTGTAAAAGATGATAAAATCTTATAAAGTTGGTGTAAAATGCGATATGGTCGCCCATACCCACTGCACACTCTTTTCTTGTTCGGATTTTAGAGAGAGAAAGCAGAGAAACTTTCGGACATTTGAAGAACAAGACGAAGAAATTCGAGTTTAAGGTAAAGTTGAGTGTTTTGAGTTGTTCTTGGTAAAATTAGCCTCGGTTAAATGCTTATGAGTGTTTCTATGTGTTCAAATGTGTGTTTAGAAGGTTTCTAAGTGTTGGAATCGTTTGAAGAAGCTCGGGTGAAGAGTGTTAAGATTGGAAGCAGCAAAGGTGAGTTTCTAGACCCCCTTTTTACTCGTTTTAAATGATTTGGGCTGGAAAATGCATGTAAGTATGTTTTTATGAATTTGGGTATAATACCCGTATGTTATGTACATGTGTAAGCTTATATAAGATGAATGTATGTTTATGTTTATGCTAAGTCATGTTTGAAATTGTATGTACATGCTTAGAAATAGGTATTATGATGTTTAGGGACTGGAATATGAATTAGGTACATGATTAGGCTGCTAATACGACTAATAAGACCAAATATTGGTCATATGTCTGAAACTTTGACTTAGAAAAACCAAGTACAAGGTGATATGTCTAAATAGTGCTTATACGACCCATGAAATTTTCCTTAGAAATATTTTAAGGGTTATATGTCTGAACAGTGGTCGTATGACTATTAGAAATTTTCTAAGTATGGGATTATATGTCTGAACAGTGGTCGTATGACCATTAGAAATTTTCTAAGTATGGGATTATATGTCTGAACAGTGGTCGTATGACCATTAGAAATTTTCTAAGTATGGGGTTATATGTCTGAACAGTGGTCGTATGACCAGTAGAAATTTCCTAAGTATGGGGGATGATACGACCGAACAGTGGTCGTATGACCAGTAAAAATTTCCTAAGTCTGGGGATGATACGACTGAACAGTGGTCGTATGACTTAGAAAAATTTTCTAAGTTTAAGATGAAACGACTGAGCAGGGCTCATACGACTGAGCAGGGCTCATACGACTGAATAGGGCTCATACGCCCAAACACTTAGAATTTTTACAGAAATTTTCTGGAAATCTGATTTACGGGGTTTTGACCAGAGTTGACTAGGGTTAATAAATGATGATGTTTTATGAATGTAATGATGATAATTGATTGACCCTTATTACTACTGATTTTATTATCAGTATTTTATTATTGTTAACAATATTATTATTATTTTAATATTGTTAAGTAAGTACTGGCATGACGAAGAATG
Source organism: Flaveria linearis (assembly GCA_024085815.1). Taxonomy (NCBI): domain Eukaryota; kingdom Viridiplantae; phylum Streptophyta; class Magnoliopsida; order Asterales; family Asteraceae; genus Flaveria; species Flaveria linearis. Next base: position 90,719,971 of record CM044001.1, on the reverse strand, counting down.
ACTAAGATTTAACGAAGAGCATAATCATTAATAAGTAAGATATTAATGATAATGAGAAATGGAACGTAAAGTGAAAGATAATGAAAGAGGAACATGATGAATGAATGCATGCATTAATAAATGAACGAATGAACGTAAGAAAGGCTTGCAAGCAAATGAATGGAGGTGCACACCCCTGGCAGGTGTTAGCTCAACTGTGATGCGGGTTAGCTACCCCGAAGGATGCACACAGGGTCAATCTTTGAGATTGACAATGAGGCGAGCAACTTTGTGTTGCAACAGACTCGGTTAGCAGGCAATCCGTGGGATTGCCACTGAGGTGAGCAACTATGTGTTGCAACAGACTTGGCTAACATACGATCGTAAAAGATCGATATTGAGGTGAGCAACTACGTGTTGCAACAGACTCGGTTAGCAGGCAAATCATGAGATTTGCCACTGAGGTGAGCAGCCGTGTGCTGCAACAGACTTGGCTAATATATGGATAATGAGGTGAGCAACTACGTGTTGCAACAGACTCGGTTAGCAGGCAAATCATGAGATTTGCCACTGAGGTGAGCAGCCGTGTGCTGCAACAGACTAGGCTAACATATGATAGAATGAAATGAATGAACGTACGAAAGAATGTAATGAACATATGAATGAAAGAAATGATCGTACGTATGCAATGAATGTATGAATGAAATGAATGTATGAACGTATGTAATGTATGAATGAATGAAAGTAAGATACGTACGAATGGAATAACTAATATGGAAGAAAGAATACGAAAGAATATGAATGCAAACGATGAACGGCACACGAATGAAAGTTAATGAATGAACGACGAAGATAATAATAATATTATCTGTGTACGTACTTGTGTGACCGCATATAAGTAAAGAAAGGTTTTTCCTTGAAATGAAAAGTAATGTATTTTAATCTACAAAACTAGAACTCACTCAGCAACGCTGACTTTTATGTATTTTCCAGTTGGCAGGTAACAGGTTGCTGAGGATGGCACACGGGGATGGCTACACGGAGGGCAAGACTGACATCCATTTATGTTTTTGACGATACCGTTGTTTTGTAATTCATTCGACTAATTATTTTGTGACTAATGAACTAGAATGTATTGCTTAACAACAGCATTTTAAAATGAATGAAGGGTTTTGCCAACTTAATTCCGCTGCTTAATTTATTAATATATGTGTTTTATGCTGTGAATGACCAACTGTGAGGTGCCCGGGAACGGGGCCTTACAAGTTGGTATCAGAGCTAAAGTTTAAGTGAAACGGGTAAATTTTCAAAATAAACCTTAACTTAAACTGAGAATGGGACAAGAAAAGGGATGTCAGCCCGAGTAGCCAAGTGCCATCAGGTATTTTTTTCTTAAAAGTTAATCAGTATTATGTGCGTGTGCTATGTGATTTATGTGTTCTTAGTAGATTTAGATGCTGATGTAGTCAGGATAGGGAGTGCTTGGGGTGTGAAGAGTAAAGTAAGTGGCTAATCATAACTAGCCACTGTAATTAGGGACTTACTATACTTGACATAAACTGAGCTGTTCCTTGAATGACTGTTTTAGTGTTTGAATCTTATAGCGCATAGGAAAATGGCTGGGAAGAAACCTTCTAAGGCTGCTAGAGGTAGAGGTCGTCCGCGTACGACTAGGAGCAATTCTAAAGCTCCTAAGATGACTCCTGTGAACCCTGAGGTTCCTGACCGGAATGAAGAAACTGAGAATGCTAGTCTGAATGCCTCAGCTAGGGAGGCGATTGCTGATGAGGTACACCAGGTCCTACAGGCAGTTATGCCATCTGTAGTGACCGATGTTATTCGAGCTATAAGGAATGAGGAAAGGAAGGAAAAGGAGGACAGGAGAGGGTCGACTGGAAAGGAAAGCAAGGGAGAAGAGGAACGACCGGATCCTGAGATAGTAGTATCTGATGAGGAAGGGGATGATGCGGTAGGGGTGACGACCAAGGGGTGCAATTACGGGGCATTCCAGAGGTGCAAGCCCCCGACTTTTGATGGAGATGGCAATGCTGCTGCTGCCCACCGTTGGGTAAGGGAGATGGAAGCGGTACTCGAGATCAGCGAGTGCCGGGAGGATCAGAAGGTGAAGTTTGCCACCCACTCCTTTACTGACTCAGCACTATGTTGGTGGGACAATATTGTCCAAGCTGAGGGCAGCAGGGCCATAGGCAAGATGAAGTGGCCCGAGTTGAAGAAGCTGGTAGTTGAGGAATTCTGCCCTCACAGGGAACTCGATAAGGTTGAGAGGGAGTTCCTACAACTCGAGGCGGGAAACATGACACACCAGCAGTATACTACCAAATTCAACGAGATGGCGAGGCTGGTGCCGGATCAAGTGACACCGGTATCCCGAAAGATTAACCGGTACATTCAAGGACTGCCAGCTGATATCCGTAGACACTTGATTACTGCCCGACCAAGCACCTTTAGGTCGGCAGTAGACTTAGCTGGGAGGCTCTATGACGAGAGGGAAGTGATGGTGGTGGAGTCAAAGAAAGCCGGTGGTGCTAACCGGAACTGGAATGGGAAACGGTTCGGGCGTGGTGGCTCTACCCCGAATAATAAGAAGGCGAGAAGGGATGACCGTAGGGTGGGGTCACCAAGCTCGGGACCCAAAAGATGTGACAAGTGTGGTAAGGAGCACGGTGGTGAATGTAGGTGGGGGTTAAACGTCTGTTTCAGGTGTGGGAAATCTGGTCATATGGCTAGAGACTGTAAGGCTGCGAGGTGTTTCAACTGCGGTGAAGTGGGTCATATGAGTAAGAATTGCAGGAAGTCGAGGGCCGAGAGTTCCGGGGGAAAGAAGGTGGCAGGGACTGAGGGGCAGAAGACAAGTGCCAGAGCTTTCACCATGACCAGAGAGGAGGCTAGGACGGACCCCGATGTTGTGTCAGGTACGTTTCTAGTAAATCAAACTCTTGCTTCTGTGTTATTTGATTCTGGTGCTAGTAAGAGTTTCATTTCTGCTACTTTCTGTGCTAAATTGCCTGTTAGTAGTAAATGCATTGATGAGCCCTTTGAAGTAGAAACCGCTATTGGTAAGTCCACTAGAGTTACTGATGTGATAGAGGACTGTGCCATAGAGTTAGAAGGCCATAGGTTTACTGCTAGATTACATGTGATGCCCCTAGATGGATTTGATGTGGTGTTAGGAATGAATTGGTTGGCAACCTACGAAGCGAATATCGTATGTCGAAAGAAGATGATTAGATTGACGGCATTTGACGGAAGTCTGGTGACAATATACGGTGATCGGGTAACGATGATTCCGAAGGTGATTTCGATGGCGGTGGCGGGGAAGTGCATGAGGCGTGGGTGCAACGCCTACCTATGTTATGTGAAGGATGTGGAAACGTCAACACCACAACTATCCGACGTTCCGGTTGTGTATGAGTTTCCAGATGTGTTCCCGGAAGACTTATCGGGATTGCCACCCGACCGCGAAATCGAATTTCAAATTGACTTGATACCCGGTGCCCAACCTGTTGCTAAAGCACCGTATCGATTGGCTCCGACTGAGATAAAGGAGTTGATGGAGCAACTACAAGAGTTGCTTGACAAGGGCTTTATTAGACCGAGTATCTCTCCTTGGGGTGCTCCGGTCTTATTTGTGAAGAAGAAGGACGGTAGCATGAGAATGTGTATCGACTACCGTGAGTTGAACAAGCTAACGGTAAAGAATCGGTATCCGTTACCGAGGATTAACGACTTGTTCGCCCAGCTCCAGGGTGCCAATTGGTTCTCGAGAATAGATCTTCGATCTAGCTAACATCAATTGAAGGTAAAGGAGCAGGACATTCCTAAAACAGCTTTTCGTACGCGTTATGGACACTATGAGTTTCTCGTTATGTCATTTGGTCTAACTAACGCGCCAGCTGCTTTTATGGATTTGATGAACCGAGTGTGTCAGCCAATGTTAGATAAATCAGTGATTGTGTTCATCGATGATATCCTGATTTATTCGAGAAGCAAAGAAGAGCATGCCGGTCACATTCGGGAAGTATTGGAGACTTTGAGAAGGGAGAAACTGTATGCTAAGTTCTCCAAATGTGCTTTCTGGTTACGCGAGGTGCAATTTCTGGGTCACGTGGTAAATGCAGAGGGAATCATGGTGGACCCAGCAAAGGTTGAGGCTGTGATGCAATGGAAATCACCAAAGACGCCTTCCGAGATTCGTAGCTTCTTGGGATTGGCGGGCTATTACAGGAGATTTATTCAAGACTTCTCCAAGATAGCCTCACCTTTGACAAAATTGACCCGTAAGGACGTGAAATTCGTGTGGGGTCGAGAGCAGGAGACTGCCTTTGAGGAGTTGAAGACGAGGCTAACACAAGCTCCTGTTTTGACATTGCCCGAGGGAAATGAAGACTTAGTGGTCTATTCGGATGCATCTTATTCTGGGCTAGGTTGTGTGTTGATGCAACGTGGAAAGGTGATAGACTACGCATCTCGACAGTTGAAGACCCACGAAGTCAACTATCCCACACACGATCTAGAATTAGCCGCGGTGGTTTTTGCGTTGAAGATTTGGCGGCACTATCTATACGGGACGAAGTGCACAATCTTCACTGACCACAAAAGCTTGAAGTACTTCTTCGAGCAGAAAGATCTGAACATGAGGCAGAGGCGATGGTTGGAACTAATAAAGGATTTTGATTGCGAAATCCATTACCATCCGGGCAAGGCCAACGTGGTGGCAGATGCCCTCAGCCGAAAAGAAAGGCCTGAGCCGATCCGGGTGAAGGCTTATCAGTTAATCATGACCTCTGACGTGATGACACAGGTTAAGGATTTCAAGACGAGGCTTTGAAAGAAGATCGTCTTAACTCCGAAAGGATGAGAGGTCTAGTGACGGAATTGGGTGAGAACACTCTAGGTGTTAAGACCCGATTTGGGCGAATGTGGATTCCTCGATACAGGGATCTACGTGAAAAGATCATGGATGAGGCCCATAAGACCCGATACTCCATTCACCCCGGTGCTACCAAAATGTACCACGATATGAAGAAAGATTACTGGTGGCCGGGTATGAAACGTAACGTAGTGGAGTACGTGAGTAAATGCCTAACTTGCTTACAAGTAAAGGCAGAACACCAGAAGCCTTACGGGAAGATCCAACCGTTGGATATACCCGAGTGGAAGTGGGAGCACATCACCATGGACTTCATCACAAAGTTACCACGTACTCCTAAGGGGTATGATGCTATATGGGTGATAGTTGACCGCTTGACAAAGAGTGCCCACTTCCTATCGATCCACGAAACTTACTGACAGGATCTCAGCCTCTCGTTTGATCAATCAGATTATGTTTGCAGCGGATTTAGCACATTAATTAGCAATTAATGCAAGAACATAAAAGATATTGCATGTAAAAGCACAAGCATAGAGAGAGAAAAGAGTTCTGCGAAATAATAAATGTTCTATTGCTTAGCACGTTTCGGCCATTAAAACAGTATGGTTCCCCATCCTTTTATAGGCGGCAAAAGGATGGACTGATGTCCTTTTTCTGACATCAACTGAATATTAAAATTACAACTGACAAAACATAAAACTACTGAAGATGTCAACAGCTGACATCTTCTTACAAAAGTTTCCTAAGTACTGACAAAAGTAAAACTACTGAAATCCTACAACGACTGAAGAACAAACTCTTCAGTCGTTTATAACTACTGATACTATAACAACTGAAGAACATGCTCTTCAGCTGTTGTACAACTACTGAAACAAAATAAACTACTGAGAAGGAAAAACCATCACAACAACTGAAGAAGACTTCTTCAGCTGTTGTGACAAACTCTGAGTCTTCAGTACTTGGTCTTCAGACTTGGCTTCAGATGATGTAACAACTGATGACTTCAGTAGATATCATCAGTTGTTGTCTTCAGTCTTTGTCTTTAGACTTTGTGCTTCAGTAGAAGGTCTTCAGTTCTTCAGTTCTTCAGCTTTTGATTCTTCAGTACTTGTCTTCAGTACTTGAAGTCTTCAGTACTTGTAAGATCAGTACTTCGGACTTCAGTACTTGGTCTTCAGTACTTTGGAGTCTTCTTCAGCTGTTGTCCTTCAGTTCTTTGATCTTCATACTTTGTTCTTCAGACTTTGTCAGAACAGCTGATGGTTGGAGCTAAGATGCTCTCGAGTCTGACATTCAAGCAAGAGAACACAATAGCTGATGGGAGTCTTCAGCAGTTGTTGCAGTGGCATGTGGGACTTAGAGGTTTTCCTGATCTTGGCTCATTGGTTCTTTTGGTCCAACAAACTCCCCCTGAACCAATGCAGCCAAAACCTCTAATTATTGGTTGTCCCACTTATTGGTGGCATAATGATTGGTCTATTTCCTTCTAGATCAGATTAGAAGTTGACCCAGATAAGCACTGGCCTGAGAGGTAGTCTCTAGTGTTTGTTTGGTTAAGTATGGATGGGAGCTCTGTCTTTGGGAATTGGACACAGAGCTATTGTCCCATCCATGAGATCTACCTCCCATGTACAAGCCGGTAGGATTCTCGGGTGTAGGCCTGAAGAAAGATCATTTGTTCTTCTTTGGAGAGGTCTTCAGGCACACCATCGGACAATCCCTCCCGACCGTACAGCTCTGAGATGTACTTGACCTGTCTTCCATTTTTGAGCTCAACTGTTGTGGTTTGCTTGTATGCAAACTCATCAGGATGTTTACCCTCCAACAACAGGTTGAGCTCATCCCTATGGAAATTCTCAAGCCTCTTATAGACCAAACCCTTTCTAACCACCCTATTATCTAGCATTGTAAAGGGTGATTGGTTGGCTCTATAGGCTTTCTCGAATTCCTCTACTATTTCCCAGGGTGTTATTACAAGAGCCACAGAGATCACTTCATCTACGATTCTCTTTAGTTGGCTCTTGTATCTCATAGGCATGTCCTTTTTGATATCCTGTGAGACACCCTTGGGTCAGGCCAAGTTCTCACATTCTCCTTTTCATATTGATAGGTTTGTTTGAGGGTGAATAATCTCAGAGCTTCCTTTTGCATGTTCATTATAGAGGTAGAAGCAGCATAGCATTTGTCAATGCTTTTCAGCATTTCCTCATCATGTCGCCTTTGCTGCTCCTCCTCTTCTAATTTTACCCTCACAGTGTCCTGCTGTGAGGTGGGAGTGATGGTTTGTGGTTTGGCTTTGGGTAGAGGTATAACTGCTGAAATGAGCAGACTATCCTCCTCATCCTCCTCTTCTTCTTCTTCTTGCAGCCTCAACACCCTTCTCTTCTTCTTCAAGGGTGGATCATTGGCTGCGGGTTTTGATGGTGAAGGGGTTGGTTTTGTGGGTTGTGGTTTGGTGGTTGGTGTGGGAATTTTGGCAGGCACTGCTAGCAATCTAGATATTAGAGAAGGCTTAGTCTGTTTTGCTAGAAGTGTCCTGTTCCCAGCACCGGCTTCAGAGAGGGCCTCAGCGACCAGTCCCTTTGTGAAGTCACCAGCTGAACAGATCTTGGCGGCTATAGCCAAGATCCTATCCCTGGTCCATGCTTTGACATCAAGGACTGGCCTGCCCAGATACTTTGAAATGAATCTACTCATAGCCTCGAGTCTCTTTTGATCCTCTTGGCTATAAGTAGACCATCGGTATTCTATCTCCCTAGTTTCCATCCTCCTGAGCTCCTGATCTAGCAAGGCAGTGTCCTTGTCAAAGCCTTGCCTAAACAGCTGAGCAATGGCAGAATCCATTGATTTGCTATGTTCAGCATCAGCCTCCTTGACAAGGGCTGCTAGATCAGAGTCAGCCACCTTCTTTCCCTCCTCTCCCTTTTTCTTATAAGTGACACTGAAATCCTTTTGGATGTCAGCCACTTCTATTTGCTCAACCTCCCTCTCTTTCCTCTTCCCTTTCTCCCTCACCTTCCTAGTCTCCTCAACCAACTCCCTCTCAACCACCACCTCTTTCTCTGCCTCTACCTCCTCCTCACCCCTCTTCCTCTTGACTTGCACTGATGTCTCCCCCTTTTTGGGTGCATTGGTTGGGGTTTGACTATCAGCAAGTGCCTTAGAAATGGCAACCTCCACCACGGGTTGTATGTATGTGGGAAGCCTCTCATCAAGGGTTTGAATGACTAAGTCTTTAAGCATGGGTGTGATGAGAGGTAGGGATTTCTGGAGGATAGCATCCAGCTGCTCAGGGGGGTTCTGACCCTGAGAGCTAGTGCCAGAAGCAGGGGCTGGTGGCCGAGTTTGTGGGAGTGGCTCAGTGTTTATAAGACCTTCGGGTGAAGGTGCCATCTGTGGGGTAGTGGTGGCAGATGGACTTCTATCCTGAGTCATTTGAGCAAGCAGCTCTTTGAGTCTGCTTATCTCATCCTCTAGGATAGTGTTTTGAGCTACTACATCGTAGAAGAAGCTCAGGTCATCATCAGCATGAGCTGAATCACCTGACCTCCTGACAATGTCAGGATGTACATGCCCTGAGTGTGGCTCAGTAATAGCATGTGCCCCTTGTTCATGGTACCGGGGACTTCTAGCCTCCGGATTGGATCCATCATCGGCAGTTGCCTCTGGTGAGGTCTTAGTGATGTTACCAGCTTCACCCTGCTCAGATGTTGATGCAGGGGAAGTGGCAGCCTCACCAGATTGTCCTATCTCCCTAGCCACACTGGGAGATTGGACTGATTCTCTATGCTGTGGGCTCCCACCGGCACTTGTATCCACCCCCTCTTCGGTTGGAGTCTCCCCAGTTGTAAGAGGTTTCTGGGGAGAGGGTGGAGTGCTCAGATGGGTCAGCACTTTGGCTATTGCCAATGATGGGCTTTGTGGGGCGGTCTCATCAGTAGATGGGCTTGAAGTAGTGTGCACAGGGGGAGGACTGTGCTCTTCAATGGCAGTCTTCTCAAGTGAGAAAGACCCCAGTAATGTGGTTGCCCCAATATTGGTTGCATCAGGCTCCTGTTGAGAGGAAGCCTGTGCGGTTGTGGTGGGTGGAGTCGTGGTACCTGCTGGGAGAATCGAACCAGCAGGCACATCCTGCCTTTGTGTTGCAGGGGCATCCTCAGGGGACTCATCTCCCTGAGTAGCCTTTTTGGGCTTCTTTTTGGCTTTTGGTTTGGTGGGGACTTGGATTTGGAGGTGGAGGCTGTGGGTTCCTGCTGCGTGGGTTTTCGCAGCCGGCCAGCCTGTTTGAGTGTTTGGTCAGTGTTGTGCCTGGAGTATACCTCGACTAGAACAGCCATGGCAGGGACCCCAGTGCCAACTAGTCCCTCAGCCTGAAGCTGGTTCTCTATTATGGCCATAATGAACCGAGGATACAAGATCCATCGGTTAGAAATTGGTTTTGTGGCCATATCCTTTATTTCCAAAAATAGTATATCAGTTAAGTTTAACGGTTGTTTTTCAAGGATAGAGAACAATACCTGTTGCCACCTTGTGGACATCTGGTCCCACGAAGAGGTTTTGGGAGCCAGACACACGTTCACCATGTGGAAGATCAGTCGTTGAGGGTCAGGGAAGTGTTTCTTCAACAAGGTGGAGGCGGAGAGGTTACCCTGGTAGTCGTGGGATGTGAATGAGAGATCCAGGGCACCTTTGGGGTAGGAGGTTGGGTGGGTGGCATCCTCCAGCTCTAGGGTTTGGCGTAGGGTAGCTGGAGTGATAACCACGGGGTGGCCGTTGACGAAGGACCGGAGAGAAACCTCGCCATCCTGCTCTCCGGTTTGGACGGTTACTTTCATCCAAAACTCCGCCAAGGAGTCGGTGTATATAGTGGGGTTCAGGAGAAAAGCCGTTTTGTAGGGTGAGTCGTTCATAAGATCGACGGCTTGGTGAAACTTAGGCCATAATGGCGATTTTGTGAGATGGGCGACACAGTTGTGTCGAGGTTTCAGTTGCATGGTCGCCATTAATGGTGTATGGGAATTTCAGAGGTTTTGAAGGATTAGGTCAAGTGAGTAAATGCTCTGAAGGTGGGGTATTTATAGGGTAGGGCAAAGGTTGAAAGAAAACTACTGAAGGTTTTGGTGTTGGTTATCAGTTGTTGTAACGACTGATGACGTGGTTTTAACCTTCAGTGGTTGTAACATCTGAGGACTTGGTGTTGGTCTTCAGTAGTTGAAACTATAGAGACTTGGTTTTGTCCTTCAGATGTTGTAAACGTCTGAAGAGTTACTGTCAGTCTTCAGTAGTTATGAACTACTGATGACCTAATATTCGTCCTCAGACGTTGTAACAACTGAAGACTTGGTGTTAGCCTTCAGTAGTTGTGAACTGTTGATATCAGTAGTTGTGAAACTACTGAAGACATGGTTTTGTTCTTCAGTTGTTTGGGTATGAAACAGCAGCTGTTGTCATCAGCTGATGAGAAATACTCATCAGCTGTTTCCGTCAAATCAGTTGTTTCATACTAGCCTCCACACTTACTCATCAGCTCTTTGGCTGACTTTCAGATGTTTCATTGACCCTTCAGCTCTTGTGAATATTTATGCCTTCAGCTTTTGTGATCAGATGTTCACAAGTGCTGATGAAATATTCTTCAGAGCTGGTGAACAAATTTTGTCTTCAGTACTTGTGTAAGATCACACATCAGTACTTGTGAACAAAATTTGTTCTTCAGTACTTATTTATTTGAAAATCATACATCAGTAGTTGTAATCCACCTCACTACTTCAGTTGTTTTCAATAAATAATGTACATCAGTACTTTGAGTCATTTTAGTCTTCAGTAGTTGTGAAAGAGCTGAAGACTAAATTACTCATCAGTACTTGTATTTGACCTAATGCTCATCAGTAGTTGTGAAAAAGCATCAGCAAAGGTCAAATCAGTCAAGCTGCAACATACCAAGCCTTAGTACCAAATTTTGGAATGTGGCACTATCTAAAGGCTTAGTAAAAATGTCTGCAAGCTCATCAGCACTAGGCACAAACTTAGGATCAATCAGACCTTTCTCATAGCAATCTCTGATAAAATGATGTCTGATCTCAATATGTTTGGTCCTAGAGTGCTGGACTGGATTCTTAACAATACAAAGAGCTGAAGCACTATCCATTAATAATGGAGTCTTAGTCTCAGTAATGCCATAATCCAGAAGTTGGTTCTGAAGCCAGAGTATTTGAGAGGTACAACTTGCAGCAGCAATATACTCAGCTTCAGCAGTGGATGTAGCAATGGATGTTTGTTTCTTACTCTGCCAAGAAACTAAACAATTGCCTAGGAATTGGCAACCACCAGAAGTGGATTTTCTGGTGACTTTGCATCCTGCATAGTCACTATCAGAGAAAGCAACCAGTTTGCAAGAATGCCCAGCTGAATACCAAAGACCTAGTGATTGGGTACCTTGCAGGTATCTAAAGATCCTTTTGACAGCAATCAAATGGGATTCTTTAGGTACAGCCTGAAATCTAGCACAAGCACATGTTGAAAACATGATGTCTGGTCTAGAAGCTGTAAGGTACATCAAAGACCCAATCATACATCTGTAAAGGGTTTCATCAACCGCTTTACCTTTCTGATCTTCATCTAGTTGTGTGATGCTGCTCATGAGAGTAGAACAGGACTTACAGGTTTGTAAATCAAACTTATTCAACAACTCTTTGGTATACTTGGACTGATGGATGAAGATTCCATCATCATGTTGTTTGATTTGCAAACCCAAAAGTACTGTAATTCTCCCATAGCACTCATTTCAAATCTTAGCTTCATAAGCTTTGTAAATTCATCACACAACTTTGGATCAGAGGATGCAAAGATGATGTCATCAACATAAATCTGAACAAGGAGCTTATGTTGTCCCACAGTCTTGATGAATAAGGTTTTATCAATGGTGCCTCTAGTGAACTTATTCTCTAGAAGAAAGGTTGAGAGTGTCTCATACCAGGCTCTAGGTGCTTGCTTCAGCCCATAGAGAGCCTTATCAAGCTTGTACACCCAATCAGGATGTTTATTGTCCTTAAAGCCTGGTGGTTGACACACATAAACCTCTTCTTTTATTTTCCCATATAGGAAGGCACTTTTGACATCCATTTGATAAACCTTAAGACTGTGAAAGGCAGCATAAGCTAAGAACAGTCTGATTGCTTCCAGTCTGGCCACAGGTGCAAAGGTCTCATCATAATCGATGCCTTCCTCCTGTGCAAACCCTTGGACAACCAGTCTGGCCTTGTTCTTGACAATTTGGCCCTTCTCATCTGTTTTGTTCCTGAATACCCACTTGGTGCCTATAGCACACTTATCTTTGGGTAATGGAAAAGCTCCCACACTTGCTGTTTCTTGAATTGAAGAAGCTCAAGCTGCATAGCTTCCACCCATCCATTGTCTCTTAAAGCAATATGATAGTTCTTTGGCTCTTGCTGACTGATGAAGAGAGCATAGAAGCAGAAGTTGGACAATTGATTCCTGGTTGAAACTCCAGCATGGATATCACCAATGATCTGTGATGTGGGGTGATTCTTGAGCTCTTGATAGACTATGATATCTGTGCAAGTGTTTGTAGACCCATCAGCAGCAACAGATGGTGATGGAGATTCCTGAAACCATGTAGAGGATGGCAGCTCAAACGAAGTAGAGCAAGCAGAAATCTCATCAGCATTTGTAGTGGATGGAGCTGCTGAGGCTACAGGAGCATCAGGTTCAGTGGACTCAGGCAGGTTGTCACTGATCCTGAAGAGGTGAGTACTGACTACATCATCATCAGTCCCACCAGGTGGAGATCTGCTGACAGGCTCAACAGATGGAGGTTGATAAGGAACATATTGCAGTATGTCCAGATCAAACAACTCCACAGGGTTTTGTGGAATCTTGTCCTTTGGAGATTCATTGAACTTAACATGCAGAGTTTCTTCAACCCCTTAGTTCTACAGTTGAAGACTCTGTATGCCTTGCAAGTTGATGAATAACCAACAAAATACCCTGCATCCACCTTACTAGCAAACTTCTGGAGTGGGTTGCTAGTGTTGAGAATAAAACAAGGACACCCAAAGGCTCTAAAGAATGAAATAAGAGGGGCCAAATGATGAACAACTTCATATGGAGTCTTCATCAACCTCTTATTCACTAAAGCTCTATTCTGTACATAGCAAGCTGTATTGACAGCTTCAGCCCAAAAGGTCAGTGGCAACCCTGAGTCAGCCAACATTGACCTTGCTGCTTCAATGAGGGTCCTGTTCTTTCTCTCCACCACTCCATTCTGCTCAGGAGTTCTAGGAATGCTAAACTGCCTTCTAATTCCCTTGGATAGGTAGAAGTCATCAAGTGTGTGGTTTCTAAACTCTGTTCCATTGTCACTCCTCATACACTTGACCTGTAGGGAATACTGCTTTTCTACATGTAACACAAAGTTCATTATTGTCTTTGTTGCTTCATCCTTGGAGTGCAAGAAGAAAGTCCATACAAACCTGGAATAATCATCCACAATTACCAGGTAGTATTTCTTCTTTGCCATGCTCATTACTCTGACAGGACCAAAGAGATCCATGTGCAGAAGCTGTAAGCAGGCAATAGACTTTGGTTCTTCTATTGAAGGGAATGAAACTTTGTGTTGTTTTCCTTTCACGCAAGCAGTGCAGTCATCTTCACACTTGAACTCCTTCTGAGGCAATCCTCTTACTAAACCATGGCTTATAAGCTGATTCATGTTCTTGAAATTAACATGACCCAGCCTTCTATGCCATAGTGTAGACTCTTGAGGAGATGCCTTGGAGAATAGGCAAGGATGGCCTTTTAGATCCATCTTTTTGGAAAGATCTAAGGCATACACTCTTCCTATCCTGTTGGCCTTCAGGAGAGTGTGTTCATCCAATGCCTTGTCAATCAAACTCAGAACTTTGGATGACAGAATCCGACAGTTCTGGCTTGTGAAAAGGGCAACATGGCCTTTGTCACACATTTGACTGACACTCAAGAGGTTGTACTTGAGATTCTCCACATGGTTAACATCATCAAACCTTATTTCACCATTAGAAACAAAGCCTTTACCAATGATGTAACCCTTTGCATCATTGCCAAAGGAAACAAATCCCTTCTTTCCTTGAGAGTAGTCATTAAGAAGGGAGCTGCTTCCTGTCATGTGCATGGATCCTCCACTGTCTACATACCAGATGCTTCTATGGCATGTTGAAGAACCCTGCAAACACAACCATGTGTTAGTTTGTCTTGGAGACCCAAACCTGCTTGGTTTTGGGTCTGTTCTCAGCTACAGGTGCAGCACTAACAGGTGTGTTGTGTGTGACAGCTTGAGGTGAAGAAGATGGTACAGAGAGGAACCCTTTGGCTTGGACTTCCTTTTCTGTGGTTTCAACACAGGAGCATCTAAGTGGTTGACTCTTCCCACTAGCTGCTGAACCATCATCACCAATTGTGTCTGATTCTGTGATAAAGCCTTCAGCTCTTCAGACACATTGAAGTTTGCTGATGATGAGTTCCTATGTTGTACCATCTTTTTCTGAGCAACCTCAGCTGTTGCCTAAGTAATCCCTACCTTCTTTTTAGATTTAGCTTTGGGCTTAGGGATTTCAGGCTTGGATGTTGCTAGTACAAACTTGGTTTCAAACTCATTCTTCATTTTATTGATGCTCTCATTAATTTTCTCCTTCTGTTTGAGTTTGGAACCCCTTTTGTACCAGCAATCATCAGTAAGATGTTTGAACAAGCCACATATCTCACATGGCTTTTTCTTCATCTTATGCTGATCATCAGCTGAAGAGGATTTAACTGCTGAAGACTTGTTCTTCAGCTGTTTGTCATCAGTACTAGCAGTTTTCTTCCTAGTGCCTGCTTTCCTGGTATCCTCTCTAGTCTTCAAACCTTTCCTACTGTTAGTTTTCTTCTCTTCAGTGCTAACAGTATTTGAGGTTTGAACTTCAGATGTTGTCACTTGCTCTCTAGTACCTTCAGTACTTCTAGTGACAACACCTGAGTTGATCAGCCTTTTGGTCATGTGACAGTCAGCATTTGAACCATCAGCTGTTGTAGCATCAGCTGATTGGTTTTGGCAGGAGTAAATGCTGACATCTATCTCTGATGATGCTGATTCAGAGGATAGTAAGTCACATGATGAGAAGGATTGGTTATTGCTCTCCCCATCAGATTCAACATCTGCTCTTGAAGTGAAATCTGTGGGAGGAGCAGTGTGATTATAACCAATGCCAAACTTCACATTGGAAGCTGATTGCTTGCTAAGAAGCATTTCAAAACCCTTGCATGATTGCACCCATCGATCACACTCAACTTGGGTGGTTGCAAGAGTTTCCTTGAGGTCTTTGTACTTCTCTAGAAGTACATCTTCCCTAGCTTTATCATCTTTGATTTGGCATTTAAGCTTGTAAATCTCATCATTTTTATCTTTTAGAACAACCTCAAAATCAGCTTTTCTTTTGGAAATTGTTTGCTCAAGCTCAAGATTTTTATCTATTAAAGCTACATTTGCTTCTCTAATAGAAGCAAATGCTGCTATGCATGATTCTGAACAAAGCTTGGCTTTTGCCTCAGTGGATACCTGAGATAAGGCATTGGATGATGACCCTTCAGCAGAATCAAGGGCCATCAGAGCAAGATTTCCAAAAGGTTGGTCACCACCATGTTGACCAGCACCTTGAAGTAGTTGATCCTGACCAGATAGCTCTTCTGGTAGACTACTCCAGTCAACAACAGTTGGGGTGAAAAAGCTTTGTTGTTGAGATTGTGTGTGGTGATGAGATTGGGAAGATTGAGGCTCTAGAAGAGCATGAGGTGGTTGAGCCAGGGGTGCTTGAGTTTGACTAGGCTGAGGCATGTAGTAACAGGGGTAAGGATAAGGCATATGACCCTGTGGCACAAAATAAGCAGGTGGTGCCTGTGCCTGAGATGGATAGCTAGAACTGGAGGAAGGTTGCCCTTTGTGCTATGAGCTATTGCTGGGAAAAGTCACAAAGGGTGCAGATGAGTTAGATCCAGATGATCTACACTCTCTTGCAAAGTGTCCAAGCCTTTGGCACTTGTGACACCTCAACTTGCTCTTGTCAAAACCAACTTTGGTTTTGCCAGAGAGTCCTGGGAATTTCCTACCAGTTCTCTTGTAGAACTTTTGAGAGTGGATATTTATCATTGCCATTTGGTTCAAAATATCCATCTCTTCCAGATCATCATCTGGAATGCCCTTCAAGTCCTCCATCAGAAAACACAAGTTGTCACCACCACCTCCTGAACTACTAACACCAACAAAAGCTTGTTCTGAGTTGGTAGAGAAATCAATATGCTCATCATAAGAACTTTCTGATGAAGCATATTCTGACTCATGACTTATCAAGGCAGCATTACCTTGGACAAAGTCATCAGCAAGTTTGCCAGAAGATGACAACTTCCTCTTTTGCTCTATCTCTCTCTCAAAAGTAAGCAATTCCCATGAAGTTGGGTGAGAGATAGAGTGTCCAGGTCAGCACTGGAGCGTAGGACAATGGTATATGTGTCCCATCTCTTAGGCAATGACCTGAGGAACCTGTTGTTCATCTGGCTGTTGGAGTACTCTTGCTTGACCATCTTCAGCTCAGAGATCAAACAAGAGAACCGCTCAAACTGCTGGGTCAGAGTCTCACCCTTTCTATATGAGAATGTCTCATATTGTTGGGCGAGGATTTCCCTATTGTTTGCTAAGACCGAATCAGTTCCTCCAAATTGTTCCTTTAGAGCAACCCATAGGTCATGAGCAGACTCATGATGCAAGAGCCCTGAATATATCTCATTAGGAATGGCCATGGCTAGAATTCCATGGGCTCTAGCATCAATTTCGAACAGCTTTAGATCTTCGTCCGAATATTGTTCAGGTTTCTTCGCAACCTGTTCATTAGATTCCGGGACGCTCACCATAGGCTTGTATGGCCCATGCACCACTGACTTCCAACAACCAGCACTGTTGACAGCAAGTGGTGTAGCATACGTCTTTGCCATATGTTATACTCGTTCCTAACCAGCATCGGAGGCTTGGTTGAGGAACCAGTATTGTGAGGATCATTAGTTGGTGTTGTCATCTCAGGTTTTAGTCAAAAACAAGTTTAAACAAGACAAACGTAACTCGAAACCACCAAAAGACCTCAAGATTTTGGCCAGAAACAGCAGAAACTCACTCTCTATGGCTAATTCTTGCAAATTACTAATTCGATCAAACAGAGAGATCAAAAGAGCAGTTTCAAATGATCAATAGTGAAATTGATCAATGATTAACCTGCTCTGATACCAATTGACAGGATCTCAGCCTCTCGTTTGATCAATCAGATTATGTTTGCAGCGGATTTAGCACATTAATTAGCAATTAATGCAAGAACATAAAAGATATTGCATGTAAAAGCACAAGCATAGAGAGAGAAAAGAGTTCTGCGAAATAATAAATGTTTTATTGCTTAGCACGTTTCGGCCATTAAAACAGTATGGTTCCCCATCCTTTTATAGGCGGCAAAAGGATGGGCTGATGTCCTTTTTCTGACATCAACTGAATATTAAAATTACAACTGACAAAACATAAAACTACTGAAGATGTCAACAGCTGACATCTTCTTACAAAAGTTTCCTAAGTACTGACAAAAGTAAAACTACTGAAATCCTACAACGACTGAAGAACAAACTCTTCAGTCGTTTATAACTACTGATACTATAACAACTGAAGAACATGCTCTTCAGCTGTTGTACAACTACTGAAACAAAATAAACTACTGAGAAGGAAAAACCATCACAACAACTGAAGAAGACTTCTTCAGCTGTTGTGACAAACTCTGAGTCTTCAGTACTTGGTCTTCAGACTTGGCTTCAGATGATGTAACAACTGATGACTTCAGTAGATATCATCAGTTGTTGTCTTCAGTCTTTGTCTTCAGACTTTGTGCTTCAGTAGAAGGTCTTCAGTTCTTCAGTTCTTCAGCTTTTGATTCTTCAGTACTTGTCTTCAGTACTTGAAGTCTTCAGTACTTGTAAGATCAGTACTTCGGACTTCAGTACTTGGTCTTCAGTACTTTGGAGTCTTCTTCAGCTGTTGTCCTTCAGTTCTTTGATCTTCATACTTTGTTCTTCAGACTTTGTCAGAACAGCTGATGGTTGGAGCTAAGATGCTCTCGAGTCTGACATTCAAGCAAGAGAACACAATAGCTGATGGGAGTCTTCAGCAGTTGTTGCAGTGGCATGTGGGACTTAGAGGTTTTCCTGATCTTGGCTCATTGGTTCTTTTGGTCCAACACATACTCATCTGAAAGATTGGCGGATCTGTTCATCAAGGAAATTGTAGCTCGTCATGGTGTACCGGTGTCTATTGTGTCTGATCGCGACACCCGGTTTACCTCCAAGTTTTGGAAAAGATTTCATGATGCAATGGGGACGAGGCTACACATTAGTAGCATATCACCCTCAGACGGACGGTCAGTCTGAGAGGACGATCCAAACACTCGAAGACATGCTTCGGGCGTGCGTGATCGATTTTGGAGGAAGTTGGGATGACCACCTGCCGTTAGCAGAATTCTCGTATAATAACAGTTATCATGCCAGCATTGGCATGCCACCCTACGAGATGCTATACGGTAGGAGATGTAGGACGCCCGTATGTTGGGGAGACATTGGGCAGAAAGAACTGGGAGGTGTTGAGGTGATTGAAGCAACGACTGAGAAATTGGAAAAGCACAAAGCCTTCATGAAGGCGGCGAAAGATAGGCGAAAGTCGTATGCTGACAAGAGGCGAAGACCGATAGAGTTCAAGGTTGGTGACCGAGTCATGTTGAAGGTCTCGCCTTGGAAGGGAATCATTAGATTCAGGAAACGAGGTAAGCTAAGCCCGAGATACATAGGACCTTTCCGAATTGTCGCACGAGTAGGAGAGGTGGCCTATCGACTTGAGCTGCCAGATGAGTTAAGTGGAATTCACCCCACATTCCATGTATCTCATCTGAGGAAGTGCTTAGCTGATGAAGATATGATTGTTCCACTGGAGGATATTGAAGTAGACGAACGGCTCAATTACGTGGAGCAACCAGTGGCAATCATTGATCGTAAGGAAAAGAGGTTGAGGAATAAAGTGGTTCCTCTTGTGCGTGTACAGTGGAAGCACAGGAAGGGATCCGAGTCTACGTGGGAGACTGAGGAGGAGATGAGACAACATTACCCACATCTGTTTGAGGAATAACAGGTTTCGGGGACGAAACCTATATAAGGGGGGTGGACTTGTAACACCCGTATATTTCTTTTAAAGAAATAAAAGAATAAAAGAGAAAGAAAATGGGGGAAAAGAAAGTCAACCCCAAAGTTGAGGGACCAAAAGTGTAAAAGATGATAAAATCTTATAAAGTTGGTGTAAAAGGCAATATGGTCGCCCATACCCACTGCACACTCTTTTCTTGTTCGAATTTTAGAGAGAGAAAGCAGAGAAACTTTCGGACATTTGAAGAACAACAAGAAGAAATTCGAGTTTAAGGTAAAGTTGAGTGTTTTGAGTTGTTCTTGGCAAAATTAGCCTCGGTTAAATGCTTATGAGTGTTTCTATGTGTTCAAATGTGTGTTTAGAAGGTTTCTAAGTGTTGGAATCGTTTGAAGAAGCTCGGGTGAAGAGTGTTAAGATTGGAAGCAGCAAAGGTGAGTTTCTAGACCCCCTTTTTACTCGTTTTAAATGATTTGGGGCTGGAAAATGATGTAAGTATGTTTTTATGAATTTGGGTAAAATACCCGTATGTTATGTACATGTGTAAGCTTATATAAGATGAATGTATGTTTATGTTTATGCTAAGTCATGTTTGAAATTGTATGTACATGCTTAGAAATAGGTATTATGATGTTTAGGGACTGGAATATGAATTAGGTACATGATTAGGCTGCTAATACGACTAATAAGACCAAATAGTGGTCATATGTCTGAAACTTTGACTTAGAAAAACCAAGTACAAGGTGATATGTCTAAATAGTGCTTATACGACCCATGAAATTTGCCTTAGAAATATTTTAAGGGTTATATGTCTGAACAGTGGTCGTATGACCATTAGAAATTTTCTAAGTATGGGATTATATGTCTGAACAGTGGTCGTATGACCATTAGAAATTTTCTAAGTATGGGATTATATGTCTGAACAGTGGTCGTATGACCATTAGAAATTTTCTAAGTATGGGGTTATATGTCTGAACAGTGGTCATATGACCAGTAGAAATTTCCTAAGTATGGGGGATGATACGACCGAACAGTGGTCGTATGACCAGTAAAAATTTCCTAAGTCTGGGGATGATACGACTGAACAGTGGTCGTATGACTTAGAAAAATTTTCTAAGTTTAAGATGAAACGACTGAGCAGGGCTCATACGACTGAGCAGGGCTCATACGACTGAATAGGGCTCATACGCCCAAACACTTAGAATTTTTACAGAAATTTTCTGGAAATCTGATTTACGGGGTTTTGACCAGAGTTGACTAGGGTTAATAAATGATGATGTTTTATGAATGTAATGATGATAATTGATTGACCCTTATTACTACTGATTTTATTATCAGTATTTTATTATTGTTAACAATATTATTATTATTTTAATATTGTTAAGTAAGTACTGGCATGACGAAGAATGACTAAGATTTAACGAAGAGCATAATCATTAATAAGTAAAATATTAATGATAATGAGAAATGGAACGTAAAGTGAAAGATAATGAAAGAGGAACATGATGAATGAATGCATGCATTAATAAATGAACGAATGAACGTAAGAAAGGCTTGCAAGCAAATGAATGGAGGTGCACACCCCTGGCAGGTGTTAGCTCAACTGTGATGCGGGTTAGCTACCCCGAAGGATGCACACAGGGTCAATCTTTGAGATTGACAATGAGGCGAGCAACTTTGTGTTGCAACAGACTCGGTTAGCAGGCAATCCGTGGATTGCCACTGAGGTGAGCAACTATGTGTTGCAACAGACTTGGCTAACATACGATCGTAAAAGATCGATATTGAGGTGAGCAACTACGTGTTGCAACAGACTCGGTTAGCAGGCAAATCATGAGATTTGCCACTGAGGTGAGCAGCCGTGTGCTGCAACAGACTTGGCTAACATATGGATAATGAGGTGAGCAACTACGTGTTGCAACAGACTCGGTTAGCAGGCAAATCATGAGATTTGCCACTGAGGTGAGCAGTCGTGTGCTGCAACAGACTTGGCTAACATATGATAGAATGAAATGAATGAACGTACGAAAGAATGTAATGAACGTATGAATGAAAGAAATGATCGTACGTATGCAATGAATGTATGAATGAAATGAATGTATGAACGTATGTAATGTATGAATGAATGAAAGTAAGATACGTACGAATGGAAGAACTAATATGAAAGAAAGAATACGAAAGAATATGAATGCAAACGACGAACGGCACACGAATGAAAGTTAATGAATGAACGACGAAGATAATAATAATATTATCTGTGTACGTACTTGTGTGACCGCATATAAGTATAGAAAGGTTTTTCCTTGAAATGAAAAGTAATGTATTTTAATCTACAAAACTAGAACTCACTCAGCAACGCTGACTTTTATGTATTTTCTAGTTGGCAGGTAACAGGTTGCTGAGGATGGCACACGGGGATGGCTACACGGAGGGCAAGACTGACATCCATTTATGTTTTTGACGATACTGTTGTTTTGTAATTCATTCGACTAATTATTTTATGACTAATGAACTAGAATGTATTGCTTAACAACAGCATTTTAAAATGAATGAAGGGTTTTGCCAACTTAATTCCGCTGCTTAATTTATTAATATATGTGTTTTATGTTGTGAATGACCAACTGTGAGGTGCCCGGGAACGGGGCCTTACATGAGGATAAAGGGAGATAAATCAATTTAAGAAGTTAAGTGCTCCAAGCTTAGAATAAAAATCAACCTAAAGCGATTGGGTCTCCTTTCAGATTCAGAGATCATGCTTTGGTTTGATAGGTCGAATCACCTTCTCCTGACAGAATATCTTGGTTTCCTTCTTCGATAACCAATTCATACGGTATTAAGTCTATGTCAAGGTCATGATCTTCGTGTACTTTTGTGTAACCTCTAATCATTACCATTGGTCATTTTAACAGAGTAAATAATTTCTAAACAACTAGGGTTAATGCTAAGTTAAAGAATAATTCTAGAAGAATCCAGGCTTGTTATCAACCCTGGTATCAAATAGATGTGTAACTATTGATGATAAGGTACGTACATGTAGCAACATTTAGTCTTGTCGAATGTGGCTTGCTTCAGTCGTAAATGTATGACCGCGTGATGTATTACTTTGACTTATATGACCATTATTTCCATAATTTAACTGTTCTTACTTTCTAGCTATAGCCATTTCCTAATTCTGATTGTTTCTAACTTGTCCTGGGGTCCTAATCGACCTAGGGCACACTTATGGTAATGGTCGGAACTCCAACCTTCTTAATGTCCCCGTTTAGCGCATGTTAACTTAATCATATTAACCAACATAGCTAGGTTCACAACATTGGCATTCTTGTCTACCTTACCGCTAGATTGCTTGTTCGACCCTCCAACTTCTTTCTACTACTCACTAGATTTTCCCAGTGTCCTTCCTAACTCTATTTGGTCTAATGTCATAAGGTATGACATCAGCTTTGTCAATTTAGGGAGTTCGTTAGTATAAAGAGCACGACCTAACCCTACTATTGCATAATTTTAGAATTACCATTCTAACTTTTGCATTTTATTCCTTAGGTAATAGTACTCAATCACCAAGGCTTTGAACTTATCTTAAGTCATTTGCATCAATTGAACTTATCCTGTTTGGACTTATCTTAACTTAGCTTGAACCTGGGTGTTCCACCAGGTTAGTGCCTTGCCCCGTAGTGAACACGTGGCATACCTGATTCATCAAATCCATGAAGACAGCTGGTGCGTTGGTCAACCCGAACGGCATGACCAAGAAATCATAGTGTTCATATCGAGTTCTAAACAATATTTTCGATATGTCATCTTCACGAACCCTCAATTGATGATAGCCCGATCGAAGATCGATCTTTGAGGAGTACATTGATCTCTGCAACTGATTGAAGAGATCGTCGATCCTGAGAAGGGGGTATCGGTTCTTAACAGTCAAATTGTTCAATTCCCGATAATCTTGTCAAGTACAGAGTGTTATCCATGATTTGAGTATCAAAGATATGGTTATTAACGAAGAGTTAATTAACCGGAGTTGTACAAAGGAAACGATTGAGAAGGAATTCACTTGATCAAGGAGCGATCGAAGGAATCTATGTACAATAATCTAAAATCCGATGAAGTAGTATTATTAGAGTATGTCTCGCCTCTTGTCTACTGATGTCGTATTAGCCGGAGTTTTTGTCTTTCAAGACTCAATCCAACAAGTTGTGAATAAGGGTGCATATAGCAAATGCGACATCGACAGACGTATGGAATAAAAGTTGGGTTAACAACATAAGTCCTTAAGAGTGTTCTTATAAAGCCCTTATTAATCCAAAATATAAGTCAAACAAATAATGATAGGGTGTGATTATCGAGGGTCTTCTCAAAGTACTAATATGTGATATAATGCCCACAACGTTCTTAAATAAGTATACCATAGATAGGTTTGTAGGACAGGCTATGTACTCATAACCAATAATGCACTTAAAGTATTCAATCAGTTCCTTAGTTACTGAAATGCTAAGTGTAGGAATGTCTCTTAGAAGATAAAATTAATGTCATGATTGGAAATATCATGAAGGCTCTAAGTAGGACAGGACTTAAGTAATAGCAAGTGTTAGTAATGTTTTGTTACCCTTAACAAGGACTTACTAGAATTATGATCCTAGCACCCTAGGGTATAGAATAGAAAACTTGTAATACTCATGATCGTTACTTCTCCCACGTCCATGTCCTCTTTCAGACATTCTTTAAATTACCAAATATCAAAAGCTATCAGTCGTATGAAAATAGACCTTTTGTCTTGAAATGAAAAGGAAGAGAAATTCAAGGATTTAAAGAAACAGACAAGCTAGAGAATCAGTCCGAATCCGTGGGATTAACACAAATATCATGGTTTGAATTTTGTCCAAATTCAAGGTAAGGGTGAGCATTCCTACAAGTAGAACTGATAGATAGTTAATGGCTATGTTCTATGAAGACCGAGACTTTCTTGCTCGAGGTGTAGGAATGATGACTTATACTGACTACAATGTTACCACCCGACCAGATTCACCGAACTTAGCATGCACGACAGATTACAATTACGTGTGCACCCGTAATGGTAATTTTCTTTGCATGATCACCCCGGTTCCTCCTATCAGGCTAACATATCTTGTCAAGTATAGTGGTCATCAATGATAGAAGTACCAAATATGTATGTATTATATCGGGGTCGATCAATCAAAGTATACGTAAGGATCAGTAAAGTTTGGGAATCATTGACACGCCAAGGTAATTCGACCTATTTGCCTTAGAGACCTGTGTATTGACCATAGTTTATCACTCATCCCAGAAATCCCCAGGTAAGCATACCAGGTCTCGCAATGAGATTTATGCGATATGCTTGCCTTAGCCCAAGGGCCTTTTGCTAGGAAATCCAGAATACAGGTGTCTATGTGTCACACAAATCACGAAGAACATTTAGGCGATGTCAAATGCACACAAACTCTCCCGTGACTCACAGCAACTTGGAGCCACCATCCCGGTAGCCATATGCTCACAGGGATATGTTAAAGCAAAAAAAAAATTTCCAGGCAACCAATTTAGTAGGCATAGCTTAGTAATCTATGTGTGTGTAACTAATGCAAATCCAGCTATAGTCTAAAATGCAATGCAGATGAGATGCAAAGTTCATTTTAGTTCGCTATAACTAATGCTCTGATACCAATCTGTCACACCCTCATTTTCCACGTACGGGGTTTTACCGTCAGGCATGTGACATAACCAGGATCTCAGATAAGCATCAGTTACACCAAACGACTCGATAATTACAAATCATATAAGTTGCTTAATTTTAATGAAACAAACCAAATATATTTAAGTAGTGCGGAAGCGAAAACAAGGAAAACATTCAATAGTTTTGGAACACGCAAACGCGCGTCCAATCCAATTTATGTAAAGTAAATGCAAATTAAAGCACGAAAACGGTTTGAGATGAACGCGGAATGACATGCAGTGGATGCTGTGCTCCTAGACGTGCCACATCAATGTCCTAAGAGAAAAAATGCAAAAATCTCAGTACAAGACTGGTGAGTTCACAGGTTTATCAGAAAACAGTAATTATCAGTAATGAAGTTCCCAGATTATGTAATTCGTCAAGTATGTAATTCCCGGATTATGTAATCCATCAAGTATGTAATTTCCTGGATTTAGTAATCCGATAAGTATAATGAAATCCCCGGATTTATTAATCCGATAAGTATAATGAAATCCCCGGATTTATTAATCCGATAAGTATAATGAAATCCCCGGATTTATTAATCCGATAGGTATAATGAAATCCCCGGATTTATTAATCCGATAAGTATAATGAAATCCCCGGATTTATTAATCCGATAAGTATAATGAAATCCCCGGATTTATTAATCCGTCAAGTTTAGGTGAAATTCCCGGATTTGTAATTAAAGCATATAATGGGTAGCTAGTCCATAATGATCACTATGTGTATGAAATCGCAGCCCAGCTGACATGTAATCAAATAATAAACAGGCCCGGATGTGGATCACACACCACAACACTTGTAATTAGGCTAACCGTTCACCCGTTTGACGAACGTTGTGCTAGCGCGACTAGCCCGGGTGGGGTATGTCAATCTCAGTAGTACTACTAACAATTACCTCGCTAAGTCTATATTAACGGTCCGTTAGGCAAGTATACACCATAGTATCAAGTATATGCAGTATTACAAAAATCCAATGTAATGTAACGTTTATGAAAACAGCATGTTTCTCTCCCCCAAAAAGAGTATAAAGTAAAAGTGGGGCTGTAAACTCACCTTGAATTGATGTAATAAAATGAACGGAAGCTTCAACGAATAATGCACGACCAAACACGATCAACACCTATTATTAATTGTAATTACGTCTTTAAAACGGCTTCAAATGCAAATAGATATATTTGGTTGGATTCGGGTCGGTTTGGGTTTGACGCAAACGATTTGATATATATGTTTGAGTTTAATTATAATCTAGGGTTCAATATTTGATAATGTTTAAATATATTACGTATATGTTCTTTTGAAATAATCGTTATTACGATAGCGTATTATCCGGTTAATATATACATAATATATTATGTATTTATGTATAGGGTTTGACGCGTTGTTTAAATGTTCGTTACAATATTGATGAAATTAAAATATATAATTCCTTTGATTTTCATGGTTATAATCAAGCAAGATCTAGTGTCCATTTTTATGAAAATAGTTATTTGTAATATTTATAAATATTAATTTATAAATATTATTACGGTTTTTAAATAAAATAAATTTACAGAAAATATTTATGTAACCTTTTAAATAAGGAATGTTTATAAAAATTATTTTTATAATTTTTGAGAATTTTTACTTATTTTTCAGAGGCTTAAAAAGCCTTAAAAAAAATGAGGTGGCCCGGGGTCGAACCCGGGACCTCAAGGCTGATATGGGATCATGGAACCAGTAAACCAAAGGCCTAAGCCGCGACATAACCCGGGTTCCAAACCTTTTAAACACAACCTCAATAGAATATCCTCAACCCGAAGAACCCTAGATCTGAAATCGACTAAATTGAGGTCGATTCGATCTTGATAGTGTCTGTAACCATGGGGGTTTTGTTCCCCATGGAAATCGAATCAGTATGTATATTTAATTAACAGATTTGAAGATGTTTTGATGATGATCAGTCAAAGAACAGGTCGCGGCTTGGTGAAGAAGTGGTTCGAGATGAAATTGATGACTAGAATCAAATTAACTTTTAGGAAAGCTTCGAATGAGGTTCCTAATGCAAAGCCCTATGTTATTTGTGAAGATTGAAGCTCGAGTGATGTTGTTCGAGTATGATGCAGGTTGCGGTCGAAGGTGGTGATCAATGGAGGTGTTTAAGTTTGTTTCAGATACGATTGAAAGTTGCATTCGATTAAGAACAGTTATATAGTCGTTCAGGTTCAATTAATTAAACGATTATTGGTGTTAGTGGTGATCGTGGTGGTTTCTTTCGGCCGAAGTGGGGGTGGTCGGGTTTAATGGCATTCGCACTGGTATTATTAGATTGGAAAGTTACCCATGTTCGACTCCACCACGAGAATGTGTCGGGCACTTTAGTTTGGTCAAAACCGCGTTCGTTTGGGCGTTGAGGGGGTCGCCGAAGTTGGCCGGAGAGTGGCCGGACGGCAAAAAGGGTCGACGGGGGGAATGGGGTGGGTTTTAAACATTTTACACATTTGGTCCCTGGGGTTGGTGCTATTATTATTTTATGCAGAAAGGTTTTAAAATAAGTTTTATAATTTACATTTTAACCCCCTAAGCTTTTATAAAACAATATTATTATTATTATTATTATTGTTATTATTATTATTATTATTATTATTATTATTATTATTATTATTATTATTATTATTATTATTATTATTATTTTTATTATTATCCTTGCAAAATAGTAAGGTAAATTAATTTGCGATAAACGGAGGAAGTTAATTCTAATAATATTAACCGAAAAAAAATTCGGGTTGTCACATTATAAGGTTTTGTTTACATTGATTTTTCATATATGTTTCTTCTATGTAATTTACTGTAAATAATTTTTAATATGATGTAACTCATCGTAAGTAACTACAAATATGATGTAATTCACTGTAAGTATTTATGATTTACATTCAAGTATTCATATAGTTTCTAATTGAAATTGTATATTTTTGAAAACTTGTAGATTTTTTTTTAATTTTTTGGAAAGAAAATTATAACAAATATTCATGTAGTTTCTGATCATATATTTATCATTTTTGGATGTTAAATGCATGATCATACATTTATTATTTTTGGATGCTAAATGCATGTAGCTGTGAGTATTTTTCTCAAATAAATATTGTATAACCGTAAATTTTTTATTAATAAGTGTATGTAACTAATGTTTCTATAATAAATATTGTATAAATGTAAATTGGTTACTAAATTAGTATAGGTGATTTATTGAAACGTGATATATAATTTTTTACAGAATTTTTTTGTTGGTTTTTATATATGTTTCTTCTATTTAATTTACCGTAAATAATTATAAATACGATGTAATCTACTTTAAGTATTAGGATTTTACATTTGTGTTGCTTTTAAATATATTTTATCGATGTAATTCACAGTAAAAAATAATAATATGATGTAATTTACTGTAGGTATTATGATTTTGTACTCAAATAAACATAATATAAGTTATTGTAACTAAGCATTGCATTATATTGCATCATATAACCCTGATAAATTGACATCCTATTTTAATTGTTGGATTGTTATGTGTTAATGCATATGCTTTTACTTTACAATAGTTTTAGGTCTTGTTAGTGCATACGTTCTTAGTTTATATAGGTTTAAACATTGGTTTATATTGATTTACACTGAAAAAACCTTATTATTACAGTGGTGTAGTTTCATCATAATAGTGTTACATTTAGTTTAAAATCTTTTTTAGGTGTTACACATGTTAGTTACAGTAATCTAGTTTGGTTATGGTTCTAATGAGATTTGAACCCATTTTATTAAGTATTATCTTTGTTGTTTTTTATATATGTATTTCAATGTGATGCACTATAAGTAATTATATTATGATGTAATTCACTGTAATTATTTTTGTTCGTAAAAGTATTTTAAAAAATTTGCAAGACCATATGGGTATTAAAGAGAAAAATATTTCGAGTTTAATGGCGTATTTTTTTTAGAAAGACAACTTAATATTAAAAAGTTATTAAGGTATAAAAATATAAGTGGTAAACAAAAAAAGAAATTATGGTAGATTAAAAAAAGAGAGGATATGACACTTGTCATCAACCTATTAAATCTAATTTTTATAGGTCTTTCAAAAGGTCAAAAATACCCTTTTGGTAATAAAAAAAGAGAAAATTGCAAAAATAGTCCCTGTGGTTTGATCAAATTGTCAGTTTGGTCCCCAGATTTTAAAAATTGCAAATTTAGTCCAAACATTTGAAAGTTTGTTGCAAATTTAGTCCACACCGTTAGTGTCCGTTAGTTTTTAACGATATGGGGACTAAATAAGCAATATGATCAAACCATAGGGACTAATTGTGCAATGAGCTCTAAAAATTAAAAAATTGAAAATCAAATAAAATTTAAAAGAAATAAAAATAAAAAATAAGAAATTCACATAAACATCAATAATAAAATTCAATAATTTTAAAAAAAAAATAAAGGTTAAAAAATCAAATCAAATTCAAAACTAAATAAAAGTAAAAAAAACGCATGTAAAAAGAGAAAGCGAGAAGTATTGAAAAAAAATATGCGATTAAAGTAAAAAATTAAATAAAATCAAACAAAAATTAAAAATACAACCGAATAAACATTTATAGAATTCAAAATAAATATTAAAAAATCATGTTGAAGTTAAAAAAATAAAAAAACGGTTTGATTTTGTTTTTCGTTTTTTGGATTTATACTTTCACAAGGTTTTGGATTCTTCGATTTAAACATAACATATGAACTTCGTAAAAAATAATTATAAAAAATAAAATGAGAAGTATGCTTGAATTTTTATAAAAAGGAAGGTTCTCATTAGAACCATATCCTATATACACACACACACATATACATATATATATATATATATATATATATATTTAGAGAGAGGGGGGTTCCACTAAAAAATATATTTTGCCTAAGAAGGCTAAGAAAAAATAGGGTGGTGACATGTGGCAAAACTAAAAAATAGGATTAAAGGATATTTTGGTCTATTAACCATTAATCTAATTCCCTTTCTCCTTTTAAAAATGTAGCACATTTCTTTTACACACTTTTTTCACCTACAAATCCTATGAAAAATTAACCTCAAAATATAACCAAAGCCTAAATATCTCTCGTTGTCTTAAACTTCATAATTACATACAACAACTAATCGGTGATTAGAGATGTTAACTTAAGCGGTGGGTATTAATTAGTAGTGTTTTAATAAAATGATTCAGTAGTCAATGGTAGTGGTAATTGGAGATAATGAATAATGACTGAGGATGATATCAATGATCAATGATAGTCAAATGTCATTTGTTGTATTACACTTAGTTGTCACGTTGATTGTTCAAGCACAAAACAATATATAGATTGTTGTTCTAAATCCAAACAACCCGAAACGTGTTATATTAACGCAAATAGTGAGCATTAAAATAGCAAAAAAGTGTTATTTCTATTTTGTTTGATATTTTGACATAATACACCACATAAACAACACATGAGACTTGTTGTTTGACGTAAAACAACATAGAACATTTTACGTGAAACCGCACAAAATTATGCTATTTGACAAAACAACACAAAAATGTGTTGTTTGACGCAAAACATCATAAAACTATGATGTTTTGATAAATACAACATAATTTTGTGCTGTTTTGATGAAATACAGCATAATTTTGTGATGTTTTAATGAAATACATCATAATTTTGTGATGTTTTATGAAATACAACATAATTTTGTGATGTTTTATGAAATACAACATAATTTTATGTTGTTTTATGAAATATGAAATCCAGCACAATTTTGTGCTGTTTTATGAAAACCAGCAAAATTTAGTGATGTTTTATGAAATCCAGCACAATTTTGTGCTGTTTTATGAAATCCAGCATAATTTTGTGCTGTTTTATGAAATCTAGCAAAATTTTGTACTGTTTTATGAAATCCAGCACAATTTTGTGTTGTTTTATGAAATACAGCACCATTTTGTGTTGTTTTATAAAATACAGCACAAAAACGTTAAAATACAGCACAATTTCACCTAATTCGTTTTTTTATAAAAAAATATAGCAAGCCTATACTCAATTTAAAGAGAAAAAAATGCTTGATTTTATGGTGCAATTTTATTTAAAAATAATCTAGAATGAAAAGTTATAAACGTTTAAAAAAATTGAGAGAAGCTCAAAAAAGTCAACAAAAGTGGTTACATACCCAAAATACTCTTCCATCTTTTTATTTACAACATTATCATCTTAGACATTGATTAATAAATAGAAGGCTAAGATCATTTCTTACCCTTCTTAGGCAAAATTTATTTTTTAGTAAAACCTCTCACTATATATATATATATATATATATATATATATATATATATATATATGTATGTGTATGTATGTATATAGGGGAGGGTTCCTAAGAAAACCTCTATTTATAAGAAAACCAAGAAAACTACTTTTAAACCATTGATCAAGATTGATCAATGGTTGATATTCATCAATGGTAATTTTAGAAATATTTAATAGATAGTTGGTTTAATTGAATGATTAAATGGTATATTAGGAAGATTATAATTTTTATTTTGAAACAACTAAAATCACTTAAATATCTCTCTCTCTCTCGCTCCAAACAAAATATTAGTTTATTTAAGTCAAATTAATTTATTAGAAAACAAACCTAAATATATTAGAAGAGCAAATGTTTTGTCTGTAGATTTATAATTAGTTACATACATGCTTACGTATACGTAAACATGTTTACATATATGTTCACGTATATATGAGCATGTTACATATATGTTTACATATATTTAAATGTATACATATATGATTTCGTATATGTAAGCATTTTTACACCCATGTTTATGTTTAAGTATACTAGTTTACGTATATGTAAGTGACATTATAGGAAAGAAAAAGAAGCCAAAAATGAATATATCTAAAGGGTGTTTACTATATATACGTATACGATGTAAAACCCAAAAACAAAATAAACAACAATACAATCAACCAAATTAAAGTTTCATATATAAAAATAATTCTACAGTAAATTGATGCAGCCATATGTAAAACCAGATTACGTATATGTAAACACATAAGTAACTTGCTTACTTATATGTAAACACAACCAAATTGAATGACATATCATCTAACAAACTAAACCAAATCAAATCATAAATCATATTTGTTCCCTACAAGAAACATGTATGCCCCTGGGATAATTTTGACAAGCTACATATATTGTAATGCTTGAAATATGTATATATTCTATTGTAAAAAACTAGTTATTATTACATAATTTTGACAAGCTACATATATGTAAACAATATGCAAAGAAAGAAAAAAATAGACAACATGTATATTGTTCTGTTATTATGGTAAAACTTCCGTATATGTAAGCAATCAAAAAATAAACAAAAATGGCAATATGATTGCTTTTACATTAAAATGATGAAACTTACATATACGTAATGACTCATTTATATACAAAATTAAAAATTGTTAATAATCCGTTCAAAATAATAAAGAAACTATTACCATCTCAATCAAATGAAAAGATGAATGCTTGAGCCAATTAAAGTTTCTCTAAAATTGATTATGTAGAAACAAATGACGAAAGGATCTATAACGAATCAAATTGGTCAAGTATGTGTATGTAACTCATACAAGTGACATATGTAATGGGTTATGTATATGTAACCAAGGTTTTGCAACTCCTTCCTTGTCTAGATACATCTCCTTCCTTATTTTCACAAAAACAATGGAGAAACACAGGTGCAACCTTTGCTTAAAGACCTTTACTAGTAGCATAGCTTTAGGAGGCCATATGAGATCTCACATGCTTAAGCTCTACCTCAACCCCACACCCAAACCACCACCGCACTCACCGTCGTCGTGGCCATCGCCGTCGTCATCATCTCTTTCAACGTTGGAAGTTATCAAAACAGAGTTGTCAAGAACCACCACCGTCTGAAATGATCAAAGCGGTTCGGAGGCCTGAAAGCTCATGGTTCGTTGATCAGCAACATTTTCTTGAAGCAAATCGATCGGGATCTTCAATCTCTTATGCTTCACCTGTGTGTCTTCCCTCTAATGATACCTGAGGTAGAATTAGGTTTTTCAAAAACTCTGTATATTGATTTGTTATTTATGGAGAAAAAGATGGGTTTTGGTCAACAATGAGTAGTTACTAAAAATAATTTGTATATTAATTAGTGAAACACCCTTTGAATATAATAAATATAAATATATAATGAAAAATTATGATTGGTTAAAATTTAGCATTATAAAATCATGCTTAAAGATAAAATGATTATAAGTACGTATAAGTAGTTACTTCAAGTAAATAACAATAATGTATTAAACTTTATTTTATAAAAAATGTGATTTTTAATTTATTGTTTTAAGAAAAATGATTTTAAAATCTTTTTTGTTGTATTCTGTATTTTATAAATTTTTTGTTTTTAAAAAGTGTGTTTTTAATAAAAAAATCGGCTTTTAATTTATTAAATTATTAATTTTTTAATTTAAAAATGGTATGAGTAATATTATTATTATTCATATTATTATTAACAATGTAGAAAAATGAGAAAGTAAGTATAATGAGATCTACAATTTAACGCTTATTTTAGTTTTTTTATAGATAGTAAGATAAGTTAAACACCCATTAAATAAACAGATTAAATTTTAATGTAAAATATATATGTAAATAAACATAAATAATTACAGTATAATACTTAATGTAAAATATAATTAAAATTATATATAGGTAATAGTTCAAAAATAAAACAATTATAACAATTTTAACTCTCCTAGGTAAATAGTTTCATTTTTAAACATTCATTTTAAGATTTTTAATAAAAAAATATTTTATAAAAATCTTGTTTTTAAAAAAATATGATTTGTAATTATTCTAGTTGTTTTAATAAGACTGTTTTAAAATATTTCACCATTATAATTTTTCTAAAAATAAAATGATTTTAAAATATTTTATTTAAAAATGTTTAATGTTTTAGAAAATTTCATACTATATAAAACTTTAGTTTTTTGTTATTTATATTTTAATTAAAATATGTTATTCTTAAATTCCTTCATAAAATCTATTTTATAAAATAATAGTTTGACTTAAAAAAATAGATAATAGAGAGAAATATAGTAATTAATAAAATTTATTTAATAAGAGAGAGAAATTTGTATTAGTATTTAAATTATTATACACCATTGGAGTGAAAACTAATGTGTGAATCTCTAAAAATGACAAGTGGTAGAAACATAAGTTTAGAGAATGAAAAGTGATAAAAATAACATTGTTTTATTAAAGGTTATAGATTTGCCGTTAAAAAATCCTTTGAAGTTCACTGAACTAGATTAGCAGAACCATCTCCTTTGAAACATCCAAAAAAATGTTGCTATGTACTTTAATATTGTTGTTTCACATGTAAAATAACACCGGAATTATAAAAAATGTACCATCATTATTGTTAATTTTTTAATACGTTGGTCCCATCTAACTCAATGCATAGATTATGATCATGGTAAATTTCCCAAGGGTTAGGGTCATTTCACATATGAAATATAGAGTAAATTACTATTTGCATACCTGACGTTTGTTCATTCTAATCACTTGCATCCTTACGGTTTTAAAAATGTCATCTAAACCCTAACGTTTCATTTTTATATCCATTTGCATCCAAAACCTTAACACCGTTAGTTATTCCATTAATTCTTTTATAAAAGACTAAAATGCCCCTAAGAATTAAAAATAAAAATAAAAATAATTATGGGACCACCTACATCTTCTTCTTATTCTTCTTTGACCACCACAAACACACACCTACATCCACCACTACCCATCAACACCACAACCCATCGACACCACCACCACCACCCTTCGACGGCACTAGCCATCAACACCATGAACACCACAACCCACTCCACCATCGACCTGCACACATCTCCAAAACCCCACTCCATTAATAACCACAATCTACTCTCTCCAGTGATAAACCCCAAAACCAAAAGGATAATAATAAATGATATCTTTTAACCCAATTCACAGCTAATTTCTTCAATTCCCTTACCCCTAAACCTAAAAAATGGTATCTTTTTCTAATTATCAAATCAAACATAAGCTGCAACAAAGCAAACACACAGAACAACCAAATGCACAACAAAATTCAAACGACCAACTAAACAATCAACACATCGAGTACAAAACCCGAATTATCGATACCCAAAACCCTAAATTCGAGTAAAGTTGATAATCAAGAGAAGTTGAGAGAGTACCGTAACAATTATCGATGATGGTATCGATGATTGAAACCCTAAAATTGGAAGTTATAGAGTGAGAATTAAACAGATGAATCCATCATGAATCTTGTTGTTATGGTTTTAAGCAGTTGAAAATCAATAAATCATTTTGAAAGCAGTTGTGTTGTTGGTGATCATCTCGCGCGAAGTTTACGATGTTTATTGATGTTATCGTCCCCAAATTTCACGAGATCTAGGGTTTTATAGAGGGAGCAAAAGCGTCTGAGACCCTGTTATGGCGGAGACGGGGTGGTTGTGGTGATAGGGGTTGTTGTGGCGGAGATCGAGTGGGTGTGGTGGTGGTGGTGATGAGGCTGTTTGTGGTGACAACCGGGTGGTTGTGGTAATACGGGCTGTTGTGGCGGCTGGGTGGTTGTGGTGGTGGTAATGCGGCTGCTGTGGTGGTGGTCGTGATGCGGCTGCTGTGGTGGTGGTGGTGGTGGTGATGCGGCTGTTGTGTGTGGTGGCGATGGGGGTGGTTGCGGTGGTGGTGATTTGAATAAGTGATTTGAAGAAGAAGATGTTAGATGGATGGACCCACTTGGTTTTTTTATGTTATTATTTAATTTAGGGGTAGTTTTGTCTTTTTAATAATAATTTAACAGAAACATTAACAGTGTTAGTTATTTGAACTCAAATGGAGATAAAAATGAAACGTATACACTCAAATGAGGATAACATGAAACGTTAGGGGGTGGATGACAATTTTGAAACCGCAGGGATGCAACTGGTTAAAATGAACATACGTCAGGGATGTAAATGGTAATTTACTCAAACATATATTACGGTGTAGTTTCTTTCATAACTGAAAGAATACCAGTTTACATTTTATTTTATTCTTATATAGTTATGAGATGAGATGTTTTATCATTAACAAACAAGTCTATTCGATGTGATTAAAATGCTAGATTTTTGTTCAAGATAAACGTTTTTATGTGATTGGTAATTTTACATGTCAATTTTGTTGTGCTGTTTCACATGTATAATGACACTCGTGCTTATTTATTAATGTTTGTATATATTACGAGGAATTCACTTTTATTTTTATTCATATTGTTGGTGACTACTTAATTTAATTCGATTTAAAAGATTAATTTTTGATCAAGATAAGTATTTAAAGTTTTAGCTCATTGCACACTCAAACAAATTTGTATACTACTGTTTCACACGAGAAGTAACACAGGATAACGTTTTATTTATATTTTATGTAATTTATGTAATTGCAAAGAATGCATCATCAATATCGTTGATTTATTCTGTGAAGGTCCTGATTAGTCTGATTAAATTAAAATATAACGTTTTGATCAACTTAAATTCAAAAGTGCGAGGTTCATATGATGAGATGAATTAGAAGTATATTTAGTGGGGGTTCTACTTGATAAAAAATCACTCACTGTAATGGTATAACTTTGTTTGATTCAGTGGCTGTTTGATTTGATTCTAAACCGGTCAAAATGTCTGACCCACTGACCCGGTCAGACATTTTGGCCGGTCAGCGTGCTTGATTGTTACTCTTTCGCGTCTGATCCGGTCTAACACCACTGACCTATGCATATTTTTTTCCTTACCCGGTCAGTTTTGAAACAACTCTTACTCGGTCAGCCCCTGACCGAGACTTGAATTTCAAAAAGCCCCTAGTTATTGATCATACTAAAGATATTTTGGTTTAAAATAATATTTATTTTTGATATTTTTATGTATGGGTTCTTTTAGTTAGGTGTGTGCATGAGTCGGTTTGGTTAGCTTTTAGCCTAAATAGAAACCAAAAACCAAAATTACGGTTTCTAGGTTTTTAAAAGCTGTCCGGTTTCAGTTTCTATGGTTTTGGTTTTACTATTTGGGCTTCAAATTTTATAAGAAAATTTTGTCGAAATTAATGAATATAAACTAAAATCTTTAGACTTACATTATTTTGTTGATATTTATTTTCTAAAAATTTATAAATGAACCTACAATTCTAATAAAAAAATTCAATAAAATGAATTTAATCATACAATTCAACAAAAAATTCAATAAATATTTTAATCTAACAATTCAAAAAAATAAGTTAAATACTATTCTTGAAATCTAAATATTAAAAAAAAAGTTAGATAATATAAGTTAACTAAGTAAGTAATAGGCTAATCATGTTTATAAGTTTATGAATACACCTTTAAATTTAGAAGTTTGATTTGTATAGTTTATGATTTATTGCACACCCCTACTTTTGTGAGGTGTTTCGAGGGTGCCCCACTACTATAAAAATATATTTCCCGAATGATCTTGTGTAACTAGCCTTTTTACTTACAATCACAATCACTACATTGAAATCAATTAACGGTGGAAATATGTTCCCTTGGTCTACATCTTTTATCTTCCCTAATAAACGTTGCATATATATACTTTTGGGTTTCGCATAGGAGTTTGTAAAGTTTAACATATAGCGGAAGTAGTGTGCATATGAAGCGATCTAGATTCAACTCTTGGTTGCACATGAGGATTCCAGTTACCAACTAAAAAAAGAAAATAAATCCAACCATTAGGCCTAGAATTAAACCTTTTAGCAGCTAACCAAACACCACCAAAAGTGGAACACGAAATGACGAAATCACCAAATAAACTAATGATTGAAAATACTTTAATAGAATTAAGTTGATTCCTTGTTATTTAGTCTTTAATTTTTAATATGTTAGAAAAATATAGTGGCTCTTCTAAAAAATATTTGAGTTTCAGTTTCGTCACGAACGAGTGGTGTGAATATAGAAGTAGATATAAAGAGAGTATGAGTTTACCGTTCCAGAAAGAAGGTGCATCATATGTTTATCTTTTTCTTTGAACGACAAATGTATATTTCTGCTTCGAATATATATGTTATCTTAATTAGGTCCATCTATCTGTTTTCCAGTGAGGTTCACCCCCAACACCCTTACAGGAAATCCACAACCGGAAAAAGAACTCCTACCCCAACCCCAAACATTTTTGATAAGAGCGATACTTGAACCCAAGAGCATTCATCTATATTTAATTACATACAAGATAGTCTCATAATATTTTTATTATCTTTTTCACACAACACTTTTAGTTTTGAATCTTCAATGATCAGATTTTTCATCAGTCTACTCATATTTGAATTTCTTATAGTTCTTTCAACCACTCTAATGATGATTTCATTAGTCTATCATTATTAATTTCTTCGCCCCATTTTGAGAGTTTGGATTTTAGTAATTTATACACATAAGTTTTAATCTCAATGAAAATGTGTATCTAGAAAATGAGGTAGGGGACATATAAGCCGAAATGGGGCAAGAAGCAACCCCTCGTGACTACAATTAATGTTGTTTATGTGCTCCATAATCCCCGCATAGCACTTGGCTGGTCCATCACCACTCATGCCCCTCACCCGCACATGCCCCCATCAAATCAAAATCTACATTTTATGTAATTAATAATAATTGCAAGAATTTTATAATTTAACAAATGTATTATTGAGAGTTTAATACTTGTTTTATTTATGTAATTGACCTAATATTCTCCTAACTAAGTCCTCATTATAGACATTTGTTTAAGGATTTGCAAACTCACATGGTATTTAACAACTTATAGTGTCAAAATCATCCTCAACAACGAGTCATTATCAAATATGTAACAAATTCAAGGCTTTAACCTACTTAAATCGCAAAATCTATATATGCATGAATATTCAATTTAGCTAACTACTTCTCTTTGAAAAACATAACCGACTTCACCAACCTACCAAGTTATCAAATTCATTACAGTTACGAGTTTTGACTCGTTGTATAATTTGAGTAAATCCAACGAATGCGTCAAGAAAATAAAAATTACTCGAATCACTCCATTTCCTTAATAGGGGTCATGATTAACAGTG
This sequence comes from Flaveria linearis, assembly GCA_024085815.1. Taxonomy (NCBI): domain Eukaryota; kingdom Viridiplantae; phylum Streptophyta; class Magnoliopsida; order Asterales; family Asteraceae; genus Flaveria; species Flaveria linearis. Next base: position 90,680,979 of record CM044001.1, on the reverse strand, counting down.
TAATCAGAGGTTAAAAAAATGTTTCTTTATTTTATTTTTTATTTTAAAGAAAACAACATGATCTGTTTAATATGGGTATTGTATCTCAACAAGGACAAAACAGAAGAATAGACTAATCATGAAAATGCACATACTTTCTATTGAGATTTCTTCAATTTGATCAAATCTTGAATTGCTTTGTACTCATAATTATCTTTATGAAAATACCCTTTAACTATCCAACAGATAGATGGCAACATATTTGGGACAAAAATTTTCAAACATTTGTGGACATAGATGAATGAACAACCTTGTTTTTCTGCCTGCCCATAAGCCAAAGCAAACTCCTTTTGGCAAAAGATGGTGGATTTGATGTTCCTTGTTGATCAATATTGTAACAATTCTGTGTTTCTTGGTCATCACAAACCATCTCACACGACTTTGGTTCGTCTCCAGAAACGTTCTGGCGAAGCAAAAACTGCAATGAGAAAGTCCCCGTTGGCGGTGGCTCGTTGGTGGTCATTGTTGAATTAGACTTTTCTTTCTTCCCTCTAAGCCAAATCTTGGACACTGAAAAACTCTCCCTCCTGATACTGCAGCCACCATTGCCACCACCAACGGTTCTAAACGCTTCAATTCCTTTAAAGTCCCGCCTCGAAGAGCCGCCACATTCGGACATTGCTGGCCTGTGACCAGGGGTGATTGGGAGATTTGACTTGTTGTAAGCTTGTTTCTTGATTTGGGTCCTAATTGGTACTTGTAGTGATGTATTGTCATCCATCACATACTCAAATGAGCCCATTGAATAACACCTCCTACCACCAATTCTACTTTTCTCATCACCATCCTCACCACTATCACCACCACCATCACCACCAACACCATCCACATTCTTGAATTTCCCAAGCTTAACAGTGACTACTTTCTCCTTACCCTCCTCTTCCTTCACCTCATTTGGACCTGAATTCGAAGGATCCAATTCAAATTCTTCATCAAGATGAACATCAATACTAAACTGTGAATTCACCCTTTGAATTGTGGGCTCAGTCACAATCTCTCTAGAACTCTCACCACTACCAGATTCAAGAACAAACACAATAGGTGAACAACAACTGTTTGGAGAGTAATCAGAAAGCAAATTGCTTCTACAAAGAGGGCAGGTGGAGTGAGACAAAAGCCAAGTGTCAATACAATCCATATGAAAAGCATGGCTACATTTAGGCAACAATCTCAGGTTATCATCACCTTCAAATTCACACAAACAAACAGCACAATCAAAAGGGGTTTTCACACCAATGATTGACTTGTAAATGAACACAGGAAGTGTGTCAATGAAAGATTGGTCAACACCAGAATCATGGAGAGTGAACAGTTGCTGCAGTTGACCTTGAAGAGCAGTAACATTGTCAAATTCATCAGGGTCTCTAATTGATGGTTTCACAAGAAATCTAACAAGAAGATGAAGTAATCCAGAAATGAAGAATATGATAGCAAGTATTATGATGATTAGCAGTACACTTGGGCTCACATTGGTGTTGTTTGCATTTTCACCGGCGACGGTGGATGAAACGCCGGAGGTGGCGGCGGAGGCGGTGGCGAGTGAGGAAATAAGGCTGGTCGTATTGAGAAGGAAGGATGTTCTGATCCATTTCTTTAGAATTGATGATGAAAATCGAAAAGATTGAAACTTTGAGATGAAATCATATAATATGAGGATAACCCATGTGGCAAATCATATGAATCGAAGAACTCATTAATGAATTTTGTCAATTTGAAGGTTTTTGAAGAGAGTATTGGATGTGGACTCTGCAAGTCAAAGGGGTAGAGAGAGATGAATATGACAGTTTGGAGAGAGCTTTGTTTCAAATAATAATAGTAATAATATTTAAAAAGTTTCATAGTAAATTAATAATCAGATGAGCTAGCATTGATCGATTAATAATCTAATAAAATGTTGTTTAGCTAGCATTGATCGATAATAAATGGTTTTTAATTTAAAAAGGGTCCTAATCAATAACACCCACTTTTTAAATCGACACCCCCTTATACGTCGCGTATGGGTCCATACGCGGCCCATACCCCGCGTATAGGTACGCCTTAATGCGACATTAATGACTGACAACCGAAGTCACATCACTACACCTATACGGGGTATAGTCCATACGCCACGTATAGGTCGGTGTCGATTTAAAAGGAATATAAGCTATACGCCGTATGGTTCCATACGCGGCGTATAGGTCCTCGGGCAACTATATCTTTCAAATTTTCTATTTTTTACACACACATTCAAAAAAAAAACACTCGTATAGCACTATACTCCGTATTGATCTTCGATTTTTCAACATCCAGGTACGTATTATTGTTCATACATCATTATTATGTTAATCGTTCATTGATTTAAACGTTAAGTAGTGTTTTATGCCCCAAAATGCGTGATTTAAAAACTGGATTAAGAACTATACGCTGGTACAGCCCCGCGTATAGGGCATACGCAGCGTATAGTTCTTTGGTGGGGACGAAGACACATTGTGTGTACCCTATACGCGGCGTATAGATATATACGCGGCGTATAGGGTATTGCATACGCAACTTGGGGCCATACGTGGGTCCCCTATACGCTGCGTATAGTCCCTATACGCGGCGTATAGGGTCGGATTCGACCTATACGTTTGCCCTGTGACCCATACGCTGCTACCCTATACGCGGCGTATAGCCCTATACGGCGTATAGGGTAAATATATATATAAATCATACTATGTATATACGCATATACATATACATATACATATACATATACATATACATATACATATACATATACATATACATATACATATACATATACATATACACTATACATATACATATACTATACATATACATATACATATACATATACATATAACTGACATATACCTATACATATACATATACCATACTTATATGTATATACACATATACATATACATTATGTATATGTACATATATACGTATACGTATACGTATACGTATACGTATATATGTACATATACATATATGTATATGTATATGTTATATCCATATATATGTAATGTATACGTTGTTTTTGACCTATTTGTTCACCTGTGCAGATATGTCTTCCGATTCTGAGATTGAGGCTGACGTGTTACCATATTGCCGAGCTTCCTTGGTTGCAGTTTGATGCCGTGTTGTTGAATTTATCCGGTTCCGTTGAGCACGCTAAGTGCTCAAATTTATTCGGATGAGATCGGTCATCAAAAGGCCGTAGATTGGGAGGTGATGGCTGAGTTGGGAGAGCGCGATCGTCTGCAGCTATTATCGGAGACGATACGCCGTGGAGACGTCTTTTTGAGATCGCATTCTTACCGTCCCACCGTGAGCTGGTAGTGGAGTTTTTATCCACATTTACATATATTCGTCCAGATGAGATGGTGGAGGACGATGAGCGTCGGAGATATCTTTTACGCTTTGTGGACATGCACATCAGATGTCATTGAGCAGTTTGCAGTTGTCTCTGGGCTTTATTATGAGCCGGAGACTGTTACCCCTCTGTTCACTGAGGTATTACTGAGATGGAGGAGGGCACATTGAGAGAGTGGTGGCCTGAGATTGCCGGAGGTCCGTTTTCAGAGGACTAAGGGCAGGTCCCCGGCTTCGAGATCCTCTCATCCCGTTATCTGCATCGGATGATCGCCACGTCCATCACGGACGTGGCAAGAGTCGGGAGTGGTGTACCATTCCCGACTTATTTTACTTATACTGTTTGATTACGGGGACCAGGTGTAACCTGGCGAGGTGTTTGGCGGAGTATTTTGCTTCGATTATATCGGCAGGAGCGAGGAGCGGTGTACGGCGGCGCGTACATCACGTTGATTGCCCGATCTTTAGGTTATCTTCCTCGGCATCTTGTGACGTGTCTCCGCCGATCGAGCCGTGAGATTAGATCGTCGTACGCTATTCGGCATTGCGTATTATACGCCAGTTTCCGGTTGGCATACGATTCTCTCTTCGACCTGGGGAATCTGGCAGCCGGCACCAGTTCAGCAGCTCGGCCCCGTCGATCCACTGCAGCATCACGGGCAGCCGCATGATCAGCCACCACCCTACGAGCATCCACATGATCAGCCGCCTCCTCAGCCACATCAGCCGCCTCCTCAGCCTCAGATCCCACGACATATTATAGAGAGGTGAGGCTGCCTGCACGTGTGGAGACATTGTTGCAGGATATGTCTAGGAGCTTACGGCAGCAGAGTCGACGGCTCGATCGCGTTGAGGATCTGATGGTGGCAGGTTTCAGTCAGAGATGGGCGCGGCGTTCCTGGTACTGATCCCTCCGCCGTTGCCACCCCTCCTCGAGATTACCCTGACTCCCCGTAGTTTTGTATTGTAATTTTTATTTTGTTATGTAATTTAAAAACTTTGTAAATATATTATCATTTTATGTTTATCTTTTTAGTTTTTATCAGTTTTATGTTATCTTTGTAAATATACAGACATACACATACATACATACATACATACATACATACACATACAGACATACATACATCATACAACATACAGACATACATACATACATCACAATACATACATACAAACATACATACAGACACAACTACTACATACATACATACATACATACAGACATACATACATACATACATACATACAGACATACATACATACAGACTCTACATACATACACACTACATACATACATACAGTCATACATACATACATACATACATACATACATACAACGACATACATACATACAGACATACATACATACTACACATACATACATACCTACATACATACATACATACATACATACAGACAACATACATCCATACAACAACATAATACATACATACATACCACATAAACATACATACATCATACATACATACATACAGACATACATACATACACATACTACATACATACATACATACATACATACATACATACATACATACTACAGACAGACATACATACAGACATACATACATACATACATACATACATACATACTACATACATACATCATACATACATACAGACAGACATACATACATACATACAGACATACATAATATTTTAATTCAATTATATATATTAAAACTCAAAAAATTAAAAAAAACATATACATATATAAACTATACGCCGCGTATAGACCCATACGCGGCGTATAGCTCAGTCCTCTTGCGACCACGTACAGTGCTCTTGCGACCATTATTTTATACTATACGTGGCTATGGCCCCATACGCCACGTATAGTACAAAATAATTGGTGCTCATGCGACCACTACAGCCCTCTTGCGACCAATTATTTTGCACTATACGTGGCGTATGGATCCATACGCACGTATAGTACAAAATAATTGGTGGTGTCAGATGTACTTTTTGTACGATGTACGATTACATGGTACATACGCTGCGTATAGGATTCTATACGTGGAGACGTGGCAAGCCTATACGTAGCGTATAGGCCCATACGCTGCGTATAGCGTCCTATACGTGGCGTTGGACCCATACGCCACGTATAAATTATTTCGATATGACATGACCCAAGATTCGTTTTCACCTATATCAACACGATTTCGATAACACTTTCGATATTCTTTCGATTCCTGTAAATCCCAACGTATTTCTCTCTCAAATATCACACTTTTTATTCGTTCGGTATGTCGTTTTGGGACGGTAACTATTTGTTTGGTGAATATTCAAAGAATATTCAAATGAATTTCGTTCGTGGTGGATAGTAATCAAGATGATGCGTACGTTCAATCTGCTTACGAGACAGACTGCCAGATTTAAACCATCGTATGTTCCCGATGATGAAGTTGAGTTTTGCCGAGAGTCAACTTACGACACGCAACAAAATATATACTCTCGAGTGATGAAAAACAAACGACAAAAGTATCGTTTGAAACATCTCAAAATTTTTTATCTCTCGATGAGCTAGTCTGTTGGGCTGTTAATAGAGGACGTGATAATGGTTACGTTATTATTACACGAAGATCAAAGAAAAGAAGGTCAGGTCGTAAAGGTATGGCTTATCTGTGATCGTGCGGGCGAACACAAAAGTAAGCGACAGTTAGACGATCTGGTAGCAAAAAAATCGGATGTCCTTTTTAAATTGGTAGGGATATACGACAACAAACGTCGTTCGTGGAAATGAGGTGCGAAGTGACGAACATAACCATGATCCTGCTCAACATATGGAGTGGCATCCTTTTGTAAGAAGGTTTTCTCAAAACGAATACAATTGGTGGAGCACTTACTGATCAGAACATGGAGCCTCGTAGCATCTTATCACTATTAAAAGCACAAATCCTAATAACGCATCATAACCAGAGACGTATACAACGCTCAATATAAGATAAGAAGTGAAAGAAAAGTCGGTGAACACCAATGCAAGTCTTAGAAAACCTTTTATCTATTAAAAGGTACGTTTTTACCCCGAGGTTTTTTTTTTCAATAGACTTAATTAAATGAAGCCTAACTTGTATTTGTATCCTCACTTAACACATCAATTTTCCTTCCTTTTTCATTAAAGGTATGTTTATTACACCCGAGAAGATCCCGATACTAATGTCGTAGAAGATTTATTTTTTGTCATCCTAATCATACGACACTTGGCGTGCATTTCCGCACGTGCTGATGATAGACGCTACATATAAAACAAACATGTACAAGCTTCCGTTTGTTCAGATTGTTGGTGTGACCTCCACACAAGACATTTTGTGTTGCTCATGCGTTTATTAGCAAAGAACGGGAAGATAATTTTGAATGGGTGCTTAATAGATTGAAAGATACGTTAAGCAAGTGTATGGAGCCGCGCGTCATAATAACAGACAGAGATCTCGCTTTAATGAACGCATGTGTTAAAGTATTTCCGAATGCTTCAAAGTGTTTATGCAGGTGGCATATTGATGAAAATATCGCGAAACACTGTAAAGCAAGTTTTACGAAAGATGACGGAGAAAGTTTAAATATGCATGGGCACGTTTGTGTGAGTCTCCCACGGCGGAGATTTACGAGTATCATATAACCTTCTTTACGACGATTAGTTGAAGCGAATCGGAAAGTAAGTTTTATTATTTTTATTATGTTTTTTATATTTTTCAATATATATTTAAGCGTATTTTTATATTTTCAGAGGTATTGTCTATATAAACAGAACGGTTAGAGAGTTACAAAGAAATGTTTGTATCAGCCTGGACTAACTTGAACCGCAATTTTGGCCAACGCACAACAAATAGGGTGGAGAGTCAACATGCAAATTTAAAAAGATATCTTAAATCAACAAATAGCTCACTGGATAGACTTGTGGAGTTTGTAGATCAATTGTGAACGCACAAGAGGTAAATTTTAAAGAAAGCTTTGAGACAAGCAAAATAAAACCATGAATCATCATAAACTTCCGCTATTTGATTCTTAAGAGGCAAGGTTTCACACATAGCTCTTGATTTATAGTTGCCGAAAACACTAAATTGCATGTGATGCGCTCTGCAAATGCAACATGTGGTTGTCATCTTTTCACTAGTTGTGGCTTGCCTTGTGCTTGTCGGCTGGAAAAATATGAACTATTCTGGTAATAGTCGCTCCATCATTATCATTTTTCTATTAAAGTGACAAATTATGTATTAATTATACTTTATAATGCAGGCACTAAAATTCCATTAGATGCAATTGACGTATTTTGGACGAAGCTTGATAACATTAAGCCATCTATACGGTGGATGAAAAAGTTGATGTTGAAGAAGAAATGGAACGGGTGAAACACAAATAATGACACAACCCGCAGCTGTAAAATTAGTTTGGTGGAAAAATAAAAAAAATTGTGTATCCATGGAAAAGTAAAAAAAGCGCCTGTTGTTCAAACAGATATTCGCGGTCGTCCAACGTTAAAGGTTCAACAACAAAGTACGACACTCAACAAGTACGTGCGACATGCCGAGACATAGCTCGTTTATTGCGTCTCACATTTCCGGAAGAACAAGTTCAGCTGTAAAGCCCCAGAAGCCTGCCATGCAACGTAGTCGTTCAACCTCATCTAAAGTATCACGGGGTACTAATGAGTTTTCTTCGATTGTCGGAGATAACCCTTAAACAATATAAACAGGTTAAAATTGGATTCCGTCAATCTTTCATCAGTATATTTCACGTATACGAGATGTCCGACCCGATGGGATTGTGGTTTTCGATCAATACTTTAGGCTTAGGGTTTGACGAAAATAAGTGGATGTATGTGCGGACACAGCTTTTAGAAGAGTTGGACAGACATGAATTGGAGTACAGAAGTTTTCGATACTTTGTACCCCGGACAGTATAACGATTACGTCCACACCCATCGATTGGCAAAGTGTGGAACCTGCACCAGAAGACATTGGATGATAATGCCGTATACGGGATTAGTGTTGCTCAAAGTTTTGGGGTATTCTTCATTTACTAAGCAATAATGGTTGTCAAACATTTTTCCCATTTTGGCTGATCCAAAAACTGTCATGCCTCATCATATCGTTTCGATTGTCATGTCAACAACAATCATTTCGTCCACGTTAAGTTAGAAGGAGATTATCCGATGCCAACATTAGTAATCTTTGGATTCTAACCGAAGCGTACGTGCTGCAGAATGGGAGATTATGTATAGATTCGTATCTCGGAATACAACGCAATAATAGAGAATAACCGAGAACCCCCGGCTTATATAAATTTATTTAATTTATAATTTGTAATATGTGAATTATATATTTGAATTTTAATTTTATTATTGTATTCATATTGTATATATTAAAATAAAAACTCAAAAAATTAAAAAATAAATAAATATATAAGCTATACGCCGCGTATGGTTCCATACGCGGCGTATAGCTCTTCCACGTATGGTCATAAGTCACGTATGAGTATAAAATGTCAAACCCTATACGCCACGTATGGTCCCATACGCAGAGTATAGGTTATAAAACGTCAAATCAACAACATACCCTATACGCCGCGTATGGACCCATACGCGGCGTATAGGGGACAGGGGTGTTTATTTAAAATTAAGGGTGTCTAAATAAAGGGACCCTTTAAAAAATTTAGTATAAGGTTTATTAAACTCATTTAAAATAAGGTACTTATTGATGATGAAAAAAAACTAGTTATGTTAAATACGAACAAAATTGGGTAATTTTTCTATACCTATTTTGTCTTTAACCTACTTAAAAACATGGTTAGATTCATGGTTTCGATGTATTGTATTAACTTTATAACACTTAGTCTGAAACAAATCTATGTAATTTTAGTTATACTATTAAAAAGTTAAAATACCATTGATATGTGCGGCTAATTAAATGTTATACGATACAAATTCTAATATTTTCTATTTAGAGACAAACAATTCTTAAGTAACATTTTAAAACATATAAGTATGATACAACAATTAATTTAATTTTATACTATTAATATTCTAACTTTTTTCATTTATGAAAAGCAGTTTTCAACATTATACATATCCAATTTATTTACTTGTGTATTTTTTTTCCTACAACACCCAAATTCTTACGGTTTAGTTTAGTTTACTGACATCTTGATTACACATGGATATGGTTACATCTTTTTTTTAGTAAATTACATTTCAAACACTATTTTTAGCTTCAAAATACATATTAAAACACATTGGTTGAATTGATACAATTACAGGCTGAAATTTTAATTTTGCATTTAATCACTCAGTTTGTGCTGTATTTTAGTTGACTTTTCAAACCTACACCTAAACTCACACATCAATGCACATTTAATACACACTTAATATAATAATGTTGCAGCCAGTAATACTGTTTCGGTAGCAATTAGATAAATAAACTATTTCAAGAAACAAAATCTTGGAATTTGAACTCATATGCTTCTTTTTTCTTCTATCCAATTCCTTTTCACACCTGTTATTTGTTTTTAGTGTTTTACTCTATGATGAATGAATAACTTTAACTAATATAAAATTGTTATGTGATGTTAGTTTATTATGAATATCAAGCAAGGTGCTAGTAGCATACATAGTAGTACCGTCAAAGGCATTATAGCCCAGCGGCATCTTGGTGGTGGGATAAGACTTAGGGCCTATTAGGTAATGAGTTCCAATCTCACAAGGGGGGGGGTTTCTCATAATTATGAGTTTCCTCCTGAATTGGTGACTTGGTGGTGAAATATGATCGCGTGGTAACACTGGTGGCACGATGATAATCCAGTGATCCGTGAGTGATTCCAATTTAGCCGTTCAAAAAAAAATACATAGTAGTACCGCCCAATGAACAATCGGGAATTTGAGAAATTATAATTACATCATATTAACCAATGTAGATCATGAACTTTCATTCGGTTGTTAGATAAAAATATTTATATTAATTTCTTCAAACATTGTTTCTATTGTTGATGCATTTAAACAGATCACCATTTCTTGATTTTCATATGAATCAACACTAAAGAAATCACCTTCTTGTGTAGCTTTGACAATTGCAATAATTTTGAAACTTTCAAATATCTAGAACTAAGTTCCTATGTTGTAAATTACACCACTTGTTGACTTGAGGCCATAATCTTTAGGAGACTAAACGATGATATGAGGATTCATCTGAAGGCCCCACTAGTGCAACATGAAACCGATTTGGTGGTCATACCTCGAGATGCAAGGGCCTCTTTTGTAGAATTTTGTTTAGCGTCGCTCTTCACCCAAACAAATTGAACTGTACTAGGATTGATCTTGTCCAACGAAAGTTATAGGAACCCTACATAAACATCATGTTTTTTTTTATCTAGATCCTTAATGATTAGACTGAAAAGTTACCTCTAGAATCACCCGTCCATGTCCAGTTGTCCATTTCCTTTGAGATGGTATCAGAGTTGACCAAGGTTAAGCATTGATGAACTTCTTTAATTTTAGTTTCATTTCTCGAATCATACCTTTGATTGCAGTCGTATATTTTTCGGCTTACATGACTTCTCTCTTTCGAGTGCATAAATGTTTAGGGAAATGAATTTCAGCAATTTGCAAGATGATAACATATTTCTTCCTTGCTTTTATGTAACAATCACATTATTAGGGTACTAGAGTACAACCGAAAATGCCCAAACTTACAAAATCAACTTTTAACCAATTAATGGAAGTCCTCTTACTTTTACTAAAATCTATCCAACTGTTAAAGACACAACCCAAAAGTCTAAACTACCCACATTGTTTTTAAGTATTAATTTTAATTAAGTAAAATATATAAAAATACAAAAAATAACATTTCAATAATTAAAATTAGAAAGTTTACATAGAAACAAAAAATAAACGTTTCTTTAATAAATGATATTTGAACTGTACTTTGCTGTTCCTGCTCGTCTTCTTTACCTTCTTCAATTCAACCTCAATTGGTGTTTTTATTGCTCTTCTTCATCAGCTTCAAATCATAAACTAGGAGTTGGAGTTGTTTATCGTGGGACGGGTTATGACAGGATCGGTTTTAGTAACATGGTGCAAATGGATCAAACCTTGTTCTTCTTGTTTTGGATAAACAATAGACCGGGTGCAACTTGAACCTGTATGTTCGGTCCTTGAAATTGAGGGTAAAAGGTTATTGAAATCTTTGTTGTATAGGTCGTTGTCTAGGGGTTACGCACTTACGCTTGATCAATTTAACCTCCTGACACTTTCTTACTACAACCAACATTTGATTTGTTGTGCATCCATTGGATTTTTTTAGAGGAAATAAGAGTTAACTTCTGTTGTAAAAATATATAAAATGGGTAAGTAATATAGATTTAAAAGTATAAGATTTTTAACGCATCTTTATAACAGATATGTGACTGTTCAATGGTCACATTTTGCTCGGTTGGTTCGGCTTGAACAAAGCAAATTGTACCACCCGAATGCCACTACCCGAATAGTGGCGGTGGTGTTGCCGTTTTAACCAAGATATCCGAATGAGGTACCCGAGGATTCCTCGAGTACTCTTAAAACAACAATTATACAGAAACTCAAAAAGTACTAAGATAATGTGTTATTTCTTAATAAAAGCAAACAAAAATGATACACATACAATTATTTTAATATATAAATAACTTTTAATTGACTTTGGAATATAGCACATCCATCTACTTACTAATTGCTCTCATGTAAATAAAAAATTATTGTTTGTTTAGATGTATTCACATTTATGTGAAAGGGACGATATCTAGAATGTAAATAGTTGTGTTTTTTCTGTTTGATTTTGTCGTGAATAATGTTGTAGTTGTAGATTTTGATTAGATGGATGTATCCTTTTTTCGTTATAAGAAACAACAAAACTGCAATGAATTATTAATATGGTCAATAGCAATCTACTAACTTAACTGTTATGAATGAATAAATATTTCTTGAAAAAGTTCTGTATAAAAATTTCTAAATCTAAAAAGTATAAGACAAATCTTAACCATCAATCTTGATTTAAACAAAAAATAAAGACCTTTATTTTTATTATTACGATACATTATTTTTTTAAATTTATAAAAATTAATATGCATGTACACAGGTTTTGATTTTGAATTTATACAAATGTGCATGTTATTTAAGTAAACCACTACTAAATTATCAAATTCGTATTTATAAATTATTTACTTTATTTAATATTTGTTAAATATTTTAAGTCAAACGATTAAGTTATTAATTTACATCATTTTGTTTTATAGTATAAACTAATTTATATAATTTGTAAACACAAAGTATATACATATATTTTAAGTCAAATGATTAAATTTATATTGTATTTGTATACAATATACAATTTAAAAATAATCAAGTTTTAAATCCTTATATTTCTCGTAAATGTTCAAGTATACTAAAAAGAATTTATCTTTCACATAAGACTAACATATTACCCAACTACAATATTGTAACTTGAAAATAATTATGTCGAAAATCCTTTTATTTCTCATATTTTGTTTCGAGATAGTAATTATAGAGTTCCCTGGGAAGTTATTATAGTATTTTTTTTCATTTATTACTCCTATAACATTTTAATTAATATTTAAAATTCACTTAAATTTTAAAAATTAGTTGTTTAATAATATAGTTTAATTCTTATGCAATTGTTTTGACCCCATAACAGGAAAATTTAAAATTTAAAAATCTCATTACTCTAATTTTAATGATTATATGTTTTTAAAAATCAATTGATATTAATAAACAACTAAACAACTCACTATTACTTTCTGTTTACACTATAATAACTGTAATTAGACATTATTTTCGTCAATACCAACCTAAAATATCATAAGCATGTATGGCTATTAATTATCGGCTGACCTAAAATATACATTCTTTTAAAATATCATATTTTCGAGAGAATAGAAATTTTAAATACAAAATTTGAATTTTACATAACTCAAAAAATAGTTTATTTCCTATATAATTTTCCTAAATAATCCGCCTACACTATTAGTAGAATTTATCGGGAAAGTTTTAAATACAAAGTTTTCTAAATTAAAAAGTATAAAAAGGATTAAGATGTTGACACGTGTTCTTTTGATCAAAATTAGGTTGGGGGCAAAATTGGTAATGTTTCCCCTTCTCAAGTTTCACCTTTTTTTTAAACAGTCATAATTTTTACATATGATATTTTTTAAACAAAAATTACGTCATAAAAACGAGCATTTTTTATTTTTAAAACACGTATAGTGTTGATATAAAAATATATTTTTTCACATTTTGTTTAACTCATTGTGTAATTTCGTCAGGACACTGTGTAATCTTCTAAATTGATTAGGATTACACAATTATCTAATGAGGAATACATTATGAACTTAAAATATAAACAAGCTTACATTTCTCATTGTTGTGTTATTTGAAAATCATCATTGTTAAAAACACAATGCATAACACAATAATCAACATTAGACATATTAGGTGACACAATGACTAGCACTAGAGTCAATTATTAGCAATAAACACAATGAGCTACTTGATGATGATTATAAAATAACCTGATCGTGATTATAAAATAAAATAAAAAACATAAACAGTTTATATTTTCAGTATTGTGTTATTTGAAAACCATCATTTTAAAAACACAATGCATAACATAATTGTTGGTACACATGTCACTAGTTCTAGTTCTAGTGAGCTTTAATATAATTAACTTTTATTTTGTAACACTAATGTAATGTTTGATATATGAAATAAAAAACTCTTTGTTGAATGTGTATTGGTTATTGAATGTTATATCTATTCATATGATTGATTATTACACGCTTATATGAACATTTTATATATGTTTACAGTTATTAGACATAGTTCTGTATTGTTAAAGGTTCAGGAATATGTTTAACTAAGTCTCATGATTCAGTGGCACGACTGGACCATGCGAATGGGCCAGTCGCACGACTGAACCAGGTGATCGAGCCATACGCATGATTGAGTCATAAGACTGACTCAGTCGTACGAATGAATCAATCGTAAGACTCAGTCGCACGACTGAGCCATACGCATGGCTCAGTCGTACGAATGAAAGCTGTAACCTATAAATACCACTTAATTCGTGGAAAAACGTAACACTTCAAGAATTATTAACCCTAGCCGTGCTTGTTCGTCCAGAGAGTCCCTTCCAACTTCATAGAACGTTTCTGATCACTTCTAATCAATTCTTAACGTATTCTAATCATTAGTTTTGATCAGATTAACGTTCTCCCTGATTGGATCGCCAATCAAATAGGATTCCGCACTATTTGATCTGGTTTCACGTTGAATCAGTTAGTACTCCGTACGTACACGGTTCTAACAAGTGATATCATAGTGTTGGCTCTTGATTCTACGTGGATTCAATCGCGTTTTTGCTAAAGTCAACGCTTTCAATCAAAAGATCTGGTCTTTTTGTATCAAAATTCAGTTTTTACGAGTGCATGTGCTAAAAAGTTAGTCTTTTTGAGTTTCAGCCGATTAGGGTTTTCAAAGTCGAATTGCTTGAAAATTTTTGAAAAATCTCGAATTCAGCAGTCTCAGTTGCACGATTGACCCAATCGCACGACTGAACATCATTCGCACAGTTCAATCGCACGATTGGCCCAGTCGTTTGTTTATTCGCACGATTGTCCTAGTCGTCTGCTCATTCGTGCGACTAAGTTCAATCGCACAGTTGAGTCTTAGTCGCATCCCCGGTCGCATCCCCAGTTGCATACCAAGTCAGTTTGTCAAGTTTTCAGACTAGTTCATTATGGATACACAGAACTTTGCTCTCTCAACTGGGAAGGACTCCAGAATCCAGAATCTCTTGTTCTTGGAGAATGAGATCGGGAATCACAACAAACCACCAAAGCTTCTGTCTCTTGACGAATATCCTTAATGGAAGCAACGGTTTGAAATTCATCTGAATGGAGTGGACACAAACTTATGGAGCACTATTGAGACTGGCTACAATATGCCAGTTGGAGCTGATGGTATTCCACTGACTCTCAGTGGTTTGAGTGACGCATAAAAAGTTTTATACAATGTAGAGAAGAAGGCCTATGCATTGTTGACACATTCCACTCCGAAAGACATCTTCCATCAGTTCTTAGAACACAAGCAGTGTAAAAAGTTATGGAAGGCTCTTGAGAAGCGTTATGAAGGAAATGCAACACTTAAGTCTCTGAAGGCGAAAGCGTTGAAGATGGAATTTGATAACTTCTCGTCTATTGGGAATGAAAGTTTGGATGATGTGATCGAGCGCTTCTATCATTTGATGAGTGAACTGCACACTCATGGGGTTAAAACGTCCATGAAAGATAAAGTGTCGAGTTTAGCTGATGGGTTACCAGATAAGTGGGATTCATTTGTTTCCACTTTAAGACATAATGATGTGTTGGAGACATTGGACATTAATGATTTTATTCTGAAATTGAGGGAGGAAGAGGTACGACATAAGTACAAGTCTAAGAAGGGAAACTACACTCAGAATCCTTCTCTCTACAATGTGACTCATACTACAGCGCCTTCTAGTGCACCTTTGCAGACTGCTTTCGTGTCTAACACATCTGCAAGTATCCTAAGTGCATCCTCAAGTTGTGAATCAGGTGGATCATCAAGTGTCCAATTCGGTGCTCCAGAAATTCAATCGACAAAGTTAACTACAGAGAATTTGGGAAACTAACTGTTGAAGTTGCTAAGGAGCATATGGATTTACTTGCTGCTGTGGTCCAGTCGTATGATGGGTTAGTTGCAGGAAAGATTGGAAATTGCCATCTAGCAGATGAAGATTATAAGCAGGTTGATGAAACAGAGCTTGAACGGATGGATATCATATGAGCTCTCGCTAGTGCTATGCGTAGAGCTAAGAAGTTTGTTAAAAAGACGTGACAGAACCTGGTGGCAACAAAGGATACAACTTTTGGATTCGACAAGTCAAAAGTCACCTGTTTCAACTGCGGTGAAAAAGGCCATTTCAAGAAAGAGTGTGTCAAACCCAAGAAGACAGGACATGGTAACCCGTTTTCATCATTTAACAGGCTGGATAAGGACAAGACTCCAAAGGAAACATCAACCAGCCATGACTCTAAAGCAATGGTAGCACAGGGTGATGAAGGACAAGACTGGTCCTTCCGTTTCTTATCTGATGGTGAAGCTAACATTGCTTTGTTGATGATCTGAATGACGACTCAGTAAGTGAGGGGGAGAACTCAGTTGAGCTTGATACTACTAATGTAAACGAGACTATGGCTGCTGTTGATCAATTAGTGGAGGATGAACTAAATGCAGAATCTGCAGCACACCAGGAACCCCAGACTGCTTTCATGGCTGGCACCTCTACATCTGCACAGGTAGAAACGAAAGACGCTCTCTTTGATAAACATGTTTGTGTTGAATGTAATAAGTTTAGGGAATGCATTGATCTGAAATTTGCTAGGTTATTAGAACATAATAGTAACTTAGTAAATGACTTAAAACTTTGCACAGAGGCTAATAGAGTATTAAAGCAAAATGAAAGCATTTTTAAAGAGAAAATTGAATTACTGAAAAAACAATTAAAAGAAACTGAGGTTGTTGCTTTTAACCAAAAAATGACAAAAAGTTTTACTTAAAAACAATTGAGGAAACCAAAAAGGACAGAGCTGTTTTACAAGTTAAAAATGAATCCTTAAAGAAAAAACTACATAGTTTAGCTAGTTCCTCTCACATCTTGAAAAACTTGGTTAAAGAAAGAAACAACGGGGAAGGGCTGGGTTATAAAGTTGTGCCTCCACCACATGAGATCCTCCTGAACACCAAACAAAAACCGGTTAACAATAATCTCATCAAGGACCATGTAGTGACCACTCCTCTGGTCAGTGATCCGGACACTGCAGTTAAACCTGTTTCTTGGTTGCCGATCAGAAGACTTCATCATCAGGCACAAAGGATAAAACTGTCATTGAGGACCGGGTGGAAAATGATGATAATGTACCTCTTAGGTCGGGTTCACAATCTGCTGTAACACAACCTAAGACCTCAAAACCTACTCATTCCAAATCTGTTAAGCTAGATCTCAATCACTATAAAAGACAAAGTAATCATAATGTTAAACAAATCAAATTTGTCAAAGAAGGTGAAAAACCTAAAGTTGAGACCAAAAGACCCATGCCTGAAGTGTACTCCCCACCCCACAAGAGATCTCCTAGTCCTGTTGAGAGGAGATCATGCTATACTTGTGGACAAAGAGGTCACATTTCTTCACACTGTCCTCGCTATCAGACACCTAGGCTTAAAATTGAACTAGATCAGGAAGTTAAACCATTTTCTTCAAAACAGAGATCTAAGACACCTGCTAGGTCTAAGACACCTGCAAGGTCTAAAACACCTGCAAGGTCTAAAACACCTACAAGGTCTAAAACACCTGCTAGGTCTTATGCATCTCCCCAACACCACAGACAACACAGACAAGTCACTAGCAAGTCTGCGATGCCTGAGGTGAAACCTGTTGTTGAAAATAAATCTAAAGTTCAAACTATAAATCAGTCATCGGTTTACCACAAACAAGCCTTACACAAGGATGGTTGTGGAAAGCTAAAACATTTGATGTGTCTGATAGTGTTGATAAGCAGAAGAATGAGGCTTCTCCAACTCCAAACGGACAGTGGGTCGAGTTTGTAATATGTGATGCCTCTGTGAAACCCAAGCCAGTAAAGTCTTGGGTCCCCCTCCTTAACTAATTATTTTTTATTATGTACAGGTTGTCCGCTATAGTGCTTCTACCAACACATGGATAGTAGATAGCGGAGCATCCAGGCACATGACGGGAAATCAGTCTCTCCTTTTCAACGTCAAACAAATTAAAGGGGGACATGTTTCTTTCGCTGGAAAAAAAGGAGGATACATTACCGCACAAGGAGAAATGGGTAATGGAAAGGTAAAATTTGATAAAGTAAATTATGTTCAACAGTTAGAAACCAATTTACTTTTAGTTTCTCAGATATGTGACAAGGGCTTCAAAGTAATGTTTGACAATAGGAAGTGTTACATTCTGAAGAAGGAGATGGAGATCCCTAAGGAGCAGGTATTAATGTCAGCATCAAGGTACAATGATTTGTACGTCTTGGATATGTCAAATGCTTCTACTACTGAATCTATTGTTCAGTGCTTTTTATCAAAGCTACAGAGAAGGAGTCCATCTCATAGCATAGGAGAATGGGACACATAAATCACAGGAATATGAATCATCTGATTCATAACAACTTAGTTGAGGGAGTTACTGTAAAGAACTTCAAACTTCCAGATTTTTATGTCTCGTGCAAGAAGGGAAAGCAGACCAGGATGTCTCATAAGACCAAGCACGTTAACTCTATCGAGATGCCCCTGGAGCTACTGCATATGGATCTTTTCGGTCCTGTCAGCACAAAGAGTATCTCTGGAGACTGGTACTGCTTTGTAGTCACAGATGACTACTCATGTTTCTCCTGGGTGATGTTTCTGAAAGCTAAGTCAGAAACATTTGAATCGTTCAAGGTGCTCGTCACTACACTGGAGTCTCCCTACAATCTGAAGGTCAGGAAGGTTCGTTCAGACAATAGAACTGAATTTAAGAATCAGTGGATGGATGCTTTCTGCAAGGAAAAGGAAATAGTTCATCAGTTCACCTCTGCATACACGCCACAGATGAATGGAGTTGCTGAACGCAAGAACATGAGCTTGATCGAGACTGCAAGGACTATGTTGGCGGATTCAAAACTACCAGTACAGTTCTGGAATGAAGTTGTTGCCAATGCGTGCTACACATTTAATCGTGTGTTAGTAGTCAAGCGGCATGGGAAGACTTGCTATGAGTAGCTTCAGAATCGCAAACCTAACCTGGAGCATCTGGAACCATTCGGAGCCCCATGCACGTTACTGAAGAAAACTCTGGAGGGTAAGTTTAGCGAGAAATCAGATCAGGGGATCTTTCTTGGATACAACATACCAGACAAACGGGTTTATAACAACTCCACAGGTCAGGTAGAAGTGTGGTGCAACGTCGATGTGCAACGATACACCATCCCCCTGCTAGAAAAGGTCCGTCGTTATTCTTTGACTACGATGGCTTTTTCAAATCACTTAACCTTCCTCAGATAGATTCAGATGAAGAGATTACTGCTCAGATGATGTACGATGTCCTAAATACACCGAATCTGGATACCAGCAAGGTGACACCAGCATGTGGTGCTTCGGTATCTTCAGCAGCTACTCAGGACGAGAGTGATGATTCATCAGACGATTAAGAAGCAGTGGAGACCAGCAATGAGCATAACGTTAATCAAGATGGAAGCTCAGCAGATGCTAAACATGCATCAAGGAATCCGAATACTGAACCTACCATTACAAATCTGGATACTGAAGTTGTTGTTCCTACGACACCTGTGACTAGGATCAGTGTGAATCATCCTCGGAGACTATCATTGGAGATCTTCACTCCGGTGTGCAGACAAGAAATCAGCTATACTCTGCTGATTATGCTGCAATTATGGAAAAGAGCTACGTGAATGACAAGGCTTTCAAATGTTTTGTTCTCAAGTCGAGCCCAAACACGTAAGCGATGCCATGAAGGATGAGGCCTAGGTTAACGCTATGCAGGAAGAGCTGTTACAGTTCAAGAAGCTTGGAGTGTGGACACTAGTTGACAGGCCCAAAGGAGTTAAAGTAATTGGCACCAAATGGGTGCTACGCTGCAAGAAGGATGGCCAAGGTGTCGTAATCAGAAACAAGGCACAATTGGTTGCTCAAGGCTTCAGACAAGTCGAGGGAGTCGACTACAATGAAGTGTTTGCACCTGTGGCTAGAATGGAAGCAATCCGTATCTTCCTAGCCTATGCATCTTTATGAAGATCAAAGTCTATCAACTAGATGTAAAGAGTGCATTCCTTCATGGGGAAATCCGTGAAGAAGTCTACGTCAGTCAACACGAAGGATTCGAGGATCCTTACCATCGGGACAGTGTCTACAAGCTGGACAAGGCTCTGTACGGGCTACACCAAGCTCCTCGAGCTTGTATGAGAAGCTCTCCACCCACCTGTTAAATCATGGTTTTCACCGGGGTGTGATTGACTGCACGTTGTTTATCAAAGAAAAAGATGGAGATTTACTAATGGTGCAGATTTATGTGGATGACATAATCTTCGGTTCTCGAAACGAAGAATTATGTAAAGAATTTGAATTTATGATGAAGGCAGAATTTGAAATGAGTGCCAGGGGAGAGATGAAGTTCTTCCTAGGATTACAGGTGGATCAGACACCTACCGGCATTTTTCTGCATCAGACTAAGTATGTTGAAGATATTCTAAGTCGCTTTGATATGGAAAATGTCATTGTTGCCGGTACCCCACTTGACACAAATCATGATGTGGCACCTGATGAGAATGGGGATTTGGTGGATGCCACCATGTATTGTGGGATGATCGGATCTCTTATGTATCTCACTGCCTCACGTCCAGATATCATGTATGCCACATGTCTGAGCTCAAGATATCAAGCAAAAACAAAAGTAAATCATATGATCGGGGTGAAAAGGATTTTCGTTATCTAAAGGGTAGTCCAACTCTGGGGTTGTGGTATCCTCATGATGATGACTTTGAGCTAACTGTGTATAGTGATTCAGACTACGGCGGCTGCAAGATGAACTTCAAGTCAACATCAGCAGGGTATAAGTTCTTTGGAAGGCGATTAGTCATATGGCAATGCAAGAAGCAAACATATGTTGCCTTGTCAACATGTGAAGCTGAATACGTTGCTGCTGCAAGTTACTACAGTCAAATTATTTAGATCCAACAGCAAATGCAGGACCACGGTTTGCAATTTTCTAATACCTCTATATTTGTTGATAACTTTGCTGCCATAGCTGTAACTAAAATCCTGTTCAACACCCTAAAACAAAACACATCGGCATAAAGTATTATTTTATACGTGATTGCTATGGAAAACAATTAATTGATATGGTTAAAATAAACGTGGATTTTCAACGCGCCGACCTCTACACCAAACTGTTTGATAAACCAAGATTTTTCTATCTGTTAGAGGTTAACGGTGTGAAAAAGAAAAGTGACGTCATTCTAGAAGAGACAAATGCTTAGTCCAACACTTGTTTAATTTCTTTTCCTTTTCTTTGTATTTTATTTTCTTTTATTTATCTTGTTTTAATTTCCTGTCTTAAAATCCAAAAACACAAAAAATATTTTCGGTTTTAGAATTTTAGGGGGAGATTAGTTTAGTTTCAGTATTTATTTACTTAAAAAAGAAAAAAAGAGGGGGAGGGCAGATAAGCCAAAAAGGCAAAAACAAAATATTTAAGAATGTGATTCAAAGCTATGGAAAATGATAGTATACAGGCGTCAAGTTAATTGGAACACCAAAAAGATTTTCAATTTTTGCAATTTTAATTTAATTAAATCACAGAAAATTGTTAGTCGGAGAATTCTAAGTCTAACAAATTGGGAAAATGATAGTACGCTTCTTTGTTACTGTAATTACACAGAGAAAGTAGATCTAGGGAGGTGCTAGTCCATTATACGATGTGTCGGTAGATTCAACACAATAGACTAGTAGACGTCATTGGCGAACTCAATTTAAACTAATCTGTTCAACTGACTGTGGGTTCCCATCTTATCATTGGTTAACACAATCAGTTATTTCCAATAAGGGGTGATGAGCAAATAAACCCTACTAAAAGTGTGCGGATGACCACAAAAAGAGCAAAGCACAAAAATGAAAAAAAAACGCAATCAAGCTGATAACCTATATTGTTGGTGCGTTATGTGCAAAAGCAAATTTTAAAGGTGCTCTAACAAGAAGATAGGTTGTGTACCTCTCTGCTGTGCGATGGCACTGACCTGAGGATAAGCATAACCTAGATATTCTAGAATTCATTGTTGTTTGCCGCCTTCTGCTGTGCGGTGGCACTGACCTGAGGCTTGGCTTCTCTTTGAAAGCTCTATGAATAGTCTCTTCTTCTCAAAATACCCATAGATCGCTTAAAGTCTCCTGAGGAATGTTGATTACCATATAAGCTTGGGATCCACAAATATTGGTTGAAATAATAACCAAATACATCACCAATATATGTCAAAAATCTGTGTATGGATTTAAGTGGATAAGTATACCGACAATCATCATGGCTGCACTGCCTGATGTTCAAAATCAATATGTGTTACATATCAGATTAATCATGATTTCCAGTTAGAGCTTAGGAGTCTCAGATGAATAAGAAACTGTGATATGTAAATATGTTAGTTTCCATTTCAATATATATATATAAAAGTTCCAAGTAATTGAGTTTATGCCTGTCTGATTCCATATAAATCTGTCTTAGAAATGATGTTAATGCTAATAGGATACTCTACTCTACCCTAAGAAAATCACAAAAACATGCATATTTTGTTCCTTAGTTTAGTTTTCAAGTTATTGGTAAAGTGTCAGTGTCGGACTGGGCTATGTTATTCATCTTTGAATAGGTCACACAATGAACTTAACGTTAATCTTGAATCACTTGTTTCTGAAAAAATAAATGGATCACGTCTGAGGTGATCATGAGGATAAATGGATCACGTCTGAGGTGATCAGGTGGATAAATGGATCACGTCTGAGGTGATCAGGTGGATAAATGGATCACGTCTGAGGTGATCACGTGGATAAATGGATCACGTCTGAGGTGATCAGTTGGATAAATGGATCACGTCTGAGGTGATTAACTGGATAAATGGATCACGTCTGAGGTGATCAAAGGTTCTTTAATTTAAAATGGTCATGTCTGAGATGATCAACTGCTTAAAATGTTTTATCTACTGTTATAAGGAACTAAGTGTCGAATGGTCAAAAAGTCAAAATTTCATAAGTATGACCCATTCGCATGACTGGACCATAAGTATGGACCAGTCGTACGATTGGACCATACGAATGAGCCCAATCGCATGATTGGAGGTGACCGACTGTGACAGTCGCATGAATGATCCTGAATCGTACGATTGGAGATGACCGAATGGGCGAGTCGTACGACTGAAGCTCATTCAAACGAATCAATCATGCGACTAGGTTCAGTCGCACGACTGAAGGTTTCCCTAGTATAAATAGAGGGGAAGTCGGTCTCAGTCGTTCCATTCACTCAAATCGCCTCTATATCGTACGACACAAACCCATACTGCCAAAATTGCATTTGATCGATTTAGACCATTATTTGACATTCTCTAACAATTGTTTTGATTATACAGGTACTGCATGACAAGTTAGTACTAAAAACCGGTTACTACACGTCTAAAAGATCGAAAAATCTAACCTAAAGCTATCCGAACCTAAAAATGACAAATAAACCACTAAAACTAAGCATTTTGATCAAAAGAAAGTTATTAGAGGTTGAGTCGGTCTTCTGTGAACCAAATGAGCCAATCCTCAACGTTTAACATCAAGTATAGCTCAAAAATTGAATTTGAATGAACCAACAGTCGGATATGCGATTGGACACCCTGATGAACTTCAATCGCGCGACTGAGCAAGGCAAATGGCTCAACCGCACGACTGAGATGACGAATGGTTCAATCGCACGACTGAACCATGCGTTTGAGCTCAATCGCACGACTAGGTAAACACATGAGAGGACATTCGACTAAGTCCAGTCGCATGACTCAATCGTACGTATGAGAAAATTCGCACGACTAAAACTCAGTCGCACGGCCCATTCGCACGACTAGATCTTAGTCGCAAACTCATTCGCACGACTAGATCTCAGTCGCTCAGCTCAGTAGCACGACTGAACAAAATTTTCAAGTTCATGAAACAAGTCTGGTATTCTTTGACACGTGCTAATGTTTACTTACTTTGTGTCACAGATGGCTAGTCGGTGGACGATGAGTACCAAGCACAACATCTGTGCTCATCTCAATCTCTCTTCCCGCAATGCTGCGGATTTTGCTGGCATTATCACATTTCTACGTCGTTTGAGGATTTTTCAAGCGATCTCTGCGCCATGCACACCTTACAGATCCGTACAGCAGGTGTTTTGGGAAGGCGCTACTGTTGATAGGTCCACTGAGCCCCATACTATCCGGAGTTCTATATTTGGGCAGGCCATCGAGATTACTGAGGAGGATATCCGGACAATGTTAGAGTTCGGGGATGATGCTGACTGCCCTACTAGATTACATCCCCTCACTGTTCGAGGCTGCTTCATGTGGGCTAAGTACTCGGGGAACATCAATGCAAGTATGCTCAATAAGAGCAACTTATGCCCCCAGTTCAAATACTTAGCCCATGTACTGCTCAGGTGCATAGTCTCAAGGAAGGGTGGATTCGAAGAGCTCTCCGACCAGATGCAGAACGCCTACGCGGCGTTGGTGCTGAATCATCCATTCAAATTTTCTAGGATGATCTTCACCTATCTGGTGGAGAACATTGAGGCGAAGGGGAAGGAAAGCTTCTGTATGTATCCACGGTTTATACAGATGATCATAGATCAGAAGCTCCCCTCGCTGCCTAAGGAGAAAGAGGATGTTGTGGTCCTGGAGGTTATGGATGACACCACCTCGGGAGGATGAGGGTGTACCGGGGTAAGCAGGTAAAGCCCCCGGTAAGGAGTCTATTCGGGCATCTGGCCCGGGAAGACTATGTGGCGCCAGCGAAGAGGAAGTGGCGCCACGACGATAGTGATTAAGATACAGAGCCGATAGTTGTACCAGATGATAACTCTGACGATGATGATAGTGATGATGGTGGAGATACAGGTCCTTCTCACACTCAAGCCACTACTGCTGATGTTGCAGCTCCACCATCTCCACAAGGTGATCGAGAGACTGCAGGGTTCCATCAGGACTTCCAGCCTGATGAGGAGGAGGAGTCTGATGAGGAGCCACTAACTAGGATGGTGGGCAGCCGGGTGGTTGCCACCGAGAGGGGGACTAGGACGGTTAGTGGACGTCCGGGCGGGTCTGGGGAGGCTACTTTAGATCCATCATACACCCTAGACTAGCCCAGTAGCCAAGGGGAGCCTCCGGGTCCAGGGGGACTCGGATGAAGAGGATGGCTCAACCCCATGGGATGAAGCTAAAGAGACGGAGGATCACGTTGATTACTACCTCCACCACCACCTCTACCACTACACCACCCACTACCACTACACCTCCCACCACTACTACTCCACCTTATACTACCACACCTCATACCTCTCCACCTATCCATTCACCACCACCAATATTACCACCGCCACTACTACCACCACCAGCCACCAAGCTGGCCCTTCCACATTCCCCACCGGATCATCCTCCCTCCCATTGGAGTGGAGGAACAGCTGGCAGCACTGAATAGGATGGTGCTGAAGCTGTTAGCCCTGATGAGGAGAAGTCTGCTCAGCTACGTCAGCTGGTGGAGCTAAATGCTTCCCAAGCTCAGCAGATCTCATAGCAGGCAGAGTAGATCGCCAAACTCCAAGAGCATAAGGATGAGTCTGCCAAGAAGCTGGAGGAGTTAGAGGCTGCAAACAAGAAGATCATGCTCCAACTAAAAGGATCTAAAGAGGAGCCTCTGAAGCTTGGTGAAGGAGATGATGATGGAGATGATGAAGAGGATGATGATGAAGAGGATGAAAGTAATGATGATGATGATGATGGGAGTGGTGATGAAGCAAGAGGTAGGAGGGATGATGATGTGATGATGAAGGAGATGCAACTGCATCTGCCTCTGCTCATGGTCAATAGCAAAGGACGAAGAAGAGACAAGACCAATGAGCATCGTCGTCTGCCCCGCCTACCTCCCCGTCTGCAGAAGACCCGGCTATGATTCAAGGCAATATTCAAGATTAGATATCTATTTGTTATTAAACTCTTGTTCTTAAAATCATGTATCAATGCTTATTTAAATAAATTAATGAAAAGTTGAACTGCCATTTGTCATATGCATCATGTATACTAACTCGTATTGTGGTTGGTTATTTCTTTAACAGGTTCATCTAAATAGGCTGACGAGCATGATGTGGTACCCCTTCGACAAATCTAGACTCAATTGACAATAATTTTCGATTTGCAAGGGATAGTACATCGCTCTGTCAATGACACACCTGAAGAGGGAGAGATAATCCATGATATGACTGATGAACAGATTGCTGAACTGTTCAGTCTAAATCCAGATGAGCTGGTAAAGGATGCTGCAGAAGTCGACGTAGTCAGTGACGAGGAGCTACAAGATGTCGACGAGGTGGAGATCGAGGATGTGACTGCTGACCATTATCCCTAGTATACTAACGCCGAAGGCGAAGTACTACCAGATCTGGGAGAAACATTTGGCAGCAGTGCATTCGACAGAGTGGAAAAGAAGATAGCTGAAAAGGAAGCTATAGAAGAAGGTCCTTAGGAGGATGATGCTGATCTAGCATCCAAAAAGGCTGAGTGGGCAGCCTTCCTGGAGGAAATGAAGAAACAGCGAGTGCCTACAAAGTCAAACGCCTACACCAAGCTCTACAAGGTAAAGAAGCACCAGAAGGTGTCTGGCAAGATCATCAGCTGGGCGTACTTTGAGGACCTCAAGGTATATGCCGTCAAGAGAGAGAAGGGCATAGAGTATTTCAGATTCCCACATGATCTGAAAACTCTCCCTGGATTTGAGCTAAACCGTCTAGCCAACTTGAACCTCCTGTATGCTGTTCCCAGAAAGATATCGGGATGGTTCGAGAAGGCAATAAAGAAGGAGTACCATACGAGGTGGGTCAATTTCAAACCTCAACAGCCCAGAAGGTTCATTCATAAGACAGAGGTTGACCCTACCTCAGGACAACCGAAGGTTGTCTTGAAATGGTACCCTCCACGCACAATGTCTCGTATTCCATTGAGGTAGATGCCACAAGATTTTGCACCCCATTTCAAATGGTGGTATTATGACTGGCGCACTGGAGAGGCCGTCATAGTTTTGGGTAGGGAGGGGACGGTAGAGACAATAAGGGTATTTGACCTAATGTGGCTCACAAACTTGTCTGCAGCTGATGTTTTCACACTGTACAAGTGGCCACTATTTTTGACACGCAAGATATCATCAAAGCACTTCAGTTCCAACATGTTATACGTTTATGCTTCGCACTTGATATTCATGCTGGGGTTTCAAGAGAAGAAAGAGTGAAGAGATACAAAGAGTTTAAATGAAGGTCAAAGATTAGATAGAACTAGGACCAAGGGGGAGTTTGTTAGTACACATGTCCCTAGTTCTAGTTCTAGTGAGCTTAAATGTAATTAACTTTCATTTTGTAACACTGTTGTAATGTTTGATATATGAAATGAAAAACTCTTTGTTGAATGTGTATTGGTTATTGAATGTTATATCTATTCATATGATTGATTATTACATGCTTATATGAACAGTTATATACATGCTTATATGAACATGTTATATAGGTTTATAGTTGTTAGACATAGTTCTGTATTGTTAAAGGTTCATGATTATGTTTGTGACATCCGGTAATTTTCCGTTACCAAACTCCGTTAGTTTCGTTAAGTTTTGCATACACGTGTCGTAGGCACACACTAGTTGTCGTTTGACGTTGGTGACTTAAAGATAAGTAATAATGTTAATTTAATAATAATCTAGTTGGAAAGATGATTATTATGTTATGTTTATATTTTTACGCGATTTAAAGACTATTTGAGAATTTTATCGCGTAACGCGGAAACGCGTGTGTTAATTCGTATATTGCGTGTTTTATAAAGATAAAAATATATAATGGTTATTACTAGTTTATATATTTGTTAGATGGTTAAAAATGCTTTTAAAAGAAGTTAAAAGCTGAAATTTTTATAAATTACAAATTATATGGGTTTAGAATGTAATTAGGATTAAATAAATTAAACAAATCAAAAATCCCAACCCTAATCCCCCCCTACGGCCGCGACCAGCCTTCTTCCCCTCTCCCTTTGCGAAATCGACCAAGAACAAGCAGCAAGCCACGGATTTGATCGAGTTCTAGGCCATACAACAAGTTTATCACATCAAATCTTGTTCTCCTTTGCGAATTAAGGTTAGATTATGTTCTTTTTGTGTGTTTTTGGTTATGGCCGAACCCTACACTCGAAATTGATGTTCTTGGGGGCTGAAATCTTGATGTTTGTTGATATTAGTATGTTAGTTGAATTGATTACATGTTGTTTAACGTTGGTTATACATGAATTGTATGTTGTTAGTGGATTGATCATGAACTTTGGTGGTTATGAACCCTAATTCGAGATTGATGATTATAACATGGAATTGATGATTGTTTGATGTTGTTAGGAAATTAATTAGGTTGTATGAATGCTAGAAAACATGGATTTTACAAGAAATTGGTGAATTGAAGGATTTGTTCATAGGTTACTAATAATAGTAACTTTATTTTGTATGTAATGTTGAGTTGTTAATGTGTTGATGTTATAGGTATGTTTATGATGATAATTGGATGTTGGATTGTTGCTATGAACATTGGTAATTCAAGATTACATGCTAGAATCCATATATTACTAAAGATAGTAACTTTTTGAGTATGAAATCTATGAATCATGTTAGTTAGATGTTGTAGATCATGTCTAGGTATGATATGAACTTGTTATGGTATATTATTGATGAATGCATGTATACATTGGGTGTATAATGGATTTTGGGTATTACTTTCCCAAAAGGGAAACTTTATTGTGCATGAACTTTGGATATTGGAAATTTGACTTGTTCATGGTTTTAGGGTCATGCTAGAACGATTGTTATGAATGTCTAAAGTGGTAGAATCTATTAATTGGGTTGTATGGAATGTTTATTTGATTATTGGATGATTATTGCACTTTGATGGTCATGTATGGTTTGGGATGTTGATTAGTAACTAGGACATCATGTTTGGGACTGGAATTGATCATCCTAATGTATGTTGCATGTATTAGGCATCTTGTATGCGTTGTGAATAGTATGAATGACTTTTGATAAATTATCTGTTTTGACCCATATATGCTAAATCATGGCTATAGGTCATGTAAGTAGGTTATGCATGATCTAACCTGTTATATGATACACTAGTTATGTTATAAACACACTGAGCATGCTGGATGCTAAGGAATTGGACAACTTGTATGATATGTGCATAGTATGATGATTTAAGCAATGTATTAGGAATGTAGCACCAAATGTGATTCATTGGAATGTTAAACATGTATACTTAAATGGTTTACAACGCATAATGTCACCAACGGGTCAAACGGGTCAACTAGGTCACATGTATGTTGTTTTTATAGAACCTTGAGTTCTTTGTTTGTAGAACACTTAAGGTTTCTCTTGGGATTTCTGTGTACATGTACTTATGTACTTGTGTGTTCTAGGTAACCTTTGAAGGTTGTCTTTCCACTCGTCCTTGTCAAGTTAAACCTTACTTGTCTAACACGCGTATCAGGTGAGTTCATGCCCCACTGTTTTATTAAATCTCTTTTGGGGGAGATAGCATACTGGTAAATTTTACAACGCTTTATATATTTAAGATGTGTATGATATTAATATAGTGCTGTTTATTATGATAAAGTCCTCACACTTTCGAATTGTTAATATTGGATAGCGGGGAAACTTGGGTAGTACTACTGGGTCTGACGAGCCCCACCTGTGTGACTCGAGGTCAACCGGGTGCAATTTGTCCTATGATTATTCGTCACGATATGGTGAAGTCGTGACGGGAGGCAAACATAACACAGTCAGCTTCAATGTCGAAATCACTATGTATTAATATCATTTGTTAATGGACTAGCTAGCTATTACAATGCACATGCTTAATTATACGCTATTGATAAACTGTTATGTTTATACGCTACTGATAAACTGTTATGTTTATACACACTTGATAAACTGTTATGTTTATGCGCAAACTCTTGAACTCACCAACCATGTGTTGACTTTTAGTATGCTATTCTCAGGTCATTAAGCTGGATTGCTGATAGGAGCACTTCACGAGTCAGCATGCATATTTTTTTAGAGATTTATAACTACCCGTCTTTTACTTATGGTTTAAACTATTTGGTTGGCACTTGTTTTGCCATATGGTACTTTCATATGTTTTGGGATTGTTTTATTTACTTTACGCTTCCGCAGGTCTTTTAAAGTTTAAACTCTGGTTGATTTACATTAAACGTAGCATTAGAGTCGTTCCGAGTAACTATTGACTGTGATCCTGGTTTGTTCACACGCCTCGCGGTAAAACTCCGCACGTGGATTTTGAGGGTGTGACAGATTTGTATCAGAGCCATTGGTTATAGAGAACTAGGTTGCATACACACTAGACTATAACCGCACACAGTTAGTTAGTTACTTGTTCCTGATTTTTCTACTGCATACTCATTGGCATACACATCACACTCTCTGCAGCATGGCATCGTCTTCGAGAGCACGTGGTAAACTACCGGCATCACCCACACGACCGAGTCCCCACCTCCTGGACCGGTGCCTGACGACGGACTAGACTGCCTCGTTTGGACTATCCACGAGGTGAATTCGACTGGGATCAACCATTCGTGCCACCTGAACGTGACCCTCCCCGTGATTGGAACTTCTACCCGAAGTTTGTGGATCACCTTATGTACCGGGAACGCGTGCCTATACCAAGACCCCAGACTAGGACCAGCACTGGACAACCCTACCTACACTTCCGCGACCGGTGCAGTCCAATGAGCAGGTCATTGCTGCATTGGTGGCAGCACTGGACACGGAGCAACACCGGGTCCGACGACTTACTAGCAGTGTCTGTACACTACAACACGAGGTGTACATGCTGCGACACCAACTGGATGAACTAGGGGAGCATCATGGTAAAACCTTGGAGGGGTGTTACCAAATGCGTGATGGTTATGATAGGCTGAGTGGACGCGTGACCGCACGGGAACAGCGCGATGAAGAAGTCGACAACCGATTTGCTGCTTTAGAGGCCCAGTTGGCGGCACTTCAGATAGCCTTAGCTCTTGCTCCGGTGGAGGCCCCCGAAGAGGAGGAGGAACCTGAAGAGGAACTGAGGAGGAACCTGAAGAGGAGCCCGTGCAGATGGATGATGACAGTGACGGCTCAGGCATAGTAGATTGATACTCTTTTATTTTCTTTAAACAACTTGGACTATGTAGCGTTTCTTATTTGGAACCTATGTGGGAAGGGTTGTTTCCCACTCGAACAACAAACTCAAATTTTAACATTGATAAATGACTTGTGACTTATTTGCAATTTATTTACCTTTGGTTATTATTTTTGTTAATAATGTTGTGGTTGTGATGATTCATTACTTACTTATTGTTTATTATACTTCAATGAGATAAATATGTTTGATGTTACTCATTATTGTATTTGTGAATGTAAAGTGAATAATGGACGCCCGAGGACGTGGACGTGGCCGAGGACGCGGGCGCGGGCGTGGACGCGGCGCCGGTGACCAAGGTGCCGGTGACCAAGGTGCTGGTGGCCAAGGCGCCGGTACCATAAATATAACCCCTGCGGAACTAGCAGCCTTAATAAATGCACAAGTCCAGGCAGCGTTAACTGCTGCTCAAGTAGGACAGGCCGCAGGTAAACGATAATGGAAAAATTTTTGTCAAATCCTATAGTTAAACGAATAAGACATCTGATCAATATTTATCGTGTTAAAGCAGGACCGCCAGCATGTACCTACAAGTCCTTCATGGACTGCAAACCCACACCTACAGTGGAACCGAGGGAGCTGTAGGGTTGGTGAGGTGGTTTGAGAAAACAGAGTCCGTTTTCTCGAAGTGCAACTGTCCACCTGCTGACCAGGTGAAATACGCTACGGGGACACTGGATGGTGCAGCACTGTCTTGGTGGAATGCTCAAGTGCAAATGCTAGGGCAGGCCATGGCAAATGAGCTCCCGTGGAATGAATTCAAAGATATGATGATCGAGGAATACTGTCCTCGCAGCGAAGTTCAAAAGTTGGAGATGGAATTTTGGCAGTTGAAAATGCAAGGTTCCGAGATCGAGGCCTATACAATAAGATCCCACGAGCTGGCCACACTATGTCCTGGAATGGTGAATGAAATGCACAAGCGGGTGGAACATTACATCCGGGGATTGGTGCCCGAAATTAGGAGCCTGGTGACTTCCTCTAACCCCGCCACTATACAACAAGCTATCCGACTGGCCCACAAACTAACTGACGAAGCTGTGGAGCAAGGGCGGTTGCCAAAACGGGGCGCTGCTGCAAGTGTGCCTGACAACAAAAGAAAGTGGGATACCTCCAACAACACCACACCAACAACAACAATAGGGCATCATCATCATCCGGTGGTCAACACAGTCTCAACAACAACAACAACCACAAAAGCAACAAAGAAGGTTTGACAACAATCGCAACTTCAACCAGTCAAACTCAAACAATCAAGGACCGAGCGGCTATGGTGGTAAACAGCCGATGTGCACGCGGTGTAACTATCATCACGTTGGGAGATGTGACAACTACAAGTCAAACGCCTTCCTGGAGGAAATGAGAAACAGCGAGTGCCTACAAAGTCAAACGCCTACACCAAGCTCTACAAGGTAAAGAAGCACCAGAAGGTGTCTGGCAAGATCATCAGCTGGGCGTACTTTGAGGACCTCAAGGTATATGCCGTCAAGAGAGAGAAGGGCATAGAGTATTCAGATTCCCACATGATCTGAAAACTCTCCCTGGATTTGAGCTAAACCGTCTAGCCAACTTGAACCTCCTGTATGCTGTTCCCAGAAAGATATCGGGATGGTTCGAGAAGGCAATAAAGAAGGAGTACCATACGAGGTGGGTCAATTTCAAACCTCAACAGCCCAGAAGGTTCATTCATAGACAGAGGTTGACCCTACCTCAGGACGACCGAAGGTTGTCTTGAAATGGTACCCTCCACGCACAATGTCTCGTATTCCATTGAGGTAGATGCCACAAGATTTTGCACCCCATTTCAAATGGTGGTATTATGACTGGCGCACTGGAGAGGCCGTCATAGTTTTGGGTAGGGAGGGGACGGTAGAGACAATAAGGGTATTTGACCTAATGTGGCTCACAAACTTGTCTGCAGCTGATGTTTTCACACTGTACAAGTGGCCACTATTTTTGACACGCAAGATATCATCAAAGCACTTCAGTTCCAACATGTTATACGTTTATGCTTCGCACTTGATATTCATGCTGGGGTTTCAAGAGAAGAAAGAGTGAAGAGATACAAAGAGTTTAAAATGAAGGTCAAAGATTAGATAGAACTAGGACCAAGGGGGAGTTTGTTAGTACACATGTCCCTAGTTCTAGTTCTAGTGAGCTTAAATGTAATTAACTTTCATTTTGTAACACTGTTGTAATGTTGATATATGAAATGAAAAACTCTTTGTTGAATGTATATTGGTTATTGAATGTTATATCTATTCATATGATTGATTATTACATGCTTATATGAACATGTTATATACATGCTTATATGAACATGTTATATAGGTTTATAGTTGTTAGACATAGTTCTGTATTGTTAAAGGTTCAGGATTATGTTTGTGACATCCGATAATTTTCCGTTACCAAACTCCGTTAGTTTCGTTAAGTTTTGCATACACGAGTCGTAAGCACACACTAGTTGTCGTTTGACGTTGGTGACTTAAAGATAAGTAATAATGTTAATTTAATAATAATCTAGTTGGAAAGATGATTATTATGTTATGTTTATATTTTTACGCGATTTAAAGACTATTTGAGAATTTTATCGCGTAACGCGGAAACGCGTGTGTTAATTCGTATATTGCGTGTTTTATAAAGATAAAATATATAATGGTTATTACTAGTTTATATTTGTTAGATGGTTAAAAATGCTTTTAAAAGAAGTTAAAAGCTGAAATTTTTATAAAATTACAAATTATATGGGTTTAGAATGTAATTAGGATTAAATAAATTAAACAAATCAAAAATCCCAACCCTAATCCCCCCTACGGCCGCGACCAGCCTTCTTCCCCTCTCCCTTTGCGAAATCGACCAGAACAAGCAGCAAGCCACGGATTTGATCGAGTTCTAGGCCATACAACAAGTTTATCACATCAAATCTTGTTCTCCTTTGCGAATTAAGGTTAGATTATGTTCTTTTTGTGTGTTTTTGGTTATGGCCGAACCCTACACTCGAAATGATGTTCTTGGGGGCTGAAATCTTGATGTTTGTTGATATTAGTATGTTAGTTGAATTGATTACATGTTGTTTAACATTGTTATACATGAATTGTATGTTGTTAGTGGATTGATCATGAACTTTGGTGGTTATGAACCCTAATTCGAGATTGATGATTATAACATGGAATTGATGATTGTTTGATGTTGTTAGGAAACTAATTAGGTTGTATGAATGCTAGAAAACATGGATTTTACAAGAAATTGGTGAATTAAAGGATTTGTTCATAGGTTACTAATAATAGTAACTTTATTTTGTATGTAATGTTGAGTTGTTAATGTGTTGATGTTATAGGTATGTTTATGATGATAATTGGATGTTGGATTGTTGCTATGAACATTGGTAATTCAAGATTACATGCTAGAATCCATATATTACTAAAGATAGTAACTTTTTGAGTATGAAATCTATGAATCATGTTAGTTAGATGTTGTAGATCATGTCTAGGTATGATATGAACTTGTTATGGTATATTATTGATGAATGCATGTATACATTGGGTGTATAATGGATTTTGGGTATTACTTTCCCAAAAGGGAAACTTTATTGTGCATGAACTTTGGATATTGGAAATTTGACTTGTTCATGGTTTTAGGGTCATGCTAGAACGATTGTTATGAATGTCTAAAGTGGTAGAATCTATTAATTGGGTTGTATGGAATGTTTATTTGATTATTGGATGATTATTGCACTTTGATGGTCATGTATGGTTTGGGATGTTGATTAGTAACTAGGACATCATGTTTGGGCTGGAATTGATCATCCTAATGTATGTTGCATGTATTAGGCATCTTGTATGCGTTGTGAATAGTATGAATGACTTTTTGATAAATTATCTGTTTTGACCCATATATGCTAAATCATGGCTATAGGTCATGTAAGTAGGTTATGCATGATCTAACCTGTTATATGATACACTAGTTATGTTATAAACACACTGAGCATGCTGGATGCTAAGGAATTGGACAACTTGTATGATATGTGCATAGTATGATGATTTAAGCAATGTATTAGGAATGTAGCACCAAATGTGATTCATTGGAATGTTAAACATGTATACTTAAATGGTTTACAACGCATAATGTCACCAACGGGTCAACGGGTCAACTAGGTCACATGTATGTTGTTTTTATAGAACCTTGAGTTCTTTGTTTGTAGAACACTTAAGGTTTCTCTTGGGATTTCTGTGTACATGTACTTATGTACTTGTGTGTTCTAGGTAACCTTTGAAGGTTGTCTTTCCACTCGTCCTTGTCAAGTTAAACCTTACTTGTCTAACACGCGTATCAGGTGAGTTCATGCCCACTGTTTTATTAAATCTCTTTTGGGGGAGATAGCATACTGGTAAATTTTACAACGCTTTATATATTTAAGATGTGTATGATATTAATATAGTGCTGTTTATTATGATAAAGTCCTCACACTTTCGAATTGTTAATATTGGATAGCGGGGAAACTTGGGTAGTACTACTGGGTCTGACGAGCCCCACCGTGTGACTCGAGGTCAACCGGGTGCAATTTGTCCTATGATTATTCGTCACGATATGGTGAAGTCGTGACGGGAGGCAAACATAACACAGTCAGCTTCAATGTCGAAATCACTATGTATTAATATCGTTTGTTAATGGACTAGCTAGCTATTACAATGCACATGCTTAATTATACGCTATTGATAAACTGTTATGTTATACGCTACTGATAAACTGTTATGTTTATACACACTTGATAAACTGTTATGTTTATGCGCAAACTCTTGAACTCACCAACCATGTGTTGACTTTTAGTATGCTATTCTCAGGTCATTAAGCTGGATTGCTGATAGGAGCACTTCACGAGTCAGCATGCATATTTTTTAGAGATTTATAACTACCCGTCTTTTACTTATGGTTTAAACTATTTGGTTGGCACTTGTTTTGCCATATGGTACTTTCATATGTTTTGGGATTGTTTTTTTACTTACGCTTCCGCAGGTCTTTTAAAGTTTAAACTCTGGTTGATTTACATTAAACGTAGCATATAGAGTCGTTCCGAGTAACTATTGACTGTGATCCTGGTTTGTTCACACGCCTCGCGGTAAAACTCCGCACGTGGATTTTGAGGGTGTGACAGATTTGTATCAGAGCCATTGGTTATAGAGAACTAGGTTGCATACACACTAGACTATAACCGCACACAGTTAGTTAGTTACTTGTTCCTGATTTTTCTACTGCATACTCATTGGCATACACATCACACTCTCTGCAGCATGGCATCGTCTTCGAGAGCACGTGGTAAACTACCGGCATCACCCACACGACCCGAGTCCCCACCTCCTGGACCGGTGCCTGACGACGGACTAGACTGGCCTCGTTTGGACTATCCACGAGGTGAATTCGACTGGGATCAACCATTCGTGCCACCTGAACGTGACCCTCCCCGTGATTGGAACTTCTACCCGAAGTTTGTGGATCACCTTATGTACCGGGAACGCGTGCCTATACCAAGACCCCAGACTAGGACCAGCACTGGACAACCCCTACCTACACTTCCGCGACCGGTGCAGTCCAATGAGCAGGTCATTGCTGCATTGGTGGCAGCACTGGACACGGAGCAACCGGGTCCGACGACTTACTAGCAGTGTCTGTACACTACAACACGAGGTGTACACGCTGCGACACCAACTGGATGAACTAGGGGAGCATCATGGTAAAACCTTGGAGGGGTGTTACCAAATGCGTGATGGTTATGATAGGCTGAGTGGACGCGTGACCGCACGGGAACAGCGCGATGAAGAAGTCGACAACGATTTGCTGCTTTAGAGGCCCAGTTGGCGGCACTTCAGATAGCCTTAGCTCCTGCTCCGGTGGAGGCCCCGAAGAGGAGGAGGAACCTGAAGAGGACCTGAGGAGGAACCTGAAGAGGAGCCCGTGCAGATGGATGATGACAGTGACGGCTCAGGCATAGTAGATTGATACTCTTTTATTTTCTTTAAACAACTTGGACTATGTAGCGTTTCTTATTTTGGAACCTATGTGGGAAGGGTTGTTTCCCCACTCGAACAACAAACTCAAATTTTGACATTGATAAATGACTTGTGACTTATTTGCAATTTATTTACCTTTGGTTATTATTTTTGTTAATAATGTTGTGGTTGTGATGATTTCATTACTTACTTATTGTTTATTATACTTCAATGAGATAAATATGTTTGATGTTACTCATTATTGTTTGTGAATGTAAAGTGAATAATGGACGCCCGAGGACGTGGACGTGGCCGAGGACGCGGGCGGGCGTGGACGCGGCGCCGGGTGACCAAGGTGCCGGTGACCAAGGTGCTGGTGGCCAAGGCGCCGGTACCATAAATATAACCCCTGCGGAACTAGCAGCCTTAATAAATGCACAAGTCCAGGCAGCGTTAACTGCTGCTCAAGTAGGACAGGCCGCTGGTAAACGATAATGGAAAAATTTTTGTCAAATCCTATAGTTAAACGAATAAGACATCTGATCAATATTTATCGTTTAAAGCAGGACCGCCAGCATGTACCTGCAAGTCCTTCATGGACTGCAAACCCCACACCTACAGTGGAACCGAGGGAGCTGTAGGGTTGGTGAGGGTTTTGAGAAAACAGAGTCCGTTTTCTCGAAGTGCAACTGTCCACCTGCTGACCAGGTGAAATACGCTACGGGGACACTGGATGGTGCAGCACTGTCTTGGTGGAATGCTCAAGTGCAAATGCTAGGGCAGGCCATGGCAAATGAGCTCCCGTGGAATGAATTCAAAGATATGATGATCGAGGAATACTGTCCTCGCAGCGAAGTTCAAAAGTTGGAGAAGGAATTTTGGCAGTTGAAAATGCAAGGTTCCGAGATCGAGGCCTATACAACAAGAACCCACGAGCTGGCCACACTATGTCCTGGAATGGTGAATGAAATGCACAAGCGGGTGGAACATTACATCCGGGGATTGGTGCCCGAAATTAGGAGCCTGGTGACTTCCTCTAACCCCGCCACTATACAACAAGCTATCCGACTGGCCCACAAACTAACTGACGAAGCTGTGGAGCAAGGGCGGTTGCCAAACGGGGCGCTGCTGCAAGTGTGCCCGACAACAAAGAAAGTGGGATACCTCCAACAACACCAACACCAACAACAACAATAGGGCATCATATCATCATCGGTGGTCAACACCAGTCTCAACAACACACAACCACAACAGCAACAAAGAAGGTTTGACAACAATCGCAACTTCAACCAGTCAAACTCAAACAATCAAGGACCGAGCGGCTATGGTGGTAAACAGCCGATGTGCACGAGTGTAACTTCATCACGTTGGGAGATGTGACAACTACAAGTGTCAGCGGTGTGGTAAAATGGGGCACTTGGCTAAGGATTGCCGTGGTGAGATGGTCAGGAAAACCACAGGAGGGGCACTACAAGCGAAACTGCCCGCTTAGGAGGACGGTAATGGCAATGGCCAGAACAACAACAACCAGAACAACAACAAAAACAACAACAACAAAGATGGAAATGGCAATGGTAAACGGTGGTAATAATGGAGCCAAAGGAGAGCCTTCGTCATTGGCTCAGGTGAGGCTCTAAACGACCCTACTACTACTGTTACTGGTAGGTTTTCTGTAAATGGGGTTTTGCTACAGTACTGTTGTGATACTGGAGTGATAGGAGTTTCATACCTTAAAGTTCTCTAGTCTCCTAAGTGATATTCCTTCTGCCTTAGAATCCAAATATACCGTAGAATTGGTGACGGTAAAACAGATCCATGTGACCACACATTCTTAAAGATTGTAAGATAGAGCTCGCTGGTCATACTTCGCTATCGATCTTATACCTGTTACACTGGGTAGTTTCGACGTTGTGGTAGGCATGGATTGGCTCTCAAATAAGCAAGCGGAAGTAATATGTCACGGAGATCATACGAATCCTGTTGGTGACGAAATTCTCACAGTCCGAGGCGATAGGAGTGGGTGCAGTGATGGGCATTATCTCCTATATGAAAGCACAGAAATTACTGCGAAAAGGTCGCTGGCTATCCTGGCACTCGTCACCGATAAAACAAAACCGGAGGAAAGGCGAATGGAAGACATTACATCGTACGAGACTTTTCCGAGGTGTTTCCAGAGGATCTTCCTGGATTACCACCTCATCGTCAAGTGGAATTTCAAATTGAACTGACTCCCGGTGCAGCCCGATTGCTAGAGCACCT
>CM044001.1:90333994-90641092 GCA_024085815.1 Flaveria linearis | reverse complement strand
GGTTTTCTTCTTTCAATGCTTCCCTTTGTGCAAGTTGGATCTGAGCTTTCAAGTTCGTTTGAATAGTCAATCCCAAAGCTCGAGCACGTAGTGGTTTCACGCGCTCTTTACAACTTAGGGCGTCAGCCACCACATTTGCTTTCCCGGATGATACCAGATTTCACAATCGTAGTCACTAAGTAACTCTACCCAACGTCATTGTCGCATATTAAGTTCCTTCTGATTCAGGATGTGTTGAAGGCTTTTATGATCTGTGTAGATGATACATTTAGTTTCATACAGATAGTGCCTCCATATTTTGAGTGCAAATACAACCGCGCCCAACTCCAGGTCATGAGTCGTATAATTCTTCTCATGCACCTTAAGTTGCCGCGAGGCATAGGCAATCACCTTGTCTTTCTGCATTAGCACGCAACCCAATCCTTGATGTGAAGCATCACAGTACACCACAAAATCATCAGTTCCGTCTGGAAGGGACAATATCGGTGTGTTGCATAATTTCTCTTTCAACGTTTGGAATGCTTGTTCTTGTGCTTTCCCCCAATCAAACTTCTTGTCTTTCTGAGTCAACAATGTTAACGGTTGGGCAATCTTTGAGAAATTCGCAATGAAGGGACGATAGTATCCGGCCAATCCTAGGAATTGTCGTATCTCTGAAGGTGTCTGGGGTGTATCCCATTTCTTCACTGCTACAATTTTGCCGGGATCTACATGAATCCCATTCTCGTTAACCACATGCCCCAAAAACTTCACTTCTCGAAGCCAAAACTCGCACTTCGAGAGTTTAGCGAAAAGTTTCTCTTCTTGTAACAAACTCAGTATGACCCGAAGATGTTCCTCGTGGTCTTCTTTCGATCGAGAGTAGATAAGTATATCGTCAATGAATACGATTACGAACTTGTCCAAGTATGGTTTGCACACTCGATTCATCAGATCCATGAACACAGCTGGTGCATTAGTCAGTCCGAACGGCATGACTAAGAACTCAGAGTGCCCATAACGAGTCCTGAATGCTGTTTTTGGTATGTCATCCTCAAAAACCTTTAGTTGATGATATCCGGAGCGAAGATCAATCTTGGAGAAATATGAAGCTCCTTGCAGTTGATCAAATAAGTCATCGATTCTGGGAAGAGGATATCGATTCTTCACAGTCAACTTGTTCAACTCGCGATAATCGATACACATGCGGAACGACCCGTCTTTCTTTTTGACAAACAAGACCGATGCTCCCCATGGTGAATGACTCGGCCGAATGAAACCCTT
This sequence comes from Flaveria linearis, assembly GCA_024085815.1. Taxonomy (NCBI): domain Eukaryota; kingdom Viridiplantae; phylum Streptophyta; class Magnoliopsida; order Asterales; family Asteraceae; genus Flaveria; species Flaveria linearis. The sequence goes on along the minus strand of CM044001.1, from coordinate 90,639,829 downwards.
CTCCAATAGCTCTTGTAATTGGCTAGATAACTCTTGCATTTCGATTGGCGCTAACCGGTATGGTGCTTTTGCTACCGGCGTAGCTCCAGGAACCAACTCTATACGAAATTCCACCTGTCATGAAGGAGGTAAACCCGACAAGTCATCAGGGAATACTTCTGGATAATCTCGTACTACAGGAATATCCACCAACTTGTTGCCTTCTTCTTTCTTTTCCACCACATGGGCCAGAAATGCGTAACACTGCTTCCGTAAACATCGTCGCGTCTTCATGCAAGTGATAAGCTTCAAAGTTCTTCCCGGTCGTTCTCCTTGAATCTTGAGTACCTCCCCGTTTGGCATAGGGACTCGTACTACTTTCTCCCGACAAACAATCTCGGCTCCGTGTTTCGACAACCAATCCATCCCCACAATCACATCAAAACTTCCCAGCTCAAAAGGTATTAAGTCTATGTTGAAGGCATGGTTTTCCAATATCATGGAGCACTTTCTAATAATCTCATCGGCTTGTACAACTCTACCATTGGCCATTTCTACTGAAAAGCTAGTTTCTAGTCTACTAGGGTTCAAGGCAAGCATGTGTGCAAAATCAGAAGATATAAAACTATTGTTGCTCCAGGTATTAAACAATATGGATGCGAAGTGGTGATTGAGCAAGTACGTACCCGTGACAACATTCGGGTCCTGACGAGCATCGTTGGCTCCAATGACAAACGCACGTCCCCGAGCGACATTTCCTTGATTAGCCGGGCCTTGATTCCCAGCTATGGCCATCACTTGCTGTTGATTATTCCCTTATTGACCCGATGCCCTATTCAGTTTGGGGCACATGTTCCGGTAGTGACCCGGATTTCCACATTCGTAACAGACTTTGGCATTCCCGGCGGGGTTAACCGCGTTGACGGGTGCAACCAGATTCGGTGCAACTCTATAATCTCTTGCTAGGTGCCCGGGCACCTACAGTTCACACACACCCGACACTGCATCTCTGGGGGATGATGATAGCTGCACTGTCACATTTAGGGTGCGGCCGAACATATTCTCTCTTACCCTGAGTCACAGCCACAAAATACCTGGTGATCTTGGCCCTTTTATCAGATTTCCCGGCATTCGACCGGCTAGTTTCTCCAACATCCTTTCTCCTCTCTGCTCCCCTACCCAATACTCCTGCTCTTATCATCTCATCAGTGAGAGCGCCAGCCTTCAGAATTACGCTCTGGATTGTAGGAGGAGCAGTTGCTGTTACCATTGCCCGGATCTGAGGTGCAAGTCCCCAAATGTACCTCTCGATTCTCTTGGATTCTGGGGTCACAAGATGTGGAACTAGCCTCGCCAGTTCATGGAATCGATCAGTATAAGCCGCATGCCCAGCTCCTACCATCACATGGTTCCAGAATTCCTGTTAAAGTTTCTGCATCTTATTGAGAGGGCAGTATTCCTCAGTAATCAAAGCTTTGAACTCATCCCAAGTCATTTGCATCACAGATTCTCTTCCTCTAGCTTGAACCTGGGTGTTCCACCAGGTTAGTGCCTTGCCCTGTAGTGAACACGTGGCATACTTGATTCTTTGACTGTCGAGGCACTCACTGATATCAATCACTGCCTCCGTCTTTTCAAGCCATCTAGTCAGGGCTATCGCCCCACCTTTCCCATCAAATTCTCGAGGTTTGTAGGCCACAAATTCCTTGTAGGAACATCCCCGCTTTGTGTTATCGACCCCAGTTTCGTTCCCAGTTGTTCCACCAATCCCAGTGTCTTCCCCTGTTCCTTGGTTATGCTGATCATTAGTATCATGATCTCCATGGAGATGATGATTCAGAAGAATGTCGCTCACTTGAGTCACAATAGTTGGAATCAGTGCGGCTAGCTGCTGAGCAATCATAGCAGCTATGTCAGGGTTGTCAGTTCCCTGACTGTTGCCAGCTGGAGCACCACCTGTTCTTGGTGGTCTACCCTACCTCTGCCTTGTGGGGTCTCACCTTGATTGGTACTACGTGTGGCTCTTCGAGGCGGCATCTTCTAATCATAGAAAGGTGTAAACATGTAAACTTTAGTAAACATGTAAACCTTAATTACTTTAAGATACACGTATGATTCCACTTATCAAGTTCCAATAACCCATGCTTCGGTCCATCAAGATCATCATGTAGCCAAGTTTAAGCACGTTCTTAGTATACCGGTGATGCTTATATATAGGGTTCCCCGCAGCGTTCCCACCACATCCACGATATACCTTGAATGACGCTTAAACCGGTTACACGACATCCTAACTTTCCTTAGCATCATCCCAATGAATAACGTAAGGTATGTGTAGAGAGTATCATCACTCCTCTACATTTCCTGTAGTCCACTTTCATTCTAAGCATTCAATCAGTTCCTTAGTTACTGAAATGCTAAGTGGAGGAATGTCTCATAAAGGATAAGATCAATGTCATGATTGGAAATACCATATAGGCTCTAAGTAGGACAGGACTTAAGTAATAGCAAGTGTTAGTAATGTTTTGTTACCCTTAACGAGATTTTACTAGAATTATGATCCTAGCACACCCTAGGGTATAGAATAGAAAACTTGTAATACTCATGATCGTTACCCCCTGGTAAGATTAGCTAGACTTCTCATGCAGTGCAAATTGCAATTACATGTGCACCCATAATGGTAATTTGCCTTGCATGGTCACCCTTAGCTTCCCTTACCCCAAGTTGACATCATAGTATTGGCACATTCATCAAGCATAGATCATGTAATGTCCTCCTGTCCAGGAGTCAATAGTATTCCAATAATATGTGTAATAGCAAGTAAACTCCAAGCACATAAGCACAATATGTCTAATGGTAGTTGTCTATCCTTCATACTTTCAGGATTTCAGGCATAACTATGTTAGGGTCAGATTTAGTATCCGAGATCGACGCTACGCGTGATCACCAAGGTTCCCTTCTGTTTAGGTATCTCGACCTAATGATATGATGTTGTGCGCATACGAACGTAAAGTTCTAGTATAACGGTATCCCGCGAAGAAAGACTAAGAGTAATACTGTCTTCCTTAGGATGATCAGATAGCAAGCACATGTGTATAGAATCACATATAGAAACAAGAAGCGAGTATAGAGGAACATACATGTAATATCAAATGCAAGCCAGTCCTAGAATGCATTGTACATGAAGGTTCCTAGGTTATAGTCTTGGTCAAGTGTATTGCCTAATTCTATATAACCAATGGCTCTGATACCAGTCTGTCACACCCCCACTGATAGCGGAAACATAGGGATGCGAGCTAGACGGGATCGTCATAACACATGGTTAACAATAGAGATGCAATATGTATGTATTTGATGACAAGCGTGTCATGACGACACCCGGCACAAATGGAGACTTGTGTCGTGTTAGTCAACGTTCACGACAACATAGCCATAAGTATAATAGAAACTTGAAATTGATTCACATAAACGATCCACATAATCACAAAAATTGTACTCTTGTATGTAATTCCCATAACCCGGGAACAAGTATCCAAAAGAATGTTAATTGTTTGATTGACTGCAACAATGTACAAAATATTGTTCATCATGTATGTTCAGTCTCAAAAATGCATCCTAGGGTCTCCACTAAGGCAGCACTCCTAGATCTTCAGTTTTCATTGTTACCTGAAAAATATGCTCAAAATGTCAACAATAATATTGGTGAGCTTCGCAGGTTTAAATTGTAAACGTGTAACCGCCGCACCGATCATTCGAGGGGGCGGGACACTGCGAGGTGGGTAGTTTATCGTCGAGTTGATGGCAGAGAAAGACTGGGCATTCAGGCGAACCGCCCAGTTGATGCTGTATAGTGTTTGTAGTGGAATACCGTGCATATAGTTATAAGCAAGCAAAATCACATACCATGAGTTTTATACAACCAAACCTAATTACGTACACACAGCAACTTGTCGGAATATATTCACCCAAGGCCCGTTCCTGGCAGTGTGATGGTACTCACGAGTAACCATCTGTCAGGGGTGGGGGTGTCAACCCAGTAGTACTACTAATACCTATCCGTTGGTTCCAACACCGGAATTAATGGTTGTAAGAAGAACCACACAGTAACATCATGTATGCATCACATATGTACTCACAAAACAGTATCACGTTGATTCCAAGTATGAAAATTGTATGTATGTTGTACAGCATTGAAAAAATGTGAGCATACGTTTCCCCCATGTTTGTAAAAGATTGAAACAATTGTATAAGAGTGAAAAGAGGCCACAAAACTCACTTGTTAAGTGGTAAGTATGTATGATGTAACTTCCCAAACTTGTATGTATGTATGAACGGTCAATCACCTATTGACAGTTATGTTAAGCATTAATAATACGTCTGACGTTAACCATATTGTTTAGTTGGGTCGGGTCGTATCGGTTCGGTCGTGGGTAACTCTTGCACATAAACACGCGCAATAGATTTTATGTAGATCCAAGCACTAGAACGTTGCCATTGTCGATGATGTTTGGGTAAAGTGTTATTGTTGTTAAAGAAATACTTGGTACGCACTTGTGTTAGGAATCGTTTGTTGCTAATTGTAAAATGTTAAGTTGATGTGTTTTGATATAACATTAATGAGTTTGATAGTGTTAATCTCAATGATCGTCATTAACAATGGCAACCGTGTCGATGTCACCTTAACATCACACGACTACACACACCACACATAGGGAGAATTCACACACAATGACTCCAATTGCATGACAGGACTAGACGCACGACTGGACACTCCATTCACACGAACCAACTTTCAGTCATGCGAATTAGCTTCATTTGCACGACTGAACTCCCATTCGTGCGACTAAGCATTCAGTCGTACCACACAGTACCCAATCGCACGACTCAACCTTCCATTCGCACGATTTAACCCTCAGTCGTACGAATCAGCTTCATTCGTACGACTGAGTCTTCATTCATACGACTGGATCTTCAGTCGTGCGACACACACAGTCGCACACAATCATCCGCATTGACTCAATCGCACACACTCTCAATCGCATGCATTCAATCGCACAACACATACATACGCATGGACTCAGTCGCACGACTCACCCCAGTCGCACCACTCAGTCGCACGATAGACTCAGACGCATAGACTCAGTCGCACGACTCACTCAGTCGCACGTCTCAATCGCCTGAAAGGCCCAGTCGCCCTGTACAGCCGGTCAGCTTCCAGCTGTTCTGGGCATGGGTTTCACACCTCAAGAATCTCCAGAATCCATATTCTAACATGTCTAGACAAGAAACACACACTAGAACGCAACACACAAGCCCACACGACCTCATGTGCTCGGATGAACCCGAGCACCCGAAACCCTAGAAAACGTAGAAGTGAAATCGAGCAAGAAACGGGTTAAGCAAGGTCATCTACCTGCTAGAAGTGAGTATTCACGATGATAACCAAGATTTGACAGTGAAAACGCAACAAGTGTGACGGATTTTGGTGCTAGAATGGTGTAGAAATGAAGAAGATGAAGAAGAAGAAGTGAAGAAGATGGTGAAGAATGGCTGGGAAGAGGGGTGATGGGTAATGGGTTTTGGTGAATCATGGAGGATAATGGCTAGAACATTATAATTGCAATAGATAAGCAATGACACCTAGCCACTGTTATTTCTTGTCTATTAATACTATTATGTTTTGGATCATAATCCATCATGTGAATACTAAATCCCTGCTCCCTCATGTAGGCTTTGACTATGCCAAGAGGAGTAAATACTCATGGTAGGGGTCGTGGTAGGCCTCCTGGTAGTAGAAGGCAAATCATGTCATCTACGAATGATGATCATGAAAATCTTCATCATGCTGAACATGAGTCACAACAATTTACTGGACCACAACTCAAAGCAGTTATAGCTGGCATAATTAGAGATGTTTTGCCAACTATTATAGCCGAGGTTATGAACGCCTCTAGAGGGTATGTGATCAATGGTGGTAATAGGCAGGATGATCATATAAATAACACCAATGGTAATAGTGATGCTGCTATGGAAACTGAACCTAAGCAGGGTTGTTCCTATAAAGATTTCAAGGGATGTAAACCTCCAATATTTGATGGAAAAAGAGATTCCATGGCCACTTTTCAGTGGATCCATGAGATGGAAGCTGTTATTGAAATTAGTGGATGCACAGCCACGCAAGCTGTCATATATGCCACTCACTCATTCAGGTCTGAGGCATTGTTTTGGTAGGACAATGTTAAACAAGCTAAAGGACCTGGAGTTGTTACTACTTTAACCTGGAATGAACTGAAGGAGCTGGTGATGGAAAAATTTTGTCCAGAAGTTGAAAGGGACAAAATTGAAAGAGAATTCTTATAACTACAGGCCGGAGCCATGACGCATCGTCAGTACACGACCAAGTTTGATGAGATGGCTCGACTGCTTCCTGAGCATGTAACACCTAAAGCAAAGTGCATAAAAAGATACGTGCAGGGGTTACCCCCTCATATTCGACAGTTAGTTAAGATGTCTGCCCCTAAAACCTATGAGTCTACAATTGCATTAAGTGCCATTGCATATGATGAAGAAGGCATAATGACTGATAACAACAAAAGAAAGAGAAATGAGGATGGAAACCAGATTCCAAGAAAGGACAGAAAGATCACATGAAATGAAAGGAATCGTTTCAACAAACCGTGGAGGAATGATAAAATGAGTCTTGGAGAAAGTATCAAGATTCCAAATGTCTTAAATATCCAACAGGTGATCATTCATGAAAGAACTGCCTGAAAATTAGATGCTTTAACTGTTGGGAGTATGGACATATTCGAAGTGATTGCAAGAACCCTCCACAAGCACAATCTACGGAGAATCAGAACAAGTCCAAGGGTCGAGTGTATGTGTTAAAAGAAGCTGGAGATGAAACCATAGCTGGTACGTTTCTCATTAACAACATATATGCTAGAGTTTTATTTGACACTGGTGCAAATAGAAGTTTCATTTCAACTGCCTTAGTACCTTATTTGAACTTAGTACCACAAACTCTAGAATGTGCATATATTGTAGAAACTGCCAGTGGTGAACGAGATAAGATAAGTCAAATCTTTAAGGATTATGTTTTCAACTTAGTTAACACGGAATTCTCTGTAAACTTAATGCTGATCATTTTAAGTGAATATGATGTTATTCTTGGGATGGACTGGTTGAATAAGAATTATGCTCGGCTCGACTGTGAACATAAGACGATGACTATACGTAAGCCAGATGGGGAAAAGCTACTAATTCATGGAAGTGATGGAAACCCCAAGACCAGTATCATCTCAGCAATGAAGGCAATGAAATATATTCAGAAAGGATGTATAGCCTTTCTCTTATGCATGGTAGATGCTAAAAAGGAAATGCAGATGAATGAAATACTTATAGTGTGTGAATTCCCAGACGTGTTTCCGGAAGATTTACCAGGACTTCCACCTGATCGTCAGATAGAACTTCGTATTGATTTAGTACCTGGTGCTAAACCAATCGCGAAGGCTCCTTATCGTCTAGCCCCTTCAGAGATGAAAGAACTTATGAAGCAAATTGACGAACTCTTAGAAAAAGGGTTTATTAGACCGAGTTCCTCACCTTGGGGAGCGCCCGTATTGTTCATCAAAAAGAAAGATGGTTCAATGCGTATGTGCATTGATTATCGAGAATTAAACAAGTTAACTATTAAGAACAAGTATCCTTTACCAAGAATAGATGATTTATTTGATCAACTTCAAGGAGCCAACTACTTTTCAAAAATTAATCTACGATCAGGTTATCATCAGTTGAAAGTGCGCGAGGAAGACATTCCCAAGACCGCATTTAGGATGCTTTATGGGCATTATGAATTTTTGGTTATGTCTTTTGGACTAACCAATGCTCCTGCAGCATTCATGGATCTGATGAATAGAGTTTGCAAGCCATACTTGGATAAGTTTGTCATTGTCTTTATAGAAGACATACTTATTTATTCTAAGGACCAAGATGATCACGCTAGACATCTAAAAATGGTTCTAGAATCCCTTCAACAAGAAAAGCTTTATGTAAAATTCTCTAAATGTGACTTTTGGAAAAGAGAAGTTCAATTCCTTGGTCACGTAATAAATGAGAAGGGAATACAAGTAGATCCAGCTAAGATAGAAGCTGTGATGAAATGGGAATCACCGAAGAATCCCAGTGAGATTAGGAGCTTTTGGGATTAGCAGGATACTATAGAAGGTTTATTCAAGACTTCTCCAAGATTGCTACCCCTTTAACATCTTTGACTCGAAAGAATGCAAAGTTTGCCTGGGGACCAAAGCAAGAAGAAGCTTTCAACCTTCTAAAACAAAATCTTAGTAGTGCTCCTATACTTTTATTACCAGATGGTAATGAAGACTTTGTAATACACTATGATGCCTCATATAATGGTTTAGGTTGTGTGTTGATGCAACGTGACAAGGTTATAGCCTATGCATCATGACAACTAAAAATTCATGAAAAGAACTATACTACGCACGACCTTGAATTGGGTGCCATAGTGTTTGCCTTAAAGATTTGGTGACATTACTTGTATGGTACTAATTGTGTAATATACTCAGACCATAAGAGCTTACAACACATCTTTAATCAAAAGATGTTAAACATAAGGCAAAGAAGGTGGATGGAACTTCTCAATGACTATGATTGTGAAATCAAATACCATCCAGGAAAGGCTAACGTAGTCACAGATGCTCTCAGTCGAAAAGAAAGAGTTAAACCGATTAGGGTAAAAGCATTAAAGATAGATGTCAAGCTTGATTGGAAAGACCAAATCAGAATGCTCAAACTAAAGCGTTGAAAGATGAGACTATTCAGTCTGAAAGAATGATGGGTAACCAGAAATTATTGACTCAAGGAATGGATGGAGTCCTACGATTTGGTCAGAGAATTTGGATCCCAAAATTTGAAGGTATTCAGGACAAAGTATTAGATGAAGCCCACAAGTCCAAATACACAATGCATCCTGGAGCAAACAAAATGTATAAAGATATTTGAAATCACTACTGGTGGCCTAATATGAAAAGATCCATAGCCCAGTACGTTGAGAAATGCTTAACATGTCTTCAAGTTAAGATTGAACATCAAAAACCAGTTGGTCAGTTACAACAGTTGGAGTTGCCAGTATGAAAATGGGATAGAGTGACCATGGATTTTGTCACGAAACTTCCAAGAACACGAAAAGGATATAATGTTGTATGGGTCGTGGTTGACAGGCTAACCAAGTCAGCACATTTTCTACCCATAAGTGAGAGCTATTCAATAGAAAAACTAGACAAGATATATATTGATGAAATAGTAAGTAAGCACGGAGTGCCTTTATCCATTATCTTCGATAGAGATAGCCGATTCACTTCTAGATTCTGGACAAGTTTCCAAAAGGAACCTGGAACCAAAATCAGTTTAAGCACTGCATATCATCCTCAGACTGATAGTCAGAGTGAGCGAACAATTCAAACTTTATAAGACATGTTGCGTGCTTGCGTGATTGATTTTTGAGGTAGCTGGGATGATCATTTGCCTTTGATTGAATTTTCTTATAACAACAACTACCATTCCAGCATTAAGGTTGCACCATTTGAAGCCTTATATGGTAGGAAATGTAGAACTCCCGTCTGTTGGACAGAAGTAGTGGATGATCAGTTGACCAAAACCGAAATTATTCTTGAGACAACTGAGAAAATCCAATAAATTAGACAACGACTAAAGGCTTCTCAGGATAGACAAAAGAGTTATGCAGATAACAGAAGGAGACCTTTAGAATTTCAAGAAGGAGACTATGTGATGTTGAAAGTCTCGCCATGGAAAGGAGTAATGCGATTCGATAAACGCGGGAAGTTAAGTCCCAGGTACATTGGACCGTTCAAAATCATCGCAAGAATTGGTTCAGTTGCATACAAGCTAGAATTACCTGAAACTTTGAAAGGTATTCATGATACTTTTCATATATCGAACCTAAGGAAGTATTTGGCAGATCTGACTCAAGCAATGCCATTAGAGGACGTGCAAATAGACGAGAAATTAAACTTTACTGAAAAACCGATAAAGATTATTGATTCTCAAGAATGAAAATTAAGAAAGAAAATAATTCCACTAGTATTGGTCCAGTGGTAAGGTCAGAAAGGACCCGAGAAGACTTGGGAATTAGCAAAAGAAATGAAAGTCAAATATCCTCAACTGTTCGAGTAACCTTCGAATTTCGAGGACGAAATTCTTTTAAGGGGAGGAGAATGTAACAACCCGAGCGTTTCGATCAGATGAACTTCGCATTTCATATATTGTCAAACGAGTAAGTAATGAGTAAATTGTCTATTTAAAGTTTGAAGTTTTTAGATGAAGTTTTTATGTTATAAGAGACCGTTTGAATATAATAATAATATATTATATTCGAACCTGCTCCATTTTTGACGAAACTTAGTGGACTCGTAGTGAAAAATAAGCTCGTCACAATGACATTTTCAAAATTTTATGAAGCATTATAAGTTAAAAGTTATTAGAGAAAAACGAGTTAAGCAGCTGAATTAATTATAATAATATAATATTATAATAATATTATATGAAATTCTCATATTGCAATTGAAGTGAATTGGATCTCAGGCGTTTCAACATGCAATCCCACATCGCCACTGAAAGTTTTTCATCTGCCTTCTGCTACCTTATAAATAGAAGTCTTAAGGTTGAATTTAGAACATAAGTCTCTTTGGGAACGTTCTAATATAAAGAGAATCCCGAGTTCTCAATACCCCGTTGGGTGTTGCTAGTAGTCGTTTTGGTACTCGATTAGGAGCGCGAATAGGAGCGCGAATAGGGGAGACTATACATCAAATCGCCGTAGATAGTTTTCAGGTACGCTCTTGTTTAAGGTTATGTTTAACTATTATTATAGTCGTTATTATTATTATTATTATTATTATTATTATTATTATTATTATAGGTATTAGTATTATTATAATTATTATTAATATTATTATAATTATCATCTTTATAGTTATTATTATTATTTGTTATTTTTAGTGTTGTAGTTATTATTATTATTATTATATTATTATTATTATTATTATTATTATTATTATTATTATTATTATTATTATTATTATTATTATTATTATTATTATTAGACTTTAAGGTTATCATTGGGGAAGATATTAGGTAGTCAACTAGTAAGAGTTGTACCAAATGATTAGCATAAGGTAAAAGAAGTGTCGAATAATGTCAACAAATAGAAAAGAATAACAAATTATCCCTGAGGTAATTGCTAGCTAGAATATAGTTTAACTAATGTTATTTTGTGTATAGGATAATACTTGATAGCAGTGAACCTGAGCAGACATATTACCGATCGGGTTACTTAAGGTGAGTTCCTCTGAACTATTTTCTAAAACAGGATGTGATGTTCTGATAACTAGTAATAATTGAAGAATTGACTATCAATAGCATTTGTGATATGTGGCAATGCTTGATAGGATGCTTAAGGGCTGCTTGTATGATTCTGCTTTAGCCAGTGGAGTTTGTATACATAGCCTGATTATATGAATTTATACTATGCTTACTCTGTTCCTATCTATTTGCCATGGCTATATCTGCTTGATGCAATAGTCAATAATAACATGTTTTGAATTTTGAAGAATGTCATGTTTATGAACTCACAAGCTCTATGTTGAGTCCCAAATGTTTTTTATTTTATAGACACACATCCTAGGTGCCAAGTGATTGCAGGGATTGAAGATTTGGAGATAGTTTATGAGAAAATAAAGTTCTAGAATGTTGTTGAAGATTTGGATCTCTAGTATATTTAAACTGATGTAATGGTATTATCTATTATAACAGACGTATTATACGCTTTTGATGTATAATTAAAGATAGACTTCCTCTGTGTACTCTATAATTCCTATGTGTTCTGTATATCCAATACGTAACACTCCCCACATTAAGCCCTGGGAGGCGGGTGTTATAGTTGTGCTGTATTTTATGAAACAACACAAAATCGTGTTGTATTTCATAAAAACAGCATAATTTTGTGCTGTATTTCATAAAAAAATAGCACAATTTTGTGTAGTTTTACGTCAAACAACATAGTTTGTGATGTATTTCATGAAAACAACACAAAATTATGTTATATTTCATGAAAACAGCACAGTTTTGTGCTGTTTTTATCAAATAACACAGTTTTGTATGGTTTTTAGTAACATGTTCTATGTTGTTTTACTTCAAAACAATAAGGTCTCATGTGTTGTTTTTGTGGTACATTATGTCAAAATATCAAACAACATATAAGCAACACTTTCTTTACTATTTAATATTCACTATTTTGCGTTAATATAACACGTTTTATGTTGTGTTGCTTTAATACATCAATCTATGTATTGTTTCGTTTTGTTTTTAACAAAGAAGACGTTGTGTGTTGTATTAACTCAAATATTTGTGTTTTCAAACATGTTGTTTTATGATAAAACATCATGAATTCTGTTCATTTACCGCACAATCTAGCACTTCAAAAAATTCGACACAATCCAACATTTAAAATAATTCAGCACAATCTAGCACGTTAAAAAATATAGCAGAATATAGCATATCAAAAAATCTAGTACATTACATTCGAATTTGTGCTGCATTTTGATAAAATAGAAAAGGGACTAATGAGTGTGTTTTGGGACCATAATGCCCTTTAACCCTAATTTAAAGAGTGTCACATGTAATCTCCTTATTCCTTCTTAGCCTACTTAAGCAAAACTTATTTTTTATTTAAACCTCTACCTATATATATATATATATATATATATATATATATATATATATATATAGGAATGGGTGCTAGTGTTAAAATTAAAAATTTAAAAGAACTCTTTAACCTTAAATTTATCCATTGATTTAATATTAAATAACCAAGATTCCATTTAATGGCTGAGATGAGATAAGGGGCAAGAAAGTCATTTTAGTGTTTGTACTTTTTCTGAAACATGTCAGGTGTCTTTATTGATAAGCACTCATAATTTTGAAATTAGAAAACCCAATTTACTCAACCTTTAGAACCACATTAATTGTTATTTTTTTGTTTTTGCTTTTGAATCACACCAGTAGATCTGAATGTTGTCTTAGTCATCAACACCACTAGATCCATTGCTCTACCACCGTTCGACGAACAAACAGTCATCTGCACCAGAGATATGACACAAAGGGTTTTACGACTCTGAAATTAGTAGAGCACAAGCGAATTGGACTGATAATCGGCATCTCAGTCGGTTTGCTGGTGGTGATTACTTCAATTCTAGTGTATTAATGTCGATGAAGACGTCAGAAAAGAAGAGGAGAACGAAGGTTGCTGGTGAGAAGATAGAGTTGGCGGAGGCGGCGGAGGTGATAAGGATGGAGGAGGCGAACGAGTTAGAGAAGAATGTGCAAAAGTTTTTTGTATTACAGTAGTGAATGGTTTTTATATATTTTTGTACTTTAATTTATTTCATGTATCTAGGTTTTTTTCATTTTTTGTCATTTTCATATCTGGGTACATTGACTTATATTTTTAATTATCTATGTTACACCTTTTTACATTTATGTTATACCTACTTACAGTGATAGATTGTTTCTTTTTTTCTTGCTTCAGGTCTAGTTCAAATAGATAGATTGTTTCTTTTTTTCTTTTTTTTCTTGCTTCAGATCTGAAAAAATGGTGAAGCATATTTTTTTAACATATGCTAGTTGTGTAGCATTTGATTACTAGTTGTGCCATTAACTTTTTTAACAAAATCTGTAGTATACCATTTTACATCGAAGTTACAGATTGGTTTACATTAGTTAACATTGGGTTACAATAGTTTACATTGGTTTACAGTCTGGTTTTCGTGACAGTTTTACTATAAGTTACAGTAGTATAATAGTGTAACTTGATGTAACTGTGTACGCGTAATACTTTTTTTTATTTACATTGGTTAATATTTTGGGTTGTTTTGTTCCAGATGTAGTATTATATCATTAAGACATGGTGTAATGTCGTATGGTTTACATTTAAAAAACGTTTGATTTACATTGGTTAATGATTTGTTTGTGTTTACAGATCGTTTTACATTAGTTAATATTGGTTTACATTACTTTACATTGGTTTATATTGATGTAATGTCATTTGTTTGTTGTAATTATTATGCTACTTTTAGTTGGAGTGGTGTAATATCATGTATTTAATAGTGTAACTAGATTTTTTGTTACAACTTTGCTAAAGATTACATTTGTATAACATGATATAATATCGTTTGCTTGTTAGGTTGTCGTAATGAGGATGTTATTGTTAGTTGGAACGGTGTAATATGGGGTGTAAAAGTTGGGTACAGTAGTGCAATATTATATGATCTATGGTCGTTTGCAAGATAACATGGGAATTAACATTGTAACTTCTTGTTTTTGTTATAGTTTTGCTGCATGTTACAACAGTGCAACATTGTAATATGATGTAACTACGTACATGTGAAACTTTATTTGCAATACTATACTAGAATTAAAGAGAAAAATATGACGAGTTTAATGGTGTAATTTTTATGAAAAAATAACAATTTATAAAAAAAGTTATGAGTGTTTAAATAAAAAGGGGGTGAAGTTTTTAAATATAAAAAAAGAAATAGGAGGATGTAGGGATGACACTTGTCATCATCCTGTTAAATCTAAATTCTGATGGATTTGTTAAATGACCTTTATGCCCTTTTTTATAAAAAAAATTTGAAAGATTTTATCCATCCATTTTTTGATCTATGGTTAGGATTGGGTTAAAGAGTTCTCACAAAAATAAAGGGTTCTCATAATAACTCAACCCTATATATATATATATATATATATATATATATATATATATATATATATATAGGATTGGGTTCACGAGTTAACCCTCAATTAATGTGAGAACCTTTAACCCTATACATCCAATAAGAATGTGACACATCAGCAACATTGAAGACTACTTTGAGGGGTATTTTCGTTAATTACACACAACCACCATTTGCATGTCTTGCTTTTGCGTCAGTACTTTTATATACTTTGTCAACTCTGTTTCACCAACTATATTAGATGTACCAATGTCAGTGTACTTTTATTATTTTTTAAATCATTTTCTCTCTCTTATAATTATATCAAGATTATCTTCATCTTTCTCTCTCTTTCTCAAATCCATAAAAAATCTTATTAACATCTCATCTCTCTCTATTCAATGTTGAAAATCCCCCATGAATCAAAATCTAACAAAAGAATCAAAGATGAAGAATTAAAAATCAACAAAAATGGAATCGTTCAACACCTCCCTTTTGCATATCAAACACCACTAGACAACCTGTTTTCACCCGGAACACAACACCTCCCTAGTCACATGATGGAGACGATGGTTGTAGATCCATGAGCACAAGCTTCGGTAAGCAAATGGGTGTTGATTGGAACATTATGTTCGTATTAGATCTAAAAAGATTTGAGGTTTTTGTGTTGGTTTTCTTGTTTACAATCTAGATCCAGATTATAAGGAGATACAAATTTAGAAGGTTTACGATATGGACTTTGATGTGTCTTTTCTCTTACACAAATCATGTTGTAGCAGGCAAATAAGTTTAAATTGCTTGATTATTTTGTTTGAGTTTTATCTTTTTTTTATTATGTATTTTTATGGTAAAGTTAAAGTGACATAATTTGTTTATCCTTTTGTACTAAAATTAACTATTTGAAATGTAATTATTTTTTTATAGGTTTTCTAATTTTATTACATTTATATTACTGTAGGTAAATTTTTTAACAATACAGTTCACTTTTTGTTAATGTAAATATAACATTGTATTAGTTAGATTGGATTATTACATTACCGTAATGTAGTGTAATGTAATGTAATAAAATGTAATGTAATGTGATATGATATAATGTAATAAAAGGTTTGATGTTAATTAATGTAATAATGTTGTTTTCTTTTTGCATCAACAATTGACATCAATGTAGTGTAATGTAATATAATAAAATGTAATGTAATGTGATATGATATATTCTACTGCAAGATTTGATTTTAATTAGAGTAATAATGTTGTTTTCTTTTTGCATCAGTAGTTTATATCAATGGATGATGACGGATTGAACGTGTGAAGTTAGAGGTATAATGAGCCTTCGTTTAAGGAGCATATTGGTTTGCAATTAATGGCTCCTTTTGATTATCACAAAGACATAAAATCATTCGTATCGTCTAAGAGCCTGAATCAGTTGTCTAACTTTGTTCTTACTGAACCTAAGAGTCTTTGATACTTTACATTACATTATACAATAATTTGTTATTAAGTTACTATGATGCAACATTTTGCTCCTTACAATGGTGCAACATTTTATTATTAAGTTATTATAGTACAATACATTGTATTAACAATGCATTTCACTTTTTGTTAATGTAAATATAGAATTGTATTAGTTAGATTGGATTGATACATTACGGTAACGTAACGTAATGTAACGTAATGTAATGTAATGTAACGTAATGCAACGTAATGCAACGTAATGCAACGTAGCAACGTAATTCAACGCAATTCAACGCAATTCAACGCAATGCAACGCAATGCAACGCAATGCAACGCAATGCAACGCAATGCAGCACAATGAAACGCAATGAAACGCAATGCAACGCAATGCAACGCAATGCAACGCAATGCAACGCAATGCAACGCAATGCAACGTAATGTAATGTAATGTAATAAAATGTAATCTTATATGATATAATGTAATGCAAGGTTTGATATGATATAATATTTAATTACATTAAGTCATTATATTACATTATTTTACATCACATTACAGTATTTTACTAACATAAATTTAGTTACATTAAGTTATTATATTACAGTATTTTACATCGCATTACAATGACATACATGTATGGTGAAAAAAGTTAGTACACTAATATAAGATTAAGTTGCAAGCATATTGTATTTAAGGTGTTGGTGGTGTGGTGACGATGGAACTTGATGTTGTCGAGAATATATACTATAGATGTTTGTTTGAGGTTGTTGGATAATGATGTTAGGTTTTTGTTAAAAGACTAAACCAATCTGGCTTACATTACATTACACTGATTTACATTGTATATTAGATTTTTAATGCTAGTATTATGTAGTGCAAGTCAATATCTTTTTTGCTATAACCAAGTCATCAAAAACCTCACCTTCCAACCATAACCAACCAACCGTATCCAAACTACAAAATCAATTGTGTAATAAAACATGTTGAACATCAAAAAGTAATTACTTAGTATCCATCCATCTAAGTAAGAAGACTATCTCTTCCAACACGCCTTTTCTTGTAACACTTTCTTCATGTCTTTTGTCGACTCATAGGTGGTGCTAAAACCTTTTTCTTGTGTACATTAATCTCTGATGGCAGAATTCGTGCATCATACTTCTTTCTCGTAGACTTAATTTGAAATTTCAATTGTCATTCTGTTTTCTTGAATCCGCAGTCAAATGCTTCATAGTGGCTGCCCATAAACATGTCCATATGTCAAATAATAGCTTCCATTATTTACAAACTATCAACAACTTATCAATTTACATTAGATGATACCACGTACTAGTAGATATACCTGCTCATTACGTTGCATGTAGACAATCATATAATAGTGTGTGTTTATTCTATAATTGTAAAAAAAAATTGGTATTCTTATTAAGGTAACGATGTAAGAGTACTTAGCATGTATGTAGTAGTACTTAGCATCTATGCAGTAGTACTTAGCACCTGTTAACATCAATTATCTTTAACAATTACATAAAGTTTGTCTTTCTTAATTTACGTAAACTTGTAACAAATATTACATGATAATACATGAACTAAAAAACAACATAGCACAAGTATAATGTAATTTTACACATAGTGTAATGTATCTATAAATGATGTATATAAATGTAATGTAATTTGATGTAATTTAGTGTAATCATGTATGTGTAATATAATAATTTACTATGTAATAGTACTTAGTATCCATTTAGATTTAATTAACTTAAAACATTACATAATGCTTATGTTTCTTACATTAAATTAATAATAATTTCTATGAAATATGACATTACACTTACATGACGATAGCTAATATTTCAATATTATAAAAAGTGTAATTTTCATTGTATTGTAATGTAATACATCTATGTAAATGTAGTGTAACATAATGTAATGTAAATCAACGTAATCCAACATAGCATCCCATTACAACACACTAACATTACCTTGTAATACAAAATGCAATGCTTTTATTTATTACTTTTTGATGTAACTGCATGTAATGTATCTAAAGGTAAATACAATACTCTTTGTAAATATGATGTAAAAAAGTGTAATGTAAAATAGTAAGTTTACTAAATTTATAAACATTGTCTCATTATATTTAGATATAGATACATTTAAAAGTACAGTGTGAGTAAACTAGACATTCTTAAAGTTTTTGCTATATAATGTGGTATGTTTTCAGAGGATTACGTGTAAATACTAATACTAAAACACTACCATGTAAATTCTAATACTAAAACACTGACATATAAATACAAATACTAAAACAATCAAAGTGATTTAGGGGGTTTTATAAACGAAATACAAAAGAATTTTTAGAAACATAAAAAATTTGAACAACGAAAATCCCCAGATAGTTTATGTATCGTATGATTTACACACATTATCGTAAACAAAGATCTATATTCAAGCAAAGAGAGACCTTCTACACATTTGCAAACATGAATAAATTTAGGAGGACATACCTGTTTTTTGATTTTCTTGTGTTCAAACTCCAAATAGAGACATAAAATAAAGCAAATGATCATGTTTATAAAGGTGCGTATAGAGTATTTCTGAAAGAACTTTGTAAGATCCGTATGAATAATTACTAATGGTAGGAGAATGAGAAAGATAGAGAAAATTTTTGGGAATAGATTTTGAATTTTTAATCAAATTGATATTGAATTTCACATACATAGAGAAGAGGTATTGATTTGACATTTGCTTTGGGTAAACCGCTAAATCAAATCTACATAAAAAAGTACTGTTTTGTCAGAAACATTTAATGAGGTAATAAATTTACCAAGTTACCCTCAAGCCTTAGTAATGAATCTGAAAAAGTAATAAAATATTGCTAGAATTTCTTGTCCATTAGATTAATATGTTTGGATTAAATCAATGGCACAAACTAAGTTAAAGGGTTCTCACGCATAGTATGGGTTCTTATTAGAACTTTACCATATATATATATATATATATATATATATATATATATATATATATATATATATATATATATATATATATATATAGTATGGGTTATATGAAAACCCTAAGTAATTGTAAGAACCCTTTAACTAAACCATAACCATTGATTTTATATTAAAAATTCTAGATTCTATTTAAAGGGCTAGGATCATTCAAGGGTAAGATGGTCATTTCCATTTCTGTACTTGTTGTCAAATGTCATCCCTTTATTGAAAACCCACCTCATTCAAAGTTTGGTACATTCATATCTTCACCATTATCTTTGAACACCCACCACCACCACCACCACCACCATCACTAGCGTACACCACCCTACACTTCCATCACCAACGTTCCACCTTCCCTTTCTTCGTCTTCCACGCTAATCCATCGAACCCATCACCTACCAGCCACCATTCCTCATCGATCTGGGTTCACATCACCATGGTTCAGATCTGGGTTCACAACACCACCACCTCCAGGCGATACCATGAGCAAACAACCATCGCTGCCACAAGCACTTCCCTTCCATTGCTTTTCATCTCACTCTGGGTTCACACAACGATTTAGATCTTGGTTAACACTATGGTTTGGATGCACCATGATTGTTGATGAGTACACAGAGTTCACCAGTTATTTCAACTCTCTCGTTTCTCGATAAGTGCCTCTAGAAGCTCCGTAGAACAAATAATAAGTTTACATACAATTGTGTTGGAAATACCTTTAGTTACTTTGTTGAAAATGGCTGCAGTAAGCACTCATGAACTTTCTATATCATTTGCCCCTGTGGATTATTTTGTAGTATTATAGAAGTGTTTCTAGTTTTTATTTTATTTTATTTTACTTTTATTTTTGCGCTCAACAATGCAGATAGTAACTTTTTTTGTGGTTTTTGGTTAGTAATTGTATGGTTTACTTGGGTGTGTTTATTATTATTATTTCTTGCTTCAGATCTGAAAAATGGTGTAGCATATTTTTTTTAACATATGCTAGTTGTGTAGCATTGGATTACTAGTTGTGCCATTAATTTTTTTAACAAAATCTGTAGTATACCATTTTACGTCGAAGTTACAAATTGGTTTACATTAGTTTACATTGGGTTACAATAGTTTACATTGGTTTACAGTCTAGTTTTCGTGACAGTTTTACTATAAGTTACAACATCTAAAACATAAGTTACAACAATGTTACAGCAATGGTTTGCATGTTTTCATTGGTTTACATATTATTTTTCATTATAGTTTTGCTACAGTTACAGCAATGTAACCCTGTAACATATGGTAAAATGGAGTAACATATATTTTAGATGATGTATTTTTGTTATTTTAGTTTGATTACAGTGGTGTATTCTTATTATTATGGTGTAACATATGATTTTAGATGTTGTAAAATAGTTTTTAAGTGTTTGAAATATTAATTACAGTGATGTATCTATAGACGTCAAAAATAAATCACAAAAAATATTAAGAATATATGGGAATTAAAAAAAAATTATACGAGTTTAATGATATAATTTTTATAAAAAAATAATATAGTATTAAAAAGTTATAAATGTATAAAAAAATTGGGTGTAAAGTTATTTTATAAAAAAAGAAAAAAATATGGGAGGAAAGAGAAAGTTAGGTGGTGACACTTGTCACCACTATATTCAGCCTGAATTTTATTGGGTTGGTGAAATAACTAAGTTACCCTATTCTATTAAAAAGTCAAATGGACACATGTCAGGATCCCATTTCTTGTAAAACAAGTCAATGGACTATATAGGGTTAATGGGTTCTCACAAAAACTAAGGGTTCTCATTAGAACTATAACCCTATATACATATATATATATACATATATATATATACATATATATATACACATATATATATAAATATATATATATACACACATATATATACATATATATATACATATATATATACACACACATATATATATACATATATATTGTAAGGCCCCGATCCCGGACACCTCACAGTTGGTCATTCATTGCATCATAGTTACCTATTAATATTCATTTCATAATATACACAGCGGAATTTCATATAATAAAACCATTCATTTACTTTTAACTACTGTTGTTAAGCAATACAATGTTGTTCATGAGTTACAAAAAGGTTGTTCAATTGCATTACAAAACAACAATAGAATCAAAACACGAATGGATGTCAGCCTTGTCTTGCCGAGTAGCCTCCCCCTCGTGCCATCCTCAGCAATATTTACATGCCAACTGAAAATGCATAAAAGTCAGCGTTGCTGAGTGAGCTCTAGTTTTTATACGTTATAAAAATACTTTCTATATGTTGTATATGAAAATACTCTTTTCTGTAAAATACAACTCTATACTGTGTATGCGATCACGCATTAACTATATGGACAGATATTGTCCGTTTTCTGTACTGTATGCCTTGTCTGTAAACTTTTAACTGTATGTTCCACTTTCTGTGTGGACCAGTGAGCAATACCCCAACTATGTGCGCGATGGAAAAACGGGTGATAGGCCATCTATATCCCTCGAAAGGGTCAACTGTATCCCTCGAAAGGGTCAACTATATCCCTCGAAAGGGTTAGCTGTATCCCTCAAAAGGTCTATGTGTACTGTGTACAAGGCCGACCAATCACCCAGGGCACGCTGCAAAGGTCCTGCCAATCTCAATTGATTGACCCTGTGTGCATAAAAGGGTAGCTAACCCGCATCACAGTTGAGCTAACGACAACATGGTCGTGCACCTCCTATATGCTTGCATGACTTGTTAATATTTTATTAATGTTCCTCTTCTTTTCTTTATTGCTCTTTCACTTTATTATTGTTAGGACCGTGTACGTTCGGAGTACTAACTGATTCTTCGTTATACCGGATCAAATAGTGCGGAATCCTATTTGATTGGCGATCCAATCAGGGAGAACGAAATCAAGATCAATCCTAACAATTAGAAAACGTTAAGAATGGAATAGGAATGATCTGGGACGTTCTATGAACTTGGAATGGACGATCTGGACGTTCTGGGTCGACTAGGGTTTCAAGTATTCGAAGTGTTGCGTTTTTCCACGAATTAAGTGGTATTTATAGGTTACAGCTATCAGTCGTACGACTGAGCCAGACGACTGGCTCAGTCATGCGACTGAGTCATACGATTGATTCATTCGGACGACTGAGTCAGTCTTATGACTCAATCGTACGATTGACTCAATCTCCTGGTTCAATCGTGTGACTGGTCCATTCGCATGGTCCAGTCGTGCGACTGAATAAGATAAGTTAGTTAAACACATTCTTGAACCTTTAATGGTTTAGTACTATGTCTAACAACTGTAAACCTATATAACATTGTCATATATGTGTGTAACAATAAACAATATAGATAGATATAACATTAAACAACCAATACACATATATAGAAGAGTTTCTTATTCAATTGATCAAACATTACATAAGTGTTACAAGAAAAGAAAGTTATTACATTTAAGCTCACTAGACTAGAACTGGGGACATGTGTACCAACAAACTCCCCCTTGGACCTAGTTCTATCTAGACTTTGACTTCTTTCTTGATCTCTTCAAATCTCTTTATTCTCTCCTCTTTAGAAACCCCGACATGGATATTCAGTGCGAAGCATAGACGTATGATATGCTGAAACTGTAGTGCTTGCACTATATCCTGTGTGTCAAAAAACAGTGGCCACTTGTACAGCGTATAAACATCGGACGCTGACAAGTTTATTAGCCACATAGGGTCAAACACCCTTATTGTGTTCATCGACCCATCCTTCTCCAAAACAATGACTGCCTCTCCTGAGCGCCAGTCATAGTACCACCACTTAAAGTGTGGGGTAAAGTCTGTGGCATCTCCCTCAGTGGAATTCGGGACATTGTGCGTGGAGGTCGCCACTTCAGGACTATCTTCGGTTGACCAGTAATGGGACTCACTTCAGACCTTCTGATGTAACGTGTGGCCTGCTGTGGTCTGAAGTTGACCCATCTAGTCCTGTACTCCCTTTTCAGGGCAGCCTCAAACCAGCCTGACATTTTCTTCGGATCAGCGTATAATAGCTTCAGGCGCACCAGCTGGTTGAGCTCAAAACCAGGGAGAGTCTTCAGATCATGAGGGAATCTGAAGTACTCTATTCCCCCTCTCTCTTCACAGCATAAACCCCAAGATCCTCAAAGTGAGCCCATGCTATAATCTTCCCTGACACCTTCATGTTTTTCTTGACTTTGTAGAGTTTGGTGTAGGTATTCTGTGTCGCTGTAGCACGTTGGGCTCGGACCTCGGCAAAGCAAGCCGCCCATTCAGCCTTTCGAATATCGACTTCAGCGTCCGAGGCTTGGGCTTGACTTGTTGAGGCTTCTGCTCCTTTCTCCTTATCGCTGAGTTTATCCAGAATGTCACTGTCAAGGTTGTTTACCAAATCTGGAAACACGTTTCCCTCTTGATCAGTGTATTCTGGATAGTGCTGATCTGTGATGTCTTCAATTTCGATTTCTTCAACATCGTTGAGCTCATCATCATCAGCATCATCAAAAATTGGAGCATCCTTAACAATTTCGTCTGGATTCAGACGAAATATTTCAGCAAGCTGCTCATCAGTAAGGTCGTGAATAATTTCTCCTTCTTCAGGAGTATAACTCACTGACCTTCTGACGATCCCCTGCAGATCAAGAATCATTGTGAGTTGAGACTTGACCTGTTGGAGGGGAGCAACATCATGCTCATCTTGCTAAAATCCCTTATCTGTTTAATATCAACATGTAGAGTAGCAAACATTAGTATAAACTCAAGTTAATTAAACATTAATCATTAAATATTTACAAGAGTTTCATATACGTCAAAAGATGAATCAAGTACAAAAGCTTTAGAAATAAAACATCTAATCAGTACTTTTGTCTTGGATCATTGCTGGATCTCTGGCAGAAGGGGAGGTAGGTGGGGCAGCAGTTGATGCTCCCTGGTCTTGTCTTTTCTTGGATCGTTGCTCATGACCAGAGGCAGAGGTAGATGCATCTTCGTCCCCTTCATCATTATCATCATCTTTATCTTCATCATCACCTTCCTCGTCATCATCATCACTATCATCATCCTCATCATCCTCCTCATCATCATCATCTTCACCTTCTCCTATCTTGAGAGGCTCACTCTGAGTTGCTTTCAGCTTTAGCAAGATGGACTTGTTTTCAGTCTGTAGCTTCTCCAACTTCCTGTCAGTCTCAATCTCGTGCTCTAATAGACCAGTGATCTGATCAGTCTGTGAAGCGATCAGCTGAGCTTGAGATGAAGTCAACTCCCTTAACTGATGAATCTCAGCGGTCTGGGAGGAACACTGCTCTGTTAACTGCTGAATCTGAGCAGTCTTGGCCTTATCAGAAGCTAGCAGCTGGAGCACCATGCTGTTCAGTGCTGAAAGCTGCTCTGTCACTGAGACAGGTGGAATGAATGAGCTAGAGGGTGCAGATGAAGGTTAGGTTTGGTGAGTGGTGGTTGTTGTGGTAGCTGTGGTGTAGATGGGAGGCGATGGAAATGAAGTAGTAGGGGGTACAGTGGTGGTGGTTGTGGGAGTATGAGATGTAGGGATAGTGGTGGTGGTTTGAGGTGCTTGGGATGGAGTGGATGTGGTGGCTGTGGTAGTAGGTGGTGTAGAGGTAGTGGCTGTGGTGGTGGTAGTGAGTAGGGTAAGCCTTCGGCGTTCGTGCCTCTTCCTTGGCCTGAGCCATTCTCTTTATCCTGGATCCCTTGGATCCTGAAGCTCCCCATTGGCTGATGGGAGTGTCTGGGGTATAAGATGGGTCTGCCATAGAGCTCCCCGACTCTCCTGGGTGTCCACCAACAGCCCGTAATCCCTCCTCAGTGGCCACTACCTGACTGCCCACAGTCCGGGTTAGTGGCACCTCATCAGAATCCTCCTCCTCCTGCATGTGGAAGTCAGGGTGGATTGGAGCTGGTTCAGGTCCTCCTTGACCATCTCCACCCTGATCAGTATCGTGGTCATCATCGTCGGAATCATCGGAGGGTAGAGCCACCTGCTCTACATCAGAATCACTGTCCTCGTGGCGCCATCTCCTTCTTGTCGGCGCCACATAATTTTCCTGGGCCAGATGCCCAAATAACCTCCTGACAGGGGGTTTTACCTGCTTTCCCCTATAAACCTTCATCCTTCCCAAGGTGGTATCATCCATCACCTCGAGCACAACTGCATCCTCCTTCTCCTTCGGTAACATAGGAAGCTTCTGGTCAAAGATCATTTGCAGGAAGCGAGGATACATGCAGAACCCCTCTCTGCCCTTCACCTCTATGTTCTCCACTAGGTAAGTGAAGATCATCCGGGAGAAGCTGAACGGATGGTTCAGCACTAACGCAACATAGGCGTTCTGCATCTGCTCAGAGAGTTCATCGAATCCTCCTTTCCTTGAGGCAATACATCTAAGCATGACGTGGGCAAGATACTTGAACTGGGGGAAGAGATTGCTCTTATTGAGCATCCCTGAGTTGATGTCCCCAGTGTACTTTGCCCGTAGGAAACACCCTCTAACAGTCATCGGGTGCAAACGAGTAGGACAGTCGCCATCATCTCCAAACTCGAGGACTGTCCTTAAGTCCTCCTCAGTGATCTCTATAGCATGACCAAGGATGGAGCTCCTGATCCGATAGGGCTCGACTGATCTATCTACAACAGCATTCTCCCAGAATGCCTGCTGTAATGAGCGGTACGGAGTGCAGGGTGTAGATATCGCCCTGAAGATCCTCGATCTCCGTAAGAATGAAATTATGCCAGTGAACTCCGCTGCATTCCTGGAGGTCAGATCAAGATGGGCATAGATGTTGTGCTTCGTGCTTATGATCCAACGACTTGCCATCTGTCACATTGTAAGTAAACGTCAGCGCATGCAGAAGATAGCAAATTCAAAGTCAATGGGTTTTACACTTTGGTTAAGTCGGGCGACTGAGCTACCAAATGAACATAGTCGTGCGACTGAGTAGAACGACTGAGCTTTATATGAGTAATTGATTCATACGGGCGACTAAGTCAAGCGAATGAACCTAGTCGTGCGATTGAATCATTCGTCCATCTCAGTCGGGCGACTAAAACTAGTCGTCTTCTTAGTCGGGCGATTGGAGTTCATCAGTGTGTCCAGTCGCCTACTCGACGGTTTGTCAATTCAAATTTGTATTTTGAGCCATACTTGATGTTAAACGTCAAAATTTGGCTCATTAGACTCAGAAATGACCGATTAAGCATACTTTAACTTTTGTTTGAACGTTTAGATCAGTTTTGATTGTCTATTTGGTCATTAAACTCTCGGTTACTGTTAGGTCAGAATTCACGTGATTCACGATGTCATTGAACGGTTTCAACGATGAAACACCATGAAGATTACCTGTTTAAACACAAATGAGTGTTAGAACACACCAATAGGAGGTAAAAATGAATCAAAGGAAATTTTGACAGAGGTTCTTTAGGTCGTGCGTATAGAGGGGGCGATTTGGGTGAAGGAGCGACTGATTCTGATTCGGCGTGTATTTATACTAGGTCAAATCCCAGTCGGGCGACTGAGCTTAGTCGCTTAGATCAGTCGTGCGACTGAGCCTAGTCGTCTAGGTCAGTCTTGCGACTGAGTCTCAGCCGTTCAATCTACCCAATCGTTCATCCACAATCGGGCGATGGAGGTTCATCCAAACGACTGTTACAGTCGGTTACCTCCAATCGTACGATTGGATTCATTCGCACTTCCCATTCACATGATTTGACTCATAAGTGTGTTCCAATCGGACGACTGGACCATATTTATGGTCAGTCGTGCGACTAGGTCATCCTGATCATCTTTTGACCATGTTACCATAACGACATTTAGTTCCATTTAATAGTAGATAAAACGTTATGAACAAGTTGATCATCTCAGACATGACCATTTTAATAAAACAGTTTGATCACCTCAGACGTGATCCATTTATCCACCTGATCATCTCAGACATGACCCATTTATCCACCTGATCACCTCAGACGTGATCTATTTATCCACCTGATCACCTCAGACGTGATCCATTTATCCTTTCAGAAACAATTTGTTAAGTAAACGTTAAGCACATTTGGTGACGTTTAGCAGAAACAATTCACACAGTCCGACATTGACACATTATACTAAAATAATTGAAAAATCTTAAAACTACGAATAGAATGAACATGTTTTTGTTGTTTTTGTTGGGTCAAGTTTGTGTAGCTTATTAGCATTTACATCATATCAAGGACAGACTCATATGGAATCAGACAGGCATAAACAGCATTACTTGGAACCTTTGATTAGAATTGAACTTTAAACCCTTGCATATCACAGCTTTCTCACTTATCTAAGACTTCTGAAATCTAACTGGGAATCATGCTTGATATGATACGTAACGTACTTTGATTATCAACTTCAGTCAGTGCATACACAACGATTGTCAGTATACTTGTCCACTTAAATCCATACAGACTTTTGACACACATTGGTAGTGAATTAAGTTATATTATTTCAACCAACATTTGTGGATCCCATGCTTATATGGTAATCATTATTCCTTAGAGGACTTTCGAGCGGTCTATAGGTATTTTGACAAGAAGAGACTATTCTTAGAGCTTTCAAAGAGAAGCCAATCCTCAGGTCAGTGCCATCGCACAGCAGAGAGGCGGCAAACAACAACGAATTCTAGAATCTGTAGGTTATGCTTATCCTCAGGTCAGTGCCATCGCACAGCAGAGAGGCACACAACCTATCTCCTTTTAGAGCATTTCTTATTTTTCTTTTTCACATAACGCACCAACAACATTTTGTTATCAGTATGATTGCGCTTGTATTCATTTTTTCTTTTGCTCTTTTTGCAGTCACACGCTCACCTTTGGTGGCGTTTATTTGCTCGTTATCCCTTATAGAAATGGCTTATTGTGTTAACCAGTGATAAGATGGGAACCCACAGTTGATTGAACCGTTTAGTTTAGATTAAGTTTACCAATGACGTCTACTCGTCTATTGTGTTGAATCTACCGACACATCGTATAGTGAACTAGCACCTCCCTAGATCAGCTTTCTCCGTGTAGTTACAGTACCAACCAAGCGTACTATCATCTTCCCATTTTGTTAGACTTAGACTTCTCAGATTTATAATTTTTCTGTGATATAATTAACTTTGCAGAACCGAAAATCCTTTTGGTGTTCCAAGTAACTAAGTGCCTGTGTACTATCACTTTCCATAATTTATCGAGTCACATTTCCAGTTTAGATGTCTATGCCTTTTCAGCTTTACTTACCTTCCCCTTTTTTTTTAAGTAAGTGAATACTGAAATAAATCTCCCCCTAAAATACTAAAACAGAAAATCTTTTTGTGTTTTTGGATTTTATATAACAAGAAAAATAAAAAATAATAAATAAAATAAAATTAACAGAAAATAAACACATAAATACTAGTCGGACTATGTATCTGCTTCTTCCACAATCACATCACTTTTCTTTTTAACGCCGTTGACCTCTAGCAGATAGAAAAATCTAGGTTTATCAAATGGTTTGGTGTAGAGGTCAGCGCGCTGAAAATCCGTGTTAATTTTAATCACATCAATCAATTGTTTTTCATAGCAATCGCGTATGAAATGATATTTGATGCCGATATGTTTTTGTTTTGGGATGTTGAACAGGATTTTTAGTAACAGCTATGGCAGCAGAATTATCAACATAAATAGGGGTGTTAGAAAATTGCAAACCGTAGTCGCGCATTTGCTGTTGGATCCAGATGATCTGAGAGCAGCAACTTGCAGCAGCGACATATTCAGCTTCACAGGTTGATAAAGCAACCGAGGTCTGCTTCTTGCATTGCCACGTGACTAATCGCCTTCCAAAGAACTGACACCCTGCTGATGTAGACTTGAAGTTCATCTTGCAACCACCATAGTCTGAATCGCTGTACGCAGTAAGCTCAAAGTCATCATCATGAGGATACCACAACCCCAGTGTTGGAGTACCCTTCAGATAACGAAAAATCCTTTTCACCCCAATCAGGTGATTCACTTTTGGCTTCGCTTGATATCTAGAACATAGACATGGGCATACATAATATCTGGACGCGAGGTAGTGAGGTACATAAGAGAGCCGATCATCCCACGATACATAGTGGCATCCACCAAATCCCCATTCTCATCAGGAGCCACATCATGATTTGTGGCGAGAGGGGTACCGGCAGTAGAAACATTCTCCATATCAAACCGACTCAGAATATCGCTGACATACTTGGTCTGATGTAGGAAAATACCGGTTGGTGTTTGATCCACCTGTAATCCTAGGAAGAACTTCATTTCTCCCATGGCACTCATTTCGAACTCTGCCTTCATCACAGATTCGAATTCTTTGCACAATGCTTCATTCCTAGACCCAAAGATGATGTCATCCACGTAGATCTGCACCATAAGCAAATCACCATCCTTTTCCTTGATGAATAATGTACAGTCTATGACACCCCTGCGAAAACCGTGTTTCAACAGATGGGTGGAGAGCTTCTCATACCAAGCTCGAGGAGCTTGATGTAGCCCATACAGAGCCTTATCCAGCTTGTAGACTCTGTCCCGATGATACGGATCCTCAAATCCTTCGGGTTGACTGACATAGACCTCTTCACGGATTTCCCCATGAAGGAATGCACTCTTCACATCCAACTGATAGACTTTTATCTTCATAAACGATGCATAGGCAAGGAAGATCCGAATTGCTTCCATTCTTGCCACTGGTGCAAACACTTCATTGTAGTCAATCCCCTCGACTTGTCTAAATCCCTGAACAACCAAGCGTGCCTTGTTTCTGATAACAACACCTTGGTCATCCTTTTTGCACTTTAGTACCCATTTGGTACCAATCACTTTAACTCCTTTTGGCCTATCAACGAGGGTCCAGACTCCAAGTTTCTTGAACTGGAGTAGCTCTTCTTGCATAGCATTGACCCAGGCCTCATCTTTCAGGGCGTCACTGACGTATTTAGGCTCGATTTGTGAAACAAAACATGAGTAAGCCCCGTCATTGACATAACCCTTCTCCATGACTGCAGCATAATCAGCAGAGTACAGCTGATTTCGCGTCTACACTCCGGATTGAATATCCCCAATGATAGCCGTGGGGGATGATTCACACTGATCCTAGTCACTGGTGTGGAAGGAACCACAACCTCAGAGTCAAGATTGGTGACTACAGGTTCAGTATCCGGATTACCCAATGCTGGTTCAGCAGCTGATGACCCACTTTGTTGATTAACATTGTGATCAAGGTCTGGTTCAGCTGCTTCTTCATCACCTGATGAGTCATCACTCTCGTCTTGAGCAGGAGTCGAAGAACTTGAGGCACCGCTTGCAGGTGTGATGTTGCTTGAATCTAGATTCGGTGTGTTGAGAACATCATACATCATCTGGGTAGCAACTTCATCATCTGACTCAAACTGAGGAAGATTAAAGGATTTGAAAAAGCCATCATAATCGAAGAATGATGATGGACCTTTTCCAGCAGGGGGGGTGGTGTATCTCTGAACATCTACGTTGCACCACACTTCTACCTGACCTGTCGAATTATTGTAAACTCGTTTGTCTGGTATGTTGTATCCTAAGAATATTCCTTGATCAGCTTTCTCACTGAACTTGCCATCCTGAGTCTTCTTCAACAGTGTACAAGGAGCTCCAAAAGGTTCCAGATACTCCAAGTTAGGCTTGCGCTTCTGAAGCAACTCATAGCAAGTCTTGCCATGCCTTTTGACTACTAACACACGGTTAAGTGTGTAGCAAGCATTGGTAACCGCCTCATTCCAGAACTGGACTGGAAGCTTAGAATCAGCTAACATGGTTCGCGCAGTCTCGATCAAGCTTTGATTCTTTCGTTCTGCAACTCCATTCATCTGTGGCGTGTATGCTGAAGTGAACTGATGAACAATCCCCTTTTCCTTGCAGAAAGCACCATCCACTGATTCTTGAACTCTGTGCCATTGTCAGAACGAATCCTCTTTACCTTCAGGTTGTAGAGTGACTCCAGTGTCGTGACGAGTACCTTGAATGATTCAAATATTTCTGATTTAGCTTTCAGAAACATCACCCAGGTGAATCTTGAGTAGTCATCTGTGACTACAAAGCAGTACCAGTCTCCTGCGATACTTTTTGTGCTAACTGGACCAAAGAGATCCATGTGTAGCAACTCCAGGGGCATCTCTATAGGATTAACTTGCTTGGTCTTGTGAGATTTCCTGGTCTGCTTGCCTTTCTTGCATGAGACACAGAAATCAGGAAGCTGGAAGTTCTTGACAGGAACTCCATCAACTAAGTTGTTATGAATCAGATGATTCATCTTCCTATGATTAATGTGTCCCATTCTTCTGTGCCACGAAATGGAGTCCTTCTCTGTAGCTTTAGATAAGAAACATTGAACAGTAGAAGAACTAGTAGAGGCATTTGACATATCTAGAACATATAAGTCATTATATCTAGATGCTGACATTAATACTTGTTCCTCTGGAATATCCATTTCTTTCTTCAGAATGTAACATTTGCGATTATCAAATATGACTTTGAATCCCTTGTCATAAATCTGAGACATAGAAAGCAGATTGTTTTCTAACTGCTGAACAAAGTTGACTTTGTCGAACTTTACCTTTTCATTACCTACTTCTCCTTGAGAGATAATGTATCCTCCTTTGTTACCAGCAAAGGAAACGTGTCCCCCTTTAATTTGTTTGACATTGAAAAGGAGGGACCTATTTCCCGTCATGTGCCTTGAAGCTCCGCTATCTACGATCCATGTATTTAAAGACGCACTATAGCGGACAACCTGCACATAAGAGAAAATAATCAGTTAAGGAGGGGAACCCAAGCCTTGACTGGCTTGGGCTTCCCAGAGGAATCAACCATCATGAATTCGACCCACTGGCCTTTATCAGTGGATGGAATCTCAACGTTCAACTTGTCCTTACTTTCAGACTCATCAGTTGTTTTGGCTTTCCACAAACCATCCCTGTGAAAGGATTGTTTGTGGTAAACCTTAGACTGATTCACAGTTTGAGCATATGAATTAGATTCAGAAACAGGTCTCGCCGCTGGCATCACAGACTTCTCAGTGACTTTTTGTGTTGCCTTTGGCGTGGAGGAGACAAAAACGACCGAGAAGGTGTTTTAGACCTAGTAGGTGTTTTCGATCTAATAGGAGTCTTAGATCGTTGTTTTGAATCTAAATTAACTTTGTTGTTCAGCTCCACCATAATTCTTGGAGTCTGATAGCGAGGACAATGTGTTGAGATATGACCGCGCTGTCCACAAGTATAGCAGGATCTCCATTCATCGGGACTAGAAGATCTCTTGTGGGGCGGTGAGTAAACTTCTGGTTCTTTCCTTTTATTTTCACTTTTAAGATTTTCACCTCCTTTGACAAACTTAACTTGTTTAACATTTTGGTTTATTTGTCTATGTGGCTGAATATTATCTCTTTTAACTGATTTAACTTGAGTGGTTGTAGACATCTTGGATTGTGTGTTATTAGACTTTGAATCCAACCCAAGAGATGTTTGGACATTCTCTTCCACCCGTTTCTCAGCAGTGACATTTCTCGATGCTGAGGTTTTCTGATCATCATCCGGAGAAGCAGATTTAACTACTGTGTCCGGATCACTAACCAAAGGAGTTGTCACCACATGATCTTTAATTGGATTATTATTTATTGGACGTTGTTTAGTGTTCAACAGGATCTCATGTGGTGGTGGAACAACCTTGTAACCCAAGCCCTCCCCATTGTTGCGTTCTTTAACCAAGTTTTTCAAAATATGCGAGGAACTCGCTAAACTATGTAGTTTTTGTTTCAAAGACTCATTTTCTACCTGTAAAACCGCTTTGTCTTTTTTAGTCTCTTCAATGGTCTTTAAATAGAATTTAATGTCATTTTCTTAATTAAACACAACAACTTCAGTTTCCTTTAATTGCTTCTTTAAAGCATCTATCTTTTCCTTATAATTGCTCTCATTCTGTTTTAACACTTGATTTGCCTCTGAGCACAGTTTTAAGTCATTTACTAAGTTATCATTTTGTTCTAATAACCTAGCAAATTTTAAGTCAATACTTTCTCTAAATTTATCACAATCAACACAAGCATGTTTAGCGAATAATTCATCCTTAGATTGTACCTGTGCAGCTGTGGACGTTTCAGCCATGAAAGCATTCTGAGATGCAGGTTGAGCTTCAGATTCTGAATTCAGCTCATTCTTGATAATTTCATCCACTGCATCAAACGTCTCTTCCAAGTCAGCAGTATCAACATCAGCTGAGCTCTCCCCCTCACTCGCTGAGTCTTCGTTCAAGTCTTCCACAGAAGCTATGTTCGCTTCACCATCAGATAAGAATCGAAAGGACCAGTCCTGTCCTTCATCTCCTTGTGCTACCATAGCTTTAGAATCATTTCCTGTGGATACTGGCTTCTTGTCTTTATCTTGCCTATTGAACGAGGAGAATGGATTCCCGTTCCCAGTCTTTTTAGGCTTCACGCATTCTCTTTTGAAATAACCCTTTTCTCCACAGTTGAAGCACGTGACTTTAGACTTGTCAAAACCAAAGGTCGTATCTTTAGTAGCCACGAGATTCTGCCTGTTTTCTTTACAAACTTCTTGGCTCTCCGGACAGCACTTGCAAGAGCCCACATGATATCCATCCTTTCAAGCTGTTTTCATCTACTTGCTCGTAGTCTTCATCGGTAAGGTGGCAATTTCCAATCTTACCCGCCACCAGACAATCATAAGAGTGCACAACTGCAGCGAGTAGATCCATGTGCTCTTTAGCAACCTCCACTTTTACCTTTCCCAAATTTTTTGTCATCAACTTAGCAGATTGATTAACAATTGGACTTTGTAGAATCCCAGATGCACCATGAGACTCATTTGCAGATGATGAGCCTTGATCAGTAGATGATGATGCATTGGAGACAAAGGCTGTTTGCAGAGGAGCTCCAGAAGACTTTGCAGCAGGAGTGGAAGTAGGAGTTACATTGTAGAGTGATGGGTCTTGAGTATACGCTGCTCTTTTCGTCCTGTACTGGTGATGCACTTCTTCCTCTCTCAGTTTTAAAATAAAGTCATTAATATCCAAGGTCTCTAAAACTGATTTGTGTCGCATAGTGGAAATGAATGAATGCCACTTTTCAGGTAGACCATCTGCCAAGCTTGAAACTTTGTCTTCCATTGACGTCTTTACTCCATGAGTGTGAAGTTCACTCATCAAGTGATAGAAGCGATCAATAATTTCATCCAAGCTCTCATTCCCAATTGCAGAGAAGTTGTCAAACTCCTTCTTCAAAGCTTTACCCTTTAGGGACTTTAGAGTAGAATTCCCATCATACCTCTTCTCAAGAGCTTTCATCAACTTTTTACTTTGCTTGTGCTCTGAGTATTGGTAAAAAATGGCCTTAGGAATGGACTGGGTCAAAAGATCATATGCCTTCTTTTCGGCATTGTAGGCAACCTTCTGTGTATCAGTGAGTCCACTTAAAGTCAAAGGAACACCATCAGCTCCCACGGGCATGTTATAACCAGTCTCAATAGAGTTCCATAAGTTCGGGTCCACTCCATTTAGATGAATCTCAAAACGTTGTCTCCATTGTGGAAATTCATCTATAGTCAATAGCTTAGGTGGCTTGTTATGGTTCCCTATCTCATTTTCCAGTAAAAGCAGGTTCTGTATCCTTGAGTCCTTTCCAGCTGACATTGCAAAGTTTTCTGAGTCCATTATGTTATAACTTTAACTTGTGAATGAAACTGCTAATGCGATTGGGGAGTGCGACTGGAATGTGACCGATACTAGCTGTATGCGATTGGACTCAAACGTACGATTGAACAGACGACTGAGAGACTTAGGCGACTGAACAGACCGAACGACTCAACTGGGCGACAGAACTGGGCGATTGACTCAATCGGGCGATTGGACGAAGCGACTGAATCAATCGGTCTAATGAATGGGAGACTGGACTTCAGTCATACGATTGAGCTAATCGTGCGACTGAGACTGCAGAAATCGAAATTTTTTCACACTTTTGACCTAAAACCTGTTTTGTGACACCTTAGACGGCTGTAAGTCAAAAAACACTGATTTCTCAGAACATGCACACGTAAAAACTCGGTTTTGAGCAGAAAGATTGGATCTTTTAGCGAAAAATGTGGACTTTAACACAAACTTGATTGAATCAAACGAAGAGTCAAGAGCCAAAGCTCTGATACCACTTGTTAGGACCGTGTACGTACGGAGTACTAACTGATTCTTCGTTATACCGGATCAAATAGTGCGGAATCCTATTTGATTGGCGATCCAATCAGGGAGAACGAAATCAAGATCAATCCTAACGATTAGAAAACATTAAGAATGGAATAGGAATGATCTGGGACGTTCTATGAACTTGGAATGGACGATCTGGACGTTCTGGGTCGACTAGGGTTTCAAGTATTCGAAGTGTTGCGTTTTTTCACCAATTAAGTGGTATTTATAGGTTACAGCTATCAGTCGTACGATTGAGCCAGGCGACTGGCTCAGTCATGCGACTGAGTCATACGATTGATTCATTCGGACGACTGAGTCAGTCTTATGACTCAATCGTACGATTGACTCAATCTCCTGGTTCAATCATGTGACTGGTCCATTCGTATGGTCCAGTCGTGCGACAGTATCAGATAACTTAGTTAAACACATTCTTGAACCTTTAATGGTTTAGTACTATGTCTAACAACTGTAAACCTATATAACATTGTCATATATGTGTGTAACAATAAACAATATAGATAGAAATAACATTAAACAACCAATACACATATATAGAAGAGTTTCTTATTCAATTGATCAAACATTACATAAGTGTTACAAGAAAAGAAAGTCTATAACATTTAAGCTCACTAGACTAGAACTGGGGACATGTGTACCAACAATTATTACGATATACTTTACGTTACGATAATAACATACCACGTACAGTCACATACTATAAGTAATAATAATAAAAATAGCAATAACTATAATAAGGAACAATCAATAATAATCATATCATGCATGGGACATCATCATTAATAAGCCTTTAGTCAATCATCGGTCAAAACCCTAAGGCACAGACTCCCAGAAAAATTCTGTAAAAATTTCTAAGTATTGGGCGCTTTGGAACTATTTGGGCGCATGAGCCCTGTTTGAGCGTTTCACTCCTGTATAGGCGTATCTACTTATACTTAGAATCTTTTCACTTTAGGCGCATGAACTATTCAGGCGCATAGGAACTATTGGGGCGCATGAGGTTCTAGGCGCATGGGAACACAGTCATTCAGCCTAATTCTAGGCGCATGGCTACTATGTGGGCGTATGAACACTTAGGCGCATAAGCCACTTGGGCGCATGGGCACTATTGGGGCGCATGGCCCTACACTTAGTCAATCTGGTCAAAGTACCCAGGCGCATGAACTACTGTTTAGGCGCATGAGTTCACCTAAATTTTCTAAGGCAACATTTTAGGCGCATGAGGTTACTGTTTGGGCGCATGAACAACCTGTTGGCATGTTTCATTATTTTTATTCAACCCAATCATCAAATCTATCTGTTCTAGGCATAATGTGGCTATTCTAAACATGAATAACCTATAAGCACTTCAAAATCAACATACAACATGCACAATACATACGGGTAAACATACATAAATTCTTTTAAAACATTATACATGCATTTTTAGCCCCAAACAAGTTTAAAACATGTAAAACCGGGGTCTAGAACTCACCTTAGCAGTCTCTTGGGTATTGACTTCTTCAAAAACCCGTTTGCTACTAGTTCACACCTATAACACCCAGTAAACACACCCGAACACACACACACACATATAGAACACATACTTTCGGTTTCTTAGCAAAAACACAACTTAAAAACACTAAATTATACCTTAAATCTGATTTTCTTCTTGTTCTTCTTCAAAATGCTCGACTTCTGCTCTTTCTCTTTCTAAGAAAAACCGAATGAGAGTGTTGTGCAGGACAATAGGCGGCCATACTTCCTTTTTACCAACTTTACCTCCTTTTTTACACTTTTGACCCCTCAACTTTGGGTTGACCTTCATTTCTCCCTTTCCCCTTTTCTTTATTCTTTTATTCCTTTTCAACAAAATTACGGGTGTTACAAGTCCACCCCCTTATATAGGTTTCGTCCCCGAAACCTGTTATTCCTCAAACAGATGTAGGTAATGTTGTCTCATCTCCTCTTCAGTCTCCCACGTAGACTCGGATCCCTTCCTGTGCTTCCACTGTACACGCACAAGAGGAACCACCTTATTCCTTAACTTCTTTTCTTTACGATCAATGATTGCCACTGGTTGTTCTACGTAATTGAGCCGTTCGTCTACTTCAATATCCTCCAGTGGAACAATCATATCTTCATCAGCTAAGCACTTTCTCAGATGAGATACATGGAATGTGGGATGAATTCCACTTAACTCATCTGGAAATTCAAGTCGATAGGCCACCTCTCCTACTCGTGCTATGATTCGGGAAGGTCCTATATATCTCGGGCTTAGCTTACCTCATTTCCTGAATCGGATAATGCCTTTCCAGGGCGAGACCTTCAACATCACTCGGTCGCCAACCTGGAATTCTATCGGTCTTCGTCTCTTGTCAGCATACGACTTTTGTCTATCTTTTGCCGCCTTCATGAAGGCTTTGATCTTTTCCAACTTCTCAGTCGTAGCTTCAATCACCTCGACACCTCCTAGTTCTTTCAGCCCAATGTCTCCCCAACATACGGGCGTCCTACATCTTCTACCGTATAGCATCTCGTAGGGTGGCATGCCAATGCTGGCATGATAGCTGTTGTTGTACGAGAATTCTGCTAACGGCAGGTGGTCATCCCAGCTTCCCCCAAAATCGATCACGCACACTCGAAGCATATCCTCGAGTGTCTGGATCGTCCTTTCAGACTGACCATCAGTCTGAGGGTGATAGGCTGTACTAATGTGCAGCCTCGTCCCCATTGCATCATGGAATCTCCTCCAAAACTTCGATGTAAACTGGGTGTCACGATCCAACACAATAGACACAGGCACACCATGACGAGCGGCGATCTCCTTGATGAATAGATCCGCGAGTCTCTCAGAAGAATACGTCTCTCGGATCGGTAGGAAATAGGCACTCTTTGTTAGTCGGTCGACAATCACCCAGATAGTATCGCATCCTCTTGACGTGCGAGGTAGCTTAGTAATGAAGTCCATGGTGATATGCTCCCACTTCCATTCGGGTATGTCCAACGGTTGGATCTTCCCGTATGGTTTCTGATGTTCCGCCTTCACTTGTAAACAAGTGAGGCACTTACTCACGTATTCCGCCACGTCACGTTTCATGCCCGGCCACCGGTAATCTTTCTTCATATCTTGATACATCTTGGTAGCACGGGGATGAATGGAGTATCGAGTCTTATGGGCCTCGTCCATAATCTTTCCTCGTAGATCCCCGTATCGAGGAATCCATATTCGTCCGAATCGGGTCTTAACACCCAGAGTGTTCTCACCCAAATCCGTAGCTAGACCTCTCATCCTTTCAGAGTTAAGAAGATCTTCTTTCAAAGCCTCGTCTTGGAACTCCTTCACCTGTGTCATCACGTCAGAGGTCATAATTAGCTGATAAGCCTTCACCCGAATCGGCTCGAGCCTTTCCTTTCGGCTAAGGGCATCTGCCACCACGTTGGCCTTGCCCGGATGGTAATGGATCTCGCAATCGTAATCTTTTATGAGCTCCAACCATCACCTCTGTCTCATGTTCAGATCATTCTGCTCGAAGAAATACTTCAAGCTTTTGTGATCTGTGAAGATGGTGCACTTCGTCCCGTATAAATAGTGCCGCCAAATCTTCAACGCGAAAACCACCGCGGCTAGTTCTAGATCGTGCGTGGGATAGTTGACTTCGTGGGTCTTTAGCTGTCGAGATGCATAAGCTATTACCCTTCCGCGTTGCATCAACACGCAACCTAGCCCAGAATAAGATGCATGCGAATAGACCACTAAGTCTTCATTTCCCTCGGGTAATGTCAAGACAGGAGCTTGTGTTAGTCTCGTCTTCAACTCCTCAAAGGCATCCTCCTGCTCTCGACCCTACATGAACTTCACGTCCTTACGAGTCAACTTAGTCAAAGGTGAGGCTATTTTGGAGAAGTCTTGAATAAATCTTCTATAGTAGCCCGCCAATCCCAAGAAGCTACGAATCTCGGATGGCGTCTTTGGTGACTTCCATTGCATCATGGCCTTCACCTTTGCCGGGTCCACCATGATTCCCTCAGCATTTACCACGTGACCCAGAAACTGCACCTCGCGTAGCCAAAAAGCATATTTGGAGAACTTAGCATACAGTTTCTCCTTTCTCAAAGTCTCCAACACTTCCCGAATATGACCTGTATGCTCTTCCTCGCTCCTTGAATAAATCAAGATATCATCGATGAATACTATCACTAATTTATCCAACATCGGCCGGCACACTCGATTCATCAAATCCATAAAAGCAGCTAGCGCGTTGGTTAAACCAAAGGACATAACGAGAAACTCATAGTGTCCATAATGCGTACGAAAAGCTGTTTTATGAATGTCTTGCTCCTTCACTTTCAACTCATGGTAGCCAGATCGAAGATCTATCCTCGAGAACCAACTGGCACCTTGGAGCTGATCGAACAAGTCGTCTATCCTTGGTAGTGGATATTGATTCTTCACCGTCAACTTGTTCAACTCACGGTAGTCGATGCACATCCTCATGCTACCGTCCTTCTTCTTTACAAACAAGATCGGGGCACCCCAAGGAGAGATGCTCGGTCTGATAAAACCCTTACCAAGCAACTCTTGCAGTTGCTCCATTAGCTCCTTCATCTCAGTCAGAGCCAACCGATACGGTGCCTTAGCGATAGGTTAGGCACCGGGAATCAAGTCAATTTGAAATTCTATTTCGCGATCCGGTGGCACACCTGATAGGTCCTCTGGAAATACATCGGGGAACGTCACGCACCACCGGTACATCAGATAATTGGGGTGTTGACATATCCACATCTTTTACGTAAGCCAAATAAGCGCTACATCCACGCCTCATGTACTTTCCCGCCACCGCCATCGAAATCACCTTCGAAATCGTCATAACCCGATCGCCATATATTGTCACCGGACTTCCGTCAGGCGCCGTCAGTCTAATCATCTTCTTATGACACACAATGTTCGCTTCATAGGTTGCTAACCAATCCATCCATAGTACTATATCAAATCCACCTAGGGGCATCACATGTAATTTAGCAGCAAACCTATGACCTTCTAGTTCTATGGCACAATCTTCTATTACATCAGTAACTCTGGTGGACTTACCGATAGCAGTTTCTACATCAAAACGCTCGCTAATACTCCTACTGCTAACAGACAACTTAGCACAAAAGGTAGTAGAAATAAAACTCCTACTAGCACCAGAATCACATAATACAGGGGCACAAGTTTGATTAACTAGAAACATACCTGACACGACATCGAGATCCACTCTGGCTTTTTCCCGGGTCATGGTGTAAGCTCTAGCACTTGCCCTCTGCCCTCCTTCTTCCGGCCTCTTATTCCCTGCTCCCGAGCTCTCTGCCCTCGGCTTCTTACAGTCTCTAGCGATATGGCCAGCATGGCCACACCGGAAGCACACGTTCAGTCCCAACCTACACTCACCAGGATGCTCCCTTCCACATTTGCCACACTTCTTTGACCCCGAGCTGGACGACACCCTACGATCGTCCACCCGCATCCTCTTGTTGTTTGGGGTGAAACCACCACGCCCAAACCTCTTTCCATTCCAATTCCGGTCACCACCACCGGCTTTCTTCACTTCCACCACCGTCACTTCCCTTGCATTGTAGAGCCTCCCAGCCAAATCCACTGCCGACCTAAAGGTACTAGGTCTAGCAGCGATCATGTGCCTGCGAATGTCAGCTGGCAGTCCCTGAATATACCGATTAATCTTTCGAGACACCGGCGTCACCTAATCCGGCACCAGTCTCGCCATCTCATTAAATTTTATGGTGTACTGTTGATGGGTCATGGTCCCCGCCTCAAGTTACAGGAACTCCCTCTCGATCCTGTCAAGTTCCCTATAAGGACAGAACTCCTCCATCATTAGTTGCTTCAGCTCTTTCCATCGCATCTTCCCGATGGCTCTAGTACCCTCAGCTTGGACAATATTGTCCCACCAACACAATGCCGAGTCGGCAAAAGAGTGAGTCACAAACTTCACCTTTTGATCTTCGCGACACTCACTGATCTCTAGCACTGCCTCCATCTCCCTCACCCAGCGGTGAGCGGTAGCAGCATCGCCATTGCCATCAAAACTCGGGGGCTTGCACCATTGGAATGCCCCGTAACTGCACCCCATGGTCGTCACCCTTACTACATCATCCTCTTCCTCGTCCGACACTATTATCTCGGGCTCTGGCCGTTCCTCTCCTCCTTTGCTTTCCTTTCCAGTCGACCCTCTCCTGTCCTCCTTCTCTTTTCTTTCCTCGTTCCTCGTAGCTCGAATAACATCGGTCACTACAGACGGCATAATTGCCTGCAGGACCTGATGTACCTCATCAGCAATCGCCTCCCTAGCTGAGGCATTCAGGCTCGTATTCTCAGTTCCTTCGTTCCGGTCAGGAACCTCGGGGTTCACAGGGGTCGTCTCAGGAGCCTTAGCACTGCTCCTTGTCACTTGCGGTCGACCTCTGCCTCTAGATGCCTTGGAAGCCTTCTGTCCAGCCATTTCCTAAGCGCTATAAGATTTAAACACTAACACAGTCATTCAAGGTAATAGCTCAGTTTATGTCAAGTATAGTAAGTCCCTAATTACAGTGGCCAGTTTTGATTAGCAACTTACTTTACTTTTCACATCCCAAGCATTTCCTATCCTGACTTCATCAGTATCTAAATCTACTATAATCACATAAGTAAAATAGCACGCGCACATAATACCGGTTAACTTTTAAGAAAAGAAATACATGATGGCATGGAGCTACTCGGGCTGACATCCCTCTTTCTGTCCCATTTTCAGTTTAAGTTAAGGTTTATTTTGAAAATATTTTACCCAATTCACTTAAACTATGGCTCTGATACCAACTTGTAAGGCCCCAATCCCGGGCACCTCACAGTTGGTCATTCATTGCATCATAGTCACCTATTAATATTCATTTCATAATATACACAGCGGAATTTCATATAATAAAACCATTCATTTACTTTTAACTACTGTTGTTAAGCAATACAATGTTGTTTATGAGTTACAAAAAGGTTGTTCAATTGCATTACAAAACAACAATAGAATCAAAACACGAATGGATGTCAGCCTTGTATTGCCGAGTAGCCTCCCCCTCGTGCCATCCTCAGCAATATTTACCTGCCAACTGAAAATGCATAAAAGTCAGCGTTGCTGAGTGAGCTCTAGTTTTTTATACGTTATAAAAATACTTTCTATATGTTGTATATGAAAATACTCTTTTCTGTAAAATACAACTCTATACTGTGTATGCGATCACGCATTAACTGTATGGATAGATATTGTTCGTTTTCTGTACTGTATGCCTTGTATGTAAACTTCTAACTTTATGTTCCACTTTCTGTGTAGACCAGTGAGCAATACCCCAACTATGTGCGCGATGGAAAAACGGGTGATAGGCCATCTATATCCCTCGAAAAGGTCAACTGTATCCCTCGAAAGGGTCAACTATATCCCCCGAAAGGGTTAACTGTATCCCTCGAAAGGGCTATGTGTACTGTGTACAAGGTCGACCAATCACCCAGGGCACGCTGCAAAGGTCCTGCCAATCTCAATTGATTGACCCTGTGTGCATAAAAGGGTAGCTAACCCGCATCATAGTTGAGCTAACGACAACATGGTCGTGCACCTCCTATATGCTTGCAAGACTTGTTAACATTTTATTAATGTTCCTCTTCTTTTCTTTATTGCTCTTTCACTTTATTATTACGATATACTTTCCGTTACGATAATAACATACCACGTACAGTCACATACTATAAGTAATAATAATAATAATAGCAATAACTATAATAAGGAACATTCAATAATAATCATATCATGCATGGGACATCATCATTAATAAGCCTTTAGTCAATCATCGGTCAAAACCCTAAGGCACAGACTCCCAGAAAATTTCTGCAAAAATTTCTAAGTGTTGGGCGCTTTGGAACTATTTGGGTGCATGAGCCCTGTTTGGGCGTTTCACTCCTGTATAGGCGTGTCAACTTGTACTTAGAATTTTTCACTTTAGGCGCATGAACTATTCAGGCGCATAGGAACTATTGGGGCGCATGAGGTTCTAGGCGCATGGGAACACAGTCATTCAGCCTAATTCTAGGCGCATGGCTACTATGTGGGCGTATGAACACTTAGGCGCATAAGCCACTTGGGCGCATGGGCACTATTGGGGCGCATGGCCCTACACGTAGTCAATCTGGTCAAGGTACCCAGGCGCATGAACTACTGTTCAGGCGCATGAGTTCACCTAAATTTTCTAAGGCAACATTTTAGGCGCATGAGGTTACCGTTTGGGCGCATGAACAACCTGTTGGCATGTTTCATTATGTTTATTCAACCCGATCATCAACTCTATCTGTTCTAGGCATAACATGGCTATTCTAAACATGAATAACCTATAAGCACTTCAAAATCAACATACAACATGCACAATACATACGGGTAAACATACATAAATTCTTTTAAAACATTATACATGCAT
The DNA here is from genome assembly GCA_024085815.1 of Flaveria linearis. Lineage (NCBI taxonomy): Eukaryota > Viridiplantae > Streptophyta > Magnoliopsida > Asterales > Asteraceae > Flaveria > Flaveria linearis. The sequence continues at coordinate 90,595,848 of CM044001.1, read as the reverse complement.
TTTCAGCCCTAAACAAGTTTAAAACATGTAAACCGGGGTCTAGAACTCACCTTAGCAGTCTCTTGGGTATTGACTTCTTCAAAAACCTGTTTGCTACTAGTTCACACCTATAACACCCAGTAAACACACCTGAACACACACACACACATATAAGAACACATACTTTCGGTTTCTTAGCAAAAACACAACTTAAAAACACTAAATTATACCTTAAATCTGATTTCTTCTTGTTCTTCTTCAAATGCTCGACTTCTGCTCTTTCTCTTTCTAAGAAAAACAGAATGAGAGTGTTGTGCAGGACAATAGGCGGCCATACTTCCTTTTTACCAACTTTGCCCCTTTTTTACACTTTTGACCCCTCAACTTTGGGTTGACCTTCATTTCTCCCTTTTCCCTTTTCTTTTATTCTTTTATTCCTTTTTAAAAAAATTACGGGTGTTACATATATATATACATATATTATATATTATATTATATATATATATATACATATATATATACATATATATATTATGTATATATATACATGTATATATACATACATACATATATACATACATACATATATATATATATATCTATGTATGTGTGTATATATATATATATATATCTATATATATATGTATGTATGTATATATGTATATATATGTATATATATATATATATATATATATATATATATATATTGACTGGGTTTGAGAATGATATTCTCAGTTGATGTGAATCAATAAGGATCGAATATGATGATTGAGTCAATGATTGAATGGCGGAATCAAGCAATCAATGAACATAGAACACTTAATATACTCATAAATGCATTCTTGTATTGATTAGATGAACTGTTACAAAGTAAATGCTAGGGTTTTAGCATGCTACAATAACAAGACAGCTAATCTGTATATTCTGATTGTCTATTCTTCGTAAAACACAAAGGTTTCAGAAGTCTCAAAAGATACAAAAAGTCACCTCACATACGAGGTTTCTATTCTATTTATAGGCTGACTAACAGCTTGTACAAAAAGACTAAACTACCCTTAGTCTAAGTCTTCATCAGCATTTGTCTGTTGTTCATTCGCATTGACTAATGCAAATGCGGATGAGTAGTTCTTCATCAGCATTGATCTTCTATTAGGCGCATCGTGTTTGGTCATCAGCATTGGTTAATGCGGATGAGCAAACACGGTCGCATTTGTTGCTGACCATCCGCATAGGTTAATGCGGATGAACAAATGGCTTGTCCGCATTTTATCAACTGTCCGCATTAGTTAATGCGGAAGAACAATGCTTTGTCCGCATTTGTTCTTGGTCATCCGCATGAACTAATGCGGATAGACGATACTTGTGATCTTGTGCAGAATCTTCTTCATGTGCACTTGTTATTGGACTTGGGGAGAAATCAGCAGAACAACCATCCACCACTTGAATTGGCGCGTATGATCCTTTCAGGGTCCAACAATACTCCCCCTAAGGATTATACAGCCTAAGTTCTTCAAGGGTTTGAGGGTGGATCAGGTTGTGAAGATTCTGTTGGGTCTTGTGCAGTAGGAGGAGATGATACTGAAGTTGGGTCTGTGTATGATGGGTCCAGAATGGCCTTGATCATGTTGGAGAACTGCTTAGCATCATTCAGCTTCTCTCTGTTCAGAACATGTATCTTCATTTGGCTCATAGTGTGTATAGCTTCAATGGGAAGCTTCTTCAGTGACACAGGTTCCCAAAATGACACAGTTGATAGCCCATCCCTGTGAATCAGTAGAGAGCCATCAGCATCCACCTCTAACTTCACAATGTTGACAAACTGCAAAGGAGTCTTCTTCTTCCTCCTTTGCTCTTTCTTCTTGATGATCCTGTCATAGGCCATCTTCAGGAGTTTGATGCACTTGAGAAAGAAGTACATGTCAGCTTCACCAAGCTTGTTACTAATCTCCCTAAAGTGCCTGGTATATATGTAGTGGATATATGATTCATCAAGCAATCTCACTTCATATCCACTAAACAATCTGATTTCAGCTCCTTCTTTTCCTCCCCACCTCCTTTCAATCACCAACTCATAAGTCTTTTCATCATAGTAAACATTTGAGATTGGCACAGAGGTGTGAGTACCAGCAACCATCTTCCTTTTCAAAGATTCAGTGGGCTTTACCCTAAGTTCAGGAAATACCACTTCTTCAGCTGGTTTTCTTTTCTTTTTCTCTAGGGGATTGACAAAAGATCTATCCTTTCTCATGCAGATAGATTTCAAAGACATGAAATTGTCAGTTCTCTTGAACATCCTTAGAATGTCCTCAAACTCATATCCCCTGAACATAGCCTTATGATTTATCAATCTTAAATTGGCTAGTTCTTTGAGATCATGGATCATTAGAGAGTTCACCAGAGCAGAGTACTCTGTGAAGAATTGGACCAATCCAGATATTCTCTTCACCATGAACATGTTCCAGTCACTGTCATACTTCCAGGCGATAATCTTCTGATCTGTCTTTCCTCCTGGAGTAGACACACCCTTTATCATTTTAGCAGTTGTGAGGCCTTTATGTAGCTTTAGTTGTGAAGGCTTAGCAAACCACTCAGGATATCTGTGTAGAATGGGTGCCAGGGAGTCATGATCTCCCTGAGTGAGGCTCATTTCTTGAGCTGAAACTCTTAATCTTGGTTGGGTACTTGTAATCTCTTCCTCTATTTTCTTTAACCTGTCTTTCTTTTCAAGGATCATCCTAAGGGCAGCAGCCCTTAGGGAATTAGTTTTCATGTTTCCTAATTTTCTTTTAGTAAATTCTTGAGTTGACAGATAATCCTTCATCTCCTTATCTGTCATACTGTAAGGATCGGGGAACATAGGTTGAGGAGAAGTAGTAGATGTTGCTTTAGAATTCTTGACCTCTGAAGTTTTGGGGGATTGAGCTTTTTCATACTCAGTTTCGAATGTTGGATCTAGCAGCTTGTTTAGTTTTTCTTCTTCTGCTAGCATCCCTTCATAGGTCATCCTAAATACTTCATCAGGGTCATACCCATGATCAATCAAGAACAAGGCCTTCTTCATTAATTCATCAGATTTGGCCTTTTCAATAGACTCAGAAACAGAAGGTTCTATATTCACAGGGATTTTACTGATCACTGGCTCATCGGCCATGTATCCACCTTGAATTTCACCTTCTTCTAAGTCAATCACTTCTGTCTTCTTCTTCAACAATGCTACAGCTTTTTCATGTTCATCCAAGAATCCAGCAATAGCAGCTAGACTCCTTGGGTCATCTTTTTGCTCCTTTTTGGCTGGTTCTTCTTCCACCATAGGCCTCTTTCCTTTGGCCTTTGCAGCAAGATAGCTCCTTCTTCTGACATAGGTTTGCATGCTTGGGCCAGAAGAGGGTTCATTCATTTCAGTTTCTGGTGGAGTTTAAGATAGCTCCTTCTTCTGACATAGGTTTGCATGCTTGGGCCAGAAGAGGGTTCATTCATTTTAGTTTCTGGTGGAGTTTCTTCATATTGTTCCTTTTTAGGAATGTGAGTAGCTGCAGCAGCCTTTTCTTCTTCTTGTGTCTGCTGCTCACATAGATTTCTGATCATTTCTTTTTGTTCATCAGAAAGTGACACAGCAGGAACCAGTTGCATACTCAATTCCTTTTCAATTGGTACAGGAGATTGAGGTATGACAACAAAAGGTTCAGTGTCAGTCTTTTGGCTCATTATGAAGATGTGTCAGTTGCTTGATTTTTATGAATTTCGACTGATTCTGGGTTATCAATTCTTGTTTGGATTGACTTGTTCATCTGTGGTGAATCAAGTTTCCTATTGTTAACCTATCTTGGACTTTTGTGCATCAAGATGTCTGCAAGAACTGAGATACTCTGGTATAACTTCTGCAACAACACAGACAGATTTTCTGATTTTTGTTTTTGCAACTTGTTTTTGGTTTTTCTAATTTTTAAGAAAGGAAACACCTGTACAAAATTGATCAAAATTTTAAATTACTCCCCCTAAAGTTAATATCCATAATGGATAGTAACTTTGAAGGATTTGAAAATTTTGAAAGGAAATCTTTTTGTGATTTTTTTGTTTTCTATACTGTACAAGAAGTAGAGTTATACTTTTCTTTGGGATCATATCAATCTTACCTTTCACAAATGGAAGCAATTGTTAGTAAAACAGACATGGTCATGAACATATTGATTGTAGGTATGTTTGTCCTCTCAAACTCATACTTGGTTAATATTCTGATGCAAATGATCTTATCATGTTTTTGAGTTGATTGGGTATTCAACATGTACCTCACACTCAAAAGCAGGGAAAGGTCAACCATCTGCATGCAATGTATGGTAGAACTTTCAACATCTTACATGACCAGGATACTTAAAATTAGAAATCTCATATTACTTGATCCTCATTGGGATTCTTTTATTTTTGATCCTTTTATCACTTTTGATTCACATTGGGATTCTTTTAACTTCACTTTGAAAGGTGATCTCTTAGGATTCTTTTGTTTCATTCATTTTGAATGATTTTTATTCTGTTTGTTTCATCCAGGATGGATGTGTTCCTCATTGGGAATATTGATGGATCATGACATCAGCACTATGTGCTTGTTTCTCCAGGTCTTTACTTAGCAAAACAAAGGAGGAACTGATGTGAGTAAAAGAGATTAATAAGTCATCATTACCTGGGTGTTTTGGTTACTACACACACACATATTTGGACAAGTCAAAACTTACACATACTATGAGATGACAACATCACAGTTGAATATAAGCTTTAGTTTATCACTGCATGTAGTGTCTTTTCCAAGTTGAGCCTACCAACATATCAGATAAGTCATGTCAGTCATTTAAGTTTTATAAATTGGCACAGTAAATGATATAATGACTGTAATTATATCATTTCCCATAGATAAACTATATACTTCTTCTTTTGATTTCTTTTGGTATTTTTGAAATATTTGAATGTTTTTGTTCGTTTTTATTTTACTCAAGATTAATCATGCCAATTGATTGAACTAAGAATTCAAATCTGGTTGGATCAAATGCCTTTGTGAATAAATCAGCTAATTGATTGTCAGTGTGAACTTGTATCAATTTGATTAATCTTTTTCAGCACAATCTCTCAAAAGTGATATCTGATTTTAATATGTTTTGTTTTTTAGTGTTGCACTGGATTATTTGTGATAAACACTGCTGCTGTGTTGTCAATGTACATTGGAGTGTGTAGAAAGTTAAAACCATAATCAAGCATCTGGTTTTGAATCCAGAGAACTTGAGAACAGCATACAAATGCTGCTATATACTCAGCTTCTGCTGTTGACACAAAAACATTGGTTTGCTTTTTGCACTGCCAGGATACAAGTCTAGGACCAAGAAATTGACAACCGCCAGATGTGGATTTCCTGTTGAAGTTACATCCCCCATAATCACTGTCAGTGTATGCATAGAGATTGAAGTCTCCTTCCTTTGGATACCATAGTCCAAGAGCAGGTTTGCCCTTAAGATATCTGAATATCCTCTTGACTGCATTGACATGAGATTCCTTGGGATCTGCTTGATATCTAGCACACACACAAACACCAAACATAATGTCAGGCCTACTGGCTGTTAGATACATAAGTGAACCTATCATAGAACGATAGTGAGTCTGATCCACTGATTTGCCTTCAGGATCAGGTCCAATTTTCACTTTAGTATCCACAGGAGTTCTGATGGACTGACAATCAGCAAACTTGATTTTCTTCAGCATTGTTTCCATATATTTTGATTGATTGATGAAGATTCCGTCTGCTGTCTGTTAGACTTGTACTACTAGAAAGAAAGTGAGTTCCCCCATTGCACTCATTTGAAATTTTGAATGCATGAGATTCTTAAAGTCTTTACATAGAGTCTTGCTTGTGGAGCCAAAAATGATGTCATCCACATATATTTGTACAAGCAACATATCATTTTCTTTTCTTTTTCTGAAGAGGGTCTGATCAATCTTTCCTCTCTCATAGTCATTGTCAAGAAGAAACGATGAAAGAGTCTCGTACCACTTCCTTGGAGCTTGATGAAGGCCATACAATGCTTTGTCTAGCTTGTACACCCTGTGAGGAAAATCTGGGTCTTCAAATCCAGGTGGTTGACTCACGTAGACCTCTTTAGCAATCTTTCCATACAAAAAAGCACATTTCACATCCATTTGATAAACAGTAAAGTTCATGGATGCTGAATATGCAAGAAAGATTCTTATGGCTTCTAGTCTGGCTACAGGGGTAAATATTCATCATAGTCATTCCTTCTTCTTGTGTGTATCCCTGAGCTACTAGTCTTGCTTTGTTTCTAATGACGATTCCCCTGTCATCAGTCTTGTTTCTGTATAGCCATCTGGTGTCGATAGGGTATTGTCCTTCGGGAAGATCTACCAGCTGCCATACTTCTTGTTTCTTGAATTGCAGCAACTCTTCCTGCATTGCTTCAATCCAACTGTTGTCTTGAAGAGCCTCTTTGATATTCTTGGGTACTGTTTGACACAGAAAGCATGAGAACAAGCAGATTTTTGCTATACTTAACTTGCTCCTTGTCACTCGTTCATTTATTTCATCAATGATGTTGTCAACTGGATGATCTTTATGTATTCTTGTGGTTGGAATTGAGTCACCAGCAATGGTTGCATCAAGATTGGAGACATTCAATTCATCATGGTGTGAGGAACATCTTCTTGTATTGTAGGGGAGCTATGGAAGTAATCAAAATTCGTTTCAGTTCCTGCTTCCGTGTCAGCATAGATTTGATTACTCCCATCATTTGAAGTTCTTTCATTATCAACCGGAGAGATGACATGAGTTTGAGTTCTAGCTTCATCTCGGTTTGTAGCTTCAATGGATGGCATCTCTGAAGGAGAGGGTATTATACTTGGACCATCCTCAATTGAAGCACTTTGCTGTTGAACAACATGTCTGACAGGATCAGCTTGTAGTGGAACCTCTTCATCAATTTGCTCAGTAGAAGTTGGAGGAATCATTGGAAAGTCACTCTTTCGTTCTACTAATGATGAAGGTGCAGCTGAATGTAGGTTTCCTGCATCAGACATGTGAAATTGGTCAAAAGATTTAGTAAATGAGTCAATGTCAAACAACCAATCAGGACCATTAGTTGATTTGGGAAAAGAATGTTCTTTGAATTGAACATTTATTGATTCAACAATAATGTTTAATCTGGGATTAAACACTCTATAAGCCTTTGAAACAGAAGAATAACCTACAAAGAATCCTTCATCAGACTTGGATGAAAACTTTCCCAATGGTCACGGGTGTTTAATATTGAGATCGGACAGCCAAATGACTTAAAAAATCCAATAAATGGTTTTCTTTGAAAAATGAGTTCATAAGGTGTTTTGTTGCTTTCTTTGACGATCAAAGTTCTATTTTGTACAAAGCATGATGTGTTAACTGCTTCTGCCCAAAAGGTGATTGGTAGTTTAGCATCTGCTAGCATAGTACATGCTGCTTCAATTAGTGTTCTATTTCTTCGTTCAGCTACTCCATTTTGCTGAAGAGTTCTAGCTGCACTAAACTGATGAGCTATGCCTTTGGTTGTACAAGAAGAACTCATATCTTCATTTTTGAACTCTGTCCCATTATCACTCCTAATTGTTTTGACTTTAAGGTCAATTTGATTTTCAATTTTAGTGATAAAATCTTTTATTAATTGAGATGCCTCATTTTTATGAAGTAGGAAGAAGACCCATGTGAATCTAGAAAAGTCATCTATGATCACCAAACAATATTGTTTCTTTCCCATACTCATAACATGAGTTGGGTTAAAAAGATCCATATGAAGTAGTTTCAATGGAGAATTGTTGGTGTTCACCAACTTTAGCCTGTGAGACGATTTGTGTTGTTTTCCTTTAAGACATGCTGAACAGTGGTCAATGAAGTGGAATTCTTTTTGAGGTAAACCAATTACATGATTTCCTTTGACCAGTCTGTTCATGTTTTTGAAATTTGTGTGTCCTAATCGTCTGTGCCAAAGTTTTGATTCATCAAAAGATGCTTTTGATAGAAGACATGTTTCTTCTTGTGGTGATGCAGAATTGAGGTTAATGACATAAGTGTTATTCTTCCTCGGTGTTTTCAATACAACCCATTCTTCAGGAATTTGAAATCCTGGTCTCAAAATGTAGCAATGAGTGTCAGTGAAGTGAGTGGAATATTTCTTGTCACAGATCTGAGATACGCTGAGAAGATTGAAGTTCAGTTGTTCGCAGTAGTTCACTCTATCAAAGCTCAGCATTCCATTTGTCACAGATCCTTCACCTGTAATTCTACCACCTTGTGAATCTCCTCCAAATGCCACAGTAGTTCCTTGAATATGCTTAAAGTCATGAAGGAGGGAACGATCTCCAGTCATGTGTCGGGAGCATCCACTGTCCACATACCATAAACTGTTGGACCTATATGAATGACCCTACAAGCACAGAAAGAACTAATTAGACTATGAAACCCAAGCCATGATGGTCATGGGCTTACCGTTTCTATCCATGATGGTAACCTGTTGGTATTTTCCTTTAAACGGTGACTTTGATGATGGAATCATGCCTGTTTTGTTTCTAACAGATGAATGGTTTATCACTTCAACTGAAGAGTCAGATGAGTATTCAAACCTTTGATCCCTGTTCCTTTTCAAAAAGTTTATTCCTTTTTTGTTATCAACCCTTGGTTTAGACTTATAAAAATCATTAGTTTGTTTGACTGCTTGATTTTTATTTCTTTTGATTCTGTTTGAAGTTCTCGGGTTTTTCATCTCATCATCAGACTTAGAAACTCTGTGATGATAACGACCATTGATCTTAGTTTTCTCAGACATGGTTGGAGAGATGGGCTTGTTCTATGGTATTCTCAGTCCCTTTTGCTTAAAGAAACACTCAGATGTATTATGATTTGTCATGTTGCAGACAGAATAGTATTTGTTGAAATAACCTTTCTTGGTGGAGTGGTTATTCATATCACAGATTGAACAGTATTGATTGTAAAAGCATTTATCTATTCTATGATTAGACCTCTCACACACTTCACAGTACATGTGTTTGTTTCTGGCTACTGATCCTTGTGTTGCGGATTTTGTAGTTTTGGCAGATTTGGAATTAGATTCATTTCTTTGTTTTGATGAGACTGCCTGATCAACCTTGTTGGTAGTTTGTTTCACAACACTACTGTCCTTGTTTTTCTGAGGTTGATCATTCTTTCTTTGTCTTTTCTAAATTTCTTTTTCAAATTGACTCACATTCTCTTTGTTGAAAATATTAAAGCCAACTCCTTGCTTTGAGTTTGAAGTTTGAGGGTCTGAGTTTGTTTTAGTTTTGGTGACCCGATAGACTTTTCTTTGACTGATGGTGAATCAGTGTCTGATTTGCTTGAATTTTTAGGAGAGTTTATCTCATTATCAGATCTACTTTCAGTAGGTAGATTCACCTTTTGGTTTTTATTTTCTTTTCCTGGGAAATTACAGGAATGAATTTCACAAAAGGAACAATAGCCTTGATTGGGCTATTTATTTTGATCACTCCCACTGTCTTGTCAGAACACTCCTTGATTTTAACTGGGTGATCTAACTTGATTTTATCCTTATTGTTTTCAATGTAAACGCTTGGTTTATTTTGAGGATTGGTGATTTGTTTTACTATCGTTTTAGGTTCAATAGTGTTAGGTTCATTTTCTTGGGTGAGTGTGACAGAATCAGGCACGACGGTGTAGTTATCATTGTATGGTGGTGGACAAGAGTTATATCCAATATCAGACATGTCTTTGGGATCCTTTTGTGAATCAAGCATCTCTTGCAGCTTTACTGATGACTGTTGAAACTTTTCAAGTTTCAGTTCAGTAATATTTTGTTCAGTTTTAGATTGAGCTAGTTTTTCAGTCAGTTGCTCATTCTCAGCTGCAAGAGTGTAATTTTCACCATGCAATTTTTCAATGTCAGAGATGAGAGATTTAATTTTAATTTCAAAGACTTTTATTTCTCTCTTGAGCATCTCTGACTTGACCTTTTCTTCTTTGATTTTATCAGCCAGTTTATGATTGTGCTCTCTATACCCTTGAAGTTCATTTATGCATTTATTACTACAAAGGTTAGATTTTACCTCAGTAGGCATGGGAGTAGGTCCATCGTTGATGTGAGCCATAAGTGCATGATTTTGAAATTGAGGCTTTACTTCCTCAGCATACATGCTCCAATCACATACTCCACCCTGCCTAATAACAAGAGCATTTGCTGATGACTGATTGCATCCATAAGCTTGACTGGTCAGTTGGGGTTGAGTCTGATGTGGTTGTTGATGATGATGAAGCTGTTGTTGATGACTGTTGGAGTGAAAGCTTGAAGGTGGTTGTGATGATGACTGGTTTTTGAGAAGGCCTTTGAGCATTGTAGTTTCTTCTGGGAGCATTGCATTCTCTAGAGAAGTGACCAGTCATACCACAATTGAAGCATTTCACCTTTGATTTGTCATATCCAAGCTTGGTGTTTTCATTGAGTTGAAGCTTTTTCCCTTTTCTGAAAAACTTCTTTGCTCTCATAGTAATCATAGCCATTTGCCATTGCAAGTCCATTTCCTCCACATCATCTGGATCCATTTCTTCCAGATCTTCTTGAATCAGATGAGCAGATGTAAGTCTTCCACCCAAATAGGCTTCAAAGCTGGCAACAAATGCATTGTAAGTTGCCTTTTGTTCTTCAGATTTTGAATCATCAGGAGCAGGAGTTGTAGAGAATCCTGATGTTTGAGTTGTTGAAGTTGATGTGGAAGTTGTTGATGGTCTATTGGATGGTGGTGCTGTAGTGAATCCAGTTGTTTTAGCTTGATCCCTTGAGGAGATGAAATCATCTTCTTCAGTAATGAAGGCATTTTTCACAGAGTGGTTATCTGTGGGGAACTTGTATGCTTCAATTACTCTGGGTCCTCCCAGATTTCTGCTTCTTTCATCCAGTTCCAAGGCTTCAATCTTTGCTATCATGATGTCCAGGGTGGTGCTTTCCAAATCAAGAGTATTCTTCAGCATGGTTACATTTTGTTTCCAATTTTCGGGAAGACTATGTAACATTTTCTTATTTAGATCCTTTGACTTGTAAGTTACACCCATGATCTCTAATCATTACCAGCTGCACAAACCTATGCAACTGTTTAGAGATGGACTCCCCCTTGGAGTGATGAAATGTTTCATACTGATTCACCAGCTTGTCTTTGTTGATTTCAGCCACTTCACTGCTTCCTTCGCACATGATTTGCAGTGCATCCCATACAGCTTTTGCAGTACCATACTTTTCCAATCTTTTAAGTACATCCATTTTAAGTGCTTGAGTAAGTATGGTGTAGGCTTTGAGGTCAATCTTGATCTTCTTGTAGTCATCATCATCAAGAGTTAGTTCTTCAATAGGGATTCTTGAAGTCTTGTACAGTGCAGCTTGATCTGCAGATAGAGTCACTGGAATGTGTGGGCCTTTGCATATTGAGATCCAATAATCAGGATCAACACCTGTAATATAGTTCATAAATCTGATTTTCCATTGTTTAAATTCAGATTTATGTTTGAGCATGGGTGGTTTTGAAGCATGCCCAAGTTCAGAATAATTATGTGAATCCATAGTTAACTGTTTCTTTTTAACTTGTTTAGATTTGGATTTAATTGGATTTATGGTTAATTAGTCCAAATGGTCCAACAAGGTCAAACTTAGTCCTGTAACAATGAATCTGCTGATAATATGTAGATTTCGGCCTTTGATTTTTCTGTCCTTGGTGTCTGTGCAACCTGTACTGTTTGTTCGAAGATGAGTTCTTCGGGTGAACAGTAACAGTTAAGTATATCAGAAAGTATTCAGTAGTATTACTGAGAAGAGATGTTTGAAACCTCTAAACAACAACTCAATCACCAGATCAATCGGGTTAAACCTAGATCTGAGTAGATCTGAGTAATAACCGAGAGCCAAAGCTCTGATACCAATTGACTGGGTTTGAGAATGATATTCTCAGTTGATGTGAATCAATAAGGATCGAATATGATGATTGAGTCAATGATTGAATGGCGGAATCAAGCAATCAATGAACATAGAACACTTAATATACTCATAAATGCATTCTTGTATTGATTAGATGAACTGTTACAAAGTAAATGCTAGGGTTTTAGCATGCTATAGTAACAAGATAGCTAATCTGTATATTCTGATTGTCTATTTTTCGTAAAACACAAAGGTTTTAGAAGTCTCAAAAGATGCAAAAAGTCACCTCACATACGAGGTTTCTATTCTATTTATAGGCTGACTAACAGCTTGTACAAAAAGACTAAACTACCCTTAGTCCAAGTCTTCATCAGCATTTGTCTGTTGTTCATCCGCATTGACTAATGCGGATGAGTAGTTCTTCATCAGCATTGATCTTCTATTAGGCGCATCGGTGTTTGGTCATCAGCATTGGTTAATGCGGATGAGCAAACACGGCCGCATTTGTTGCTGACCATCCGCATAGGTTAATGCGGATGAACAAATGGCTTGTCCGCATTTTATCAACTGTCCGCATTAGTTAATGCGGAAGAACAAATGCTTTGTCCGCATTTGTTCTCGGTCATCCGCATGAACTAATGCGGATAGACGATACTTGTGATCTTGTGCAGAATCTTCTTCATGTGCACTTGTTATTGGACTTGGGGAGAAATCAGCAGAACAACCATCCACCACTTGAATTGGCATGTATGATCCTTTCAGGATCCAACATATATATATATATATATATATATATATATATATATATATATATATATATATATATATATATATCTATATATATATATATGTATATATGTATGTATATATATATATGTATGTATGTATATATGTATATATATATACATATATATATGCATATATATATATACATATATATATATATATATATATATATATATATGCATATATATATGCATATATATATATGCATATATATATATATGCATATATATATATATATATATCTATATTACTAATAATGCATAAAGGTGGGACACAAATGTAATTTCATAAAAAATTAAGACATCTAAGACAACTTCTTAAGCATTAGGTACAAGTATTATATGCAATTATTCTATTTTGCCCATCATTTATTAAACTTCTTCTATCAATACATTAATTAATTAATTCATATTATTAATACATTTAATAATACGAGATTGTTTAATTTACTACATTATATATTTTATCATTTATATAGTTTAAATTAATATTTAAAATTATTAATAAGTATTATCTTATTTGAATACTTAACTATAAAAGTACTAATATTTTTATTACAATAATAATAATAATAATAATAATAATAATAATAATAATAATAAAATTTATAAATAAGTAGTATCTAATTTGAGTACTTAACTATTTAATTATTAAATATTTTAATACTAAGGATGATAACAATAATCTATAATATATATATATTTTTTTATATATACTATTATATAAAACGTATGAGGATGACACACTTATAATATAATAGTTCCTAATTTTATCATATTTAAAAAATTTATCCCTAATATTACATTATTTAATATATATTTATTTTAACACTATCTTATTTATAATGTTTTAAATTAATATTAAAATATATACCTTTATTATTTATATTATTACACTTAATGTTGTTTGATTGAAGTATCTTTTATTTAAAAACTTAAGTATATAACTACTAAATATTTATATATTTATAATAACAACAATAACAACAACGACAACAATAATAATAATAGTAATAATTATAATAATAATAATAATAATAATAATATAATAATAATAATAATAATAATAATAATAATAATAATAATACCCAAATATATTTATGCTTAATAGAGAGATATCACTATATATAACAAATAGAAAAGATTATAAGTAGTGAAAGTAAAGTTTGCCATAATAATTTTTTTCTTCTCAAAACTAATTAAAAACTATTTTTTATAATTTTACTTTTAAACTTTTAAAGGTTATTTAAAATTAAACATAACACTTTCTCTCTCTCTCTTTCTCTCTCTCTCTCTTTCTCTCTCTCACTCTTTTTAATTGATACATACTCATTTGTTTCACTTTAATTTTATACTTAAGCATTCAATTTATGTTAAATTTATATTTAATAATCTGGAATTTTTTAAAATTTTATACTTAAGCCTTCAAGTTTGATTAAATTTACATTATTCACCTGGATATTTTTTTATAAATTTTATGCTTAAGCATTCGAGTTATGTCAAATTTACATTTAATCACCTGAACTTTTTTTAAGTTTATATATGAGTATACGAGTTTTATCAAAATTTCTTTTAACCATTTATAATAAAGCTCCTTAATATAATAAAGTCACATTTATGTATTCGTTATTTTCTTATATGTTTTGAGGTATTTATTTTTTTATAGTTTTTTTCTATTACACTTTTTATCAGTGTTTGTACACAATTTTTTTCGGGTGGTTAGTACTAACGTATAGATTATCATATTAAATCTTTTAACTTTTATAACCCGAAAAACTATCATTATGATATTCTCATATACAGTAAAACCGTACCGCGGCAAAGCGCGGGTCTAATCCACTAGTGTGTGTGTGTGTGTGTTTGTGTGTGTGTGTATATATATATATATAATGTAGATATTAAATTTAGCGTATTCTTTGTCAGAATCTTTATAGGGTTATAAAGTAAAAACACAGAGTGATAAAAGAGTTGTAATAAAAGTCGAATTGAATTCATTTAATTTTTCAAATTTGTTATCATTCATGTAACATATTAGAAATCCCACGTCAAGGGAAGATCTGCCAAAATGTGACACCAACAAGATTTTAATAAAAGAAAATAATTTAAGCTTTTTTGGAATATCTAGATCATAAATAGTGTATTTTTCAAGTACATGTTTGGGCTTAAGTTTTGTAGAGTATAGATAGGATTATTTTAAAAGTAAATAAGTGTAGAGTAAAATGTATGTTTGTTGATAGAAAAGAAAATTATATAAAACAAATCAATTCTATAAAATTAAACTGAATTTACTTCAAACGAAAATGAACTCTAATATTAAGGGAAAAATGGGTAAAACCGGTGTGTTGAGATATATGTTTGTTTGTTAAGTGTTCAACTAATCAAATTTTAAATTCTTGAATTAATCGAACAAATTATTTAAAACTTGAAACTAGATTCGAATTCGATTCGAATTAGATACAAAAATTTTGATTCGTATTTGAATTCGAATTCAAAACCAAGTTCAAATTCGATTAGATTCGGATTCGGATGTTGAGTTTCAATTCACCTAAAACATATGTTAGTTTTTATTTCAGAACTACGAACCTTCAATATATAAAATAACTAATGAAGAAATCTAGATTGGGAATTAATAATAGTAATTTAAAATATTTTAATATAAATTAAAAATAAGTATATGTATATAAAATAATATATTTATATATATGTAATGCATATATATATATATATATAATTACATTTACATTTTTATTTCGAATTTCGAATAATAATTACAAATTCAAAATCCGATTTGATATAAAACTTCCAATCGAATTTTAAATTGGTGATTTTCAAATCGAATCTAATTCGAGTTTTTCAAACCGGATTCAAATAATGAACAACTCTATTCGTTATTCGATGTCAAATTTGTGGTTGTTATAAATATTATATAAATGGTTTCTAACCAGTTGCATTCTATTTTTTCTTACTAGGCTACCCATTTGATGTGAGCTGGATTGTTGATAGCTGCTATTGCGGATTGGGCTAGAAGGGTTGGGCCATTGGTGCATATTCAATCCACTTCAATCAATATGCAGAGATTAGAGCGATGAAAGACCCATCTATCTAACAACTAATATTCTTGAATTTTAGGTCACCACAAAAGGATTGATGGGCTAATCTCAATAAGGTCTCCCACATGAACAATGAAGGCCTTTGCAAGAAAACTCACTGATCATTCTCTCATCGTCATCATGTGATTCATTTTTGTTCTTCAAGATTCAAAACATGTTTCCTCATTTTGATCTTTAACACTATCTTTTTTCAGTTTTTAAAATCTCTCGAATCAACTTCATTAGGGTTCCCTCTTTGAGTTCATCTTGATGAAAATGTTAATTAGTTCGTCTCTACATTAGGTCTATCATATTACGGACCTAATTCTAGTTCTGGTTAAACCGATTGTATTTTAGTTTATTTGTTTTATTGTTCTTGTTTTGATTCTTGAATGTAACCACATTTGGTTTTGGTTGAATAAAGTTGAAATTCAGAGTTCATGACATGGTATTAGAGTGTACGGCTCTCAAGTCCTAGTCTTTCATTGATATGTGTTGTAGATATGAATTTTTGATCCATTAGGGCCTCTTCCATTATTAACCCTTTGTCTCTTTATCTTGGTAAATGGATTGAAATAATTAACACCATGAAGGTGTTCGGGATTCCTTTTCTAATTTCCTTTTGACTTACTGGAGGGGTAAAAAGACAAAAATGCCCCTCAAATAAGTCAATAAGCTAAAAATTTTAACTTATTGATTTTTTTGGAGGGGTATTTTGTCTTTTCACCTCTCCAAAGCTATAAAGTCCTTTTAAAAAGGAAATCCAAACACCCCCCATATCCGGCGGTTGGTTCTTCGATTAGGGTAAAAAAATAAAACCTTTAGGTTCTTCTAAGACAAGTTGATGGCAAAACTAGTCTCTTTTTAAAAGGATATTGCCTTCGTATGTCTTTGATTGCATCATCTTATCATCGATTGAGTATGACTATTATTGAGAGTTATGCCCTCAAGCAATCCACATTATCAGATTGATGCTATGTCGGATCTACGACCGATGCCTTCGTTTTGTTATTAACGGTTGCTTTGTACAGGGATGTGATGCTTCTGTGCTTTTGCGGGCTACAAAATCGATAATCCAACATCATTACAAAGCACAAATTATGCATCACATCCTTGAACAAAGCAATCGTGAAAAACAAATTAATTAGGGTTAGATCATAAAATTAAACTCAAACTAAACTCCTAACATATTTAGTTTTATCTCTCCCGCTAAAAGATACCTTTTATCTTGAGAATATTATTTTTTGAAACTAATCTCTCTAATTTATAATCAACTCTTTGCCTCCACTTTAATTAGAGGTGATTTATCAAATCGAATAAGTTAAAATTTAAAATTTTCAAACAGGATTCGAATTCGAGAAAGATAAGTTGAATTTGAATCGAATCAAATTTAAAATTTTCAAACAAGATTTGAATTCGATTGGTATTCGAAAAACATTTCGAATTCGTATTTATTCAATTTGAGAAAAAAATTAATCAAAAAAACATTTCAATGTTTATTCAAAATATCCAATTTCAAATTATCAAACTAAAAACCAACCATAACATAAAATATATTCCAAGTTACAAATAAGTTAAAATGTACAAATTTTTTAAATTTTAGATCATATATTTCTGAACTTTTAGCTCATAATTTTTTATATACATATATCAAGACTAATACATAATATAAATAGATGTAAGTGTGTGTATTTTTAATTCGAAATATTGAATCGAATCGAATAAAAAATTACGAACTTACAATTCGATTTGAATTCGATAACTTGACTTCGAATTGCATTTGAATTTTAAAATTCAAACCGAATCTTGAATTGTTGATTTTTTACTCGGACCAAATCGAATTCAAGTTTATCGAATTTGATTTGAATGTTGAACAACCCTATTTTTAATTAATTATTTATAATTTTTATTTATTCTAAACTACTTGCTAACTTTAAACTAATAACAATATAACAAAATTATATTTTATATACTTTTTTAGCTTTGTGTATGTTCTTATGATGTCCGTTATCACGTATAATGGATTTAGTATAACTAGGGGCAGTGGCGGAGCTTGAGCGAAATCTTATGGGGGCTTGGGCGAAAGTATACTATTTTAAGGGGGCGGAATCTATTTTTTTAAAAATTTACACTACCGGACTGAAAATTTACACTATCGAGTCGAAAATTTACACTACTGACAAAAAAGAAGAGGGGGCGGGAGCCCCCCTCAGCCCTAGAAAGCTTCGCCACTGACTAGGGGATTACCCCGCGCGTAGCAACGGGTATCTTGTATGTATATTTTTCCTTCCGATCCTATTTGTTGCTAGAAGTTTCAAGTTACAAGTGCATATTTTGTAAAGACCTTCTATATGACATTAAACCAATACCAATGGACTTATGTGAAACACAAACAACATTTAGTGCTAAATTAAAGCAAACTCAACTTAACAAAAGTCAAACCCAAATCCAATGGATAAATAGTTGTTCATTTGCCAATCATCTGCTTTACGAAATTGACTCAACAACATAAGTAACCGGTGGCATAGAGATCACATTTTATTTTAAAAAATGATTCTTGACAATTAATGATGGTACATTTGTTAAAGGTGTTTGGTAGCCTCTTAATGGTTCAGATATCTGAATAGTTCAGCATTTAATGGTTCAGACTGTTTGTTTCGCGAGCAAATTCCTGAATGGTTAAGACATTTGCCTCTGAATGGTTAAGCATTATACTAATGCTAAATGGTTAAGAGGTCTGATTCTGAATAGTTAAAACCTCTTATCTGAATTGGTCAGACATTTGACTTTGAATAACTAACCGATATACTAGCTCTTAATGGTTCAGATCTCTTAATGGTTCAGCACTTAACGGTTCAGACCTCTTATTGGTTCAACACTTAATCATTGAGATATTGTCAAACAACCCCTTAGTGAGAAAGTTGCAAATAACGCCCCAATGAAGAAACCAAAAAGTATACCAAATGTGATAGTCCCAACAAGCCTTGTACACTCATTTGGTCTCCTAAAAGTTGCATCGTTTCAAAAGTAATAAACATAAAAAAACTTTTATTAAAAAAACAAAGAAGTTTCAACCATCGAAAACGTTATACATCCACGTGGCAGCGGTTAGTGGTTTAATCTTTAGGAATTGTCCTACATAACACTCATATAATTAGCTAAAAATGGTGAACACAACCTCTCAATGTTAATCGGAGAAGTAAAATCAGATGGCGGTTTCAGTGATCGAAGGTGAGGAGCCGATGAGATTGTGAGAACTGATGGTGGAGAGAAACAAAGGGTTTAAAAGAGAAGATATGGTCCAGAGATCTTTTGTAATTCGACCAAGTTTAGTGGCAAATCTGCAAAGTTTCAAAATTTTACTGTGTTCACTGACCAAAGTTTATAATATATACTATAATATAATATATTGTCTTTAAACAGTTAAAAAATCAACATAGAACAACTCTAACTGTATTATATATACGTACTTTTATAGATAATGGATTTGGTGCCATTATTTTTTCATACTTACCCGAACCAAGCCAAAAAATAAAAAATAGCATTATAGTCATCTGAACACCATAAAATTTTGACACCTATAGAAAAAATCTCTTGGTTCGCCACTGCATATAATCATATGATTGTATAACAGCATCCGATATACATGTGTAAAAACATAAACTCAAATGACTTTCAAGAGTTCTGAAAAGTATTATAAGAAACTTAAGACTAGTTTGACTTGATTAAAACTTTTACAACCTTACAAAAATACGTTATCAAAGAACTTGTAAAGCTTACAAAAACTAATTTGAATCAAGCAAGGACTTCTACAACCGCACAAGAAATATCAAATTACAAAATTCAAGACAAAGTCTGATAATAATGAGAATAGTAAATCTACTTCAGACTATAAAGACACATCCAATTAATTGTGATTGAACACAAAATTACATGAGTTGAACCAGAAAAACAAAATCTCAAACAAGAGAATACATACGAGGCTTGAAAAAATACTCAAAATACATTTGACAAGACCATCGATTAAAAAATAAAATACTTGAATCACAAGGTTCGACTATCCATACAAAAAGATTATAGACAATAAGACATACGATCGCAACTAAAAGATAATATAAGAGTGTTCAAGACAAATGTTAAATACACAGGATCACGGCATGGGAACAACTTTTAAGAGGCCTAAACCCCGTCCCCCTGTTTTTTCGCTCAGTAGTGGTAACTATATGTATTCGGTTAAAAAATTATACGTTTGTTCCCCTCGTCTCTTGATTTTTTCCCTTAAACTTTTTACCCCTGGCCAATCTTCTATTTAAAATAAATATGGCTATACATATAGCCCATATAACTATAGGAACTGATATTGGCTAATGATAGAGGGGTGATTTGTAGGCGTTAATTATAATTATTATACGTTTTTGACGTTGGATTTGTCTAATTGATTCAAATCAGACTTTGAAAATTTTAGTAGACTGCGAGCTAAAATGAAATATATTAACTTGAGACAAATGAGTGATTAAAATTACTTCGCTAAATTGAAATATAAAATTGAAACAAAAAAATACAACTTAATTATGGTGTTTTTATTATTTAATCTGATCCAAACCGAATCGCTAACCTAAACATATAACTCGAATCATAGTGCCGAGAAAAATTTCACGAGTTTCGTAATTTTCAACCTTTTATATATATATATGTGTGTGTGTCCAAACTTTGTCACTAACCACATGACCTAGCATGATTTGGCTGGCGCTGCATATCCAATCCACTACAAATACGCATTTCTTCGGTGGTTTTCTTTCACATTTCATATGCATGCGTGTTCTCTCATGTTATTTATATAAAACTTTATGCAATATTGAATTTTTTTAACACGTAATCCTATCCGATATAGATACACACGATCCATATTCCATACACATGCACTCATGAACTGATAAAGAGAGATAGGAACACAAATTAATTATCAACAGCACATAATCGGTCGTTTTCTATAATCTCTGATCTCTGATACTATATAATACCAGGGTTATGATCGTAATTTCCTTTGTTTTGTAAGATGCGCCTTTCAAGATGTTCTTCTTCGGTTTCATCTCCACCGGCGATCCTCGTCCTTGAAGTAGCAATTGAATTCTTACCCTTTAATGGCAATCGCTTCAATTCCATCATTGCTTCAATTCCATCAACAGCAAGTATTACAAGTCTAATGTGGTCAAGGAATTGTATTGGTGGAGGGAAACCTCTTCTGTGGAATAACTGAGTGCCAAGCAAACTTTCGGTTTTGGCATGGCGGGCGGAGTTAAACCGACTCCCTACTCTGGTGTCTTTGTTCAAGAGGAATATTCAAGTAAAGGTGTGCTTTGTCCACTGTGTTGCGAGACGGATGAGACGGATGATCACATCTTTTTAAACTGCCGTTGGGTACATAATGTTTGGAATGAAGTTGTTAGATGGTGTAAATTACCAAGGTTCTTCCCATTTTCAATACGTGATATTGTAGACATTGATTCGGCATATAAGGGGTCCGTCAAATGGAAAAATGTTATTCAAGCAATTATGCTAACCACAATGTGGATGATTTGGGACACTAGGAACAAGTTGATTTTTGAAAGGAACCAGTTGTCTTTGAGTAGAGTCATTGGAGAGATTAAGACAAAGAGCTTCTTTGGGTCAAATGTAGAGCAAAGATAGGTGCACTTACTTGGAGTCAATGGGAGTGTTTTGAGTTGGTTAACGAGGTGTTTATAGCATTGTGTTGTTGATAGTATTATCTTTGTTTAGTGTTGTTTTGGTGTATTATGGTGTAATTTTTGCTAGCAGCTCGCTAGTTTAAATTAATATATATTGATTTGTTGGCCGTTCCAAAAAAAAAAAAAGTTTCAGAGTGAATGATTTAAACAGTAAGAGATGGAGATTATAAGATGCAGGTGTCGGGGTCGGATCAACCAATCAAAACCACCACCTACTACCATACCAACAACACCGCCGGATATAATCACACCAACAACACAACCCCACCATCGTCGACTTCCACCACACCAACACCAACATCTCTTTTACCCTTTTAACCGGCGATAGAAATAATCACCGGAAAAATAAGTTTGGCCAACCTGTTGAAGATCCCACTGCTCAGTGTTGAGGGTGAACCAGTGAAACCACTCCACAATTTCATCCCTTAGGGAACAGGTAAACCACTAATAATAGTGGTGGAGTTGTTTTCTTGTTTATCCTATAAATAGGATCTAAATCTGTATTTGTAATCGTACCAGCTTAATAAAACATCCTAGTTACCGAGAGTGGACGTAGGTCAGTACCCGACCGAACCACTATAAATCTTCGCGTGTTCTTGTGGTTGTGTTGATTGTGTTCGTGTGTGTGATAACGTTCGATCCTAACAAATCAACAGTGGCTCTCGATCATCACACGAACCAGAAGGAGGTGTACAAGAACAGAGGAGAAGACACTGACCTGTGAATCAGGAACTAGGGTTCCGATCAGAAGACCGCTGCCGCTAGCACCGCGCCGACGCTAGCACCGCCGACCCGTCACCGCAGATCCGCCGCCGCCGGTCAGCCGCCTCCAGACGCCGTCGCCCTCTTCACCCTGCTTCCGCTAGCACCGCCGCCATCGCCGCCCTCTTCACACCGCTGGTTGATAGATCTGGTTGATAGATCGGAGTTTGCAGGTTTGAAGATTCAAGAACAGAGTCCTGGGGTGGATAGAGAAGAAAGAAAAGGAGATTAAGTTTTTTTTTTCTTCTGGTCTGCTTTTGAAGAAAGAAAAAGTGAGTAGAATTTTAGGTGGAGAAAAAAAGGGCACGCATGATTCATCTCCTTTTAGGTGGAAAACAGCACGAACCCGTTTGGTCAGTAGTAATTTGGTAATTTTTTAATGGCAGAGGATGGTAAAATTAAGATTGATAAGTTTGATGGAACCGATTATGGATTTTGGAAATGCAAATTGAAGACTTATTATATCAGAAAAGTTTGCATTTACCAATGCTGGGACAACAACCAGATGACATGTACGATGAAGATTGGAAGTTGTTGGATAGACAAGCTTTGGGCGTGGTTAGGCTTTCTTTGGCAAAGAGCGTTGCGTATAACGTTGTCAATGAAACAACCACATATGGTGTATTGAAAGCTTTGTCCAACATGTACGAGAAGCCGTCCGCTTCCAACAAAGTATTCCTCATCCGACAATTGTTAACACCAAGATGAAGGAAGGCATGTCGGTTGCCGCTCACATAAACGAGTTCAACTCGATTATCTCTCGTTTAGCCTCTGTTGAAATAAAGTTTGAAGATGAAGTTAAAGCTCTACTCCTTTTATCATCCTTGCCCGATAGTTGGTCAGGCACAGTCACAGCTTTTAGTAGTGCATCCGGCACTACCAAACTCACTCTTGAGAGTATTCGTGACTTGATCATAATGAAGATATCAGACGGAGAAGCAATGGTGAGACTTCTAGTTCTAGTTCTTTATTACACACAGAAAGTAGAGGAAGAAGAAACGAAAGAGGTCATAATCGAGGCAGGTCAAAATCTAGAAGAAGGGGCAGTCTAAGAACCGAAAAGACCATTGAATGTTGGAATTGCAAAAAAGGGTCATTTTAGAAGCCAATGTCCAAAACCATCAACATCCAAGAAAGAAGTCAATCATGTTGCATCTGAAGAATCCGATGACACTCTCATATGTTGTGTTGAGAATGATGTGGAATCCTGGATTATGATTCGGGTGCTTCTTTTCATGCTATCTCATGCCCAGATATGGCAAAGAATCTGCGACAGGTAACTTTGGTAAAGTTCGTTTAGCCGATGATCAAATGCTTGATATTACAGGTATTGGAGATGTAGACTTGAAGACCTCATTAGGAACTATATGGACATTGAAAAATGTCAGGGTTATTCCTAACTTGAGGAGAAAGTTGATTTCAGTTGGAAAATTGGATGATGAAGGGTTCAATGTTCACTTTGGGGGTGGAATATGGAAAGTGATCAAAGGCATATGGTGATTGCCAAAGGAAAGAAGAAAGGCACTTTGTACATGGCAGATGTTTCAGCCGAAGAGGTTCATGCAATGACCTCAGATCCGAGTCCATCAACTTTATGGCACAATCGACTCGGACACATGGGTGAAAAGGATTGAAGATTTTGGCTCAGAAAGGGAAGTTTCCAGACTTGAAGAAAGTGGAAACCGAATTTTGTGAACCTTGTGTTCTTGGCAAACAAAAAAGAGTTTCTTTTGAGAAACAGGGAGAACACTAAAAGCTCAAAAATTAGAGCTTGTTCACACGGATGTATATGGACCAACATCAGTTTCATCTCTAGGAGGCTCAAGCTACTATGTTACCTTCATCGACGATTCAACACGCAAGGTATGGGTCTATTTTCTTAAACATAAATCTGGTGTTTTGATGCTTTTAAGATATGGAAATCTGCTGTTGAAAATGAAACTAATCTGAAGGTAAAGTGCTTGAAATCGGACAATGGTGGTGAATACATTAGCAAACAGTTTATCAGCTATTGTGCTAAGAAAGGGATCAAGATGATCAGAACGGTTCCAGGAACTCCTCAGCAAAATGGTGTAGCTGAGAGAATGAACAGAACACTGAATGAGAGGGCTAGAAGCATGAGGTTGAATGCCGGGATGCCCAAAACATTCTGGGCAGATGCAGTTAACACTGCAGCCTATTTGATTAACCGTTCACCATCTGCTCCCTTGGTTTTAAATTGCCAGAAGAAATGTGGCAAGGAAAGGAGGTAAGTCTCGAACACTTACGTGTCTTTGGTTGTAGTGCTTATTTGTTAGATGACAGGGACAAGCTAGACTCAAAGTCCAAGAAGTGCACATTCATTGGTTATGGGTCTGGAGAAATGGTTACAGGCTTTGGGATAATGAAGGTAGGAAGTTAATCAGAAGCAAGAATGTCGTCTTCAATGAAAACGAATTATACAAAGACAGAAACACCAAGAGACAAGAAGTTCAGAAGAAAGTGTTGAGTTTGAAAGTGGTGGAAAAAGAAAAGAAGCTTCAGTCAACATTCCAGAAAATGGGAATGAGTCAAGCGACAGTGAGAGCTCAAGGGATGATTCTAGTAATAATTCTGAGGAGGAAGAAGAAGAAGTTGCTCCTCAAACTCCAGAATTCCCAGTAACACCTCAATTTCACCAAGAAGATCCTCCAGAGTCATCATACCACCAACAGATATTCACCATCTGTCAATTACATACTTCTGACAGAAAATGGTGAGCCCCAGTGTTATTCAGAAGCCATGGGGATGAAAGATTCATTGCAGTGGGAGCTAGCAATGAAAGATGAAATGAAGTCGCTTGAGAAGAACAAGACCTGGCACTTAACAAAGCTTCCAGCTGGGAAGAAAGCTCTTCAAAACAAATGGGTCTTCAGGGTCAAGGACGAACATGATGGTACCAAACGGTACAAAGCAAGATTGGTAGTCAAGGGTTTCAACAGAAAGAGGGAATTGATTTCAATGAAATTTTTTCTCCAGTGGTGAAGATGACTACAATCAGACTTGTTCTCAGCATTGTAGCAGCAGAAGGCTTGCATCTAGAGCAGCTAGATGTCAAGACAGCTTTTCTACATGGTGACCTAGATGAAGACATCTACATGACACAACCAGAGGGTTTTCAGGTTAAAGGCAAAGGAAACCTGGTGTGTAAATTGAAGAAGAGCTTGTATGGTCTAAAACAAGCGCCAAGACAATGTATTTGAAGTTTGATAACTTCATGAGAAAGTTGGTTACAAGAGATGTGACAATGATTCTTGTTGTTACATTAAGAAGTTCAAGGGTTCTTATATCATTCTACTACTCTATGTAGATGATATGTTAATTGCCGGTTCAGACATGGCAGAAATCAAGAAATTAAAGAAGCAAATGTCTGAAGAATTTGAGATGAAAGACTTGGGAACTGCAAACCAAACTCGGGATGAGTATTCTCAGAAACAAGATGGTTCTTTGACACTCTCTCAGAAAAGTACATTAAGAAAGTGTTAGAGAAATTCAGCCTTGAAGATGCCAAGATCAGAAGCACACCTTTGGGAAGTCACTTTAAGCTTTCTAAAGTTCAGTCACCCAAATCAGATGAAGACAAAGCAGAAATGGCTAATGTTCCTTATGCATCAGCAGTTGGTAGCCTCATGTATGCAATGGTATGCACGAGACCAGATATAGCTCATGCAGTGGGAGTTGTTAGTCGGTTTATGTCCAATCCAGGGAAAGAACATTGGGAAGCAGTTAAATGGCTGCTAAGGTATTTGAAGGGTACTTCAAAGATGGCATTGCATTTTAAGAAAAAAGATGTTATTCTGAAGGGTTTTTGCAGATGCAGACCTTGGTGGTTGCAAAGAGTCATATAAAAGCACCACCGGGTATGTCTTTACAGTGGGAGGCACTGCGGTAAGTTGGATGTCCAAACTACAGAAAAGTGTTGCCCTTTCAACCACAGAAGCAGAGTACATGGCAGTTGCTGAAGCAAGCAAAGAGCTTATATGGTTGAAGAACTTTCTCAACGAATTTGGCAAAGAACAAGTTGATTGTACACTATTCTGTGACAATCAAAGTGCAATTCATCTTGCAAAGAATCCTTCTTTCATTCGAAGACAAGCACATACAGCTGAGATATCACTTCATTAGAGAAAGAATTAATGATGGCACTGTAAAGTTGAAGAAGATCAAAGGAACTGAAAATCCAGCTGATATGTTGACTAAGGTTGTTACCTTAGAGAAGTTGAAGCTTTGCACAGCTTCAACTGGCCTTCAGGATAATTGAAGAGAAGGCCGGGTAACTAGGAAGATCGAAAGATGAAAAGTTTTACAGAAATACAGATGCATAGTTTGAACCACAGATGAAGATTGTTCCGTGGCTTCAAGTGGGAGATTGTTGAGTGTGAAACCAGTGAAACCACTCCACAATTTCATCCCTTAGGAGAACAGGTAAACCACTAATAATAGTGGTGAGTTGTTTTCTTGTTTATCCTATAAATAGGATCTAAATCTGTATTTGTATCGTACCAAGCTTAATAAAATCCTAGTTACCGAGAGTGGACGTAGGTCAGTACCCGACCGAACCACTATAATCTTCGCGTGTTCTTATGGTTGTGTTGATTGTGTTCGTGTGTGTGATAACGTCCGATCCTAACACTCAGCATTGAATGGCCCATTGAAGACCCCCATTTAAATCTCCTTACCGATTGTATTCCCCACTGGACCGTACATATACCGCCGACGCCCAGTCGAATGCCCCTTCCATTCACCGCAGTCCGACCTCAAAAACTCAGGTAAGTCTGTGATTTCGTTCCCTTTGGTTTCATTACTTCACTTCCCTCTGGCTTGCTGTATCTGCTTCCCTTTTATCTGTTCTGAATTTTTTTTAAATGCAACCAGACAGTTGATTCAAACACTTCGCTTCTTCTTTGTGGGTTTACAGGTTTTAGTTTGCTTGCGTTAAGTAAATATGATGTATATGACTAAATGTTTTTTTTTTGTTTTTTTGTAGTTAAACTATACATATATACCTGTCCTTTTTTATAATGATATGATACCTTATGTCTTTAAAATAAGAATCTAGGCAGAACATATCTTAGCTCAATAAGATGATTATTCTATAATACACTTGCTATCTACTCAAATTTTCAACAATGGACTACTCTGTACAAGTTTTTAACTTCCTAAACAATGAACCAGTCTTGAAATTCTTGAAAATTGCTTTTGACCAAAGTTGCTCAATATCAATGTTGCGTACATAGAATGTCTAAGTTTGCATATTTTTTTTGTTTTCTGGATTATTTGATAGGAATTGGTGTTTGTTAGTACCCAATGTTGGTGAACCCATGGTTGGAAAACAAATTGTTACAACTATGTTCAGAAAGATTTTTGAAACTTTAGTTACAAACTTTTAAGGTGTCAGGAAGGCTTTTGCAGTTAAAAATAGATTGGGAATTTTCAGTATATTTAGCCATGCACCTTTTATTACCAAAGTTTATTTTTTAGTTTTTTAGTAAACTAGGCAGCTTGCATCACTCTGTCCCTGTACCCCCTTATTATTGACAAAAGGCTGCAGATTGTAGCAAAGAGATACATGAAGGCAATGTAATCATCCGCGTGTATGTAGTATAGACAGTAACAATTAAAATTGTTTATAAGGGAGGCTACAAAAGAAGCAGGAGAGATTCAGGAGAACATTTTTATAACAACATTCTTATTGGTACTTAAACTTGATTAGAGCCTCGATGAAAACAGAGCTTTCTTAATAATGCTTTACAACACCTAACAGGTTTTTCCGTCCACACTATTAATGTGCTACTAAAATTTCTTAGAATACTTGTTTATCAAGGATGTATTCTCATTAGCTTCACACGAATATTGATAATTAGTGCTTCTTGGTTTCGGTTGTACGACACCCATTCTATACTTTTTATTAGTAACTAATTTGTACTAAAAAACCAATAGTATTGATAGTATTAGTCAAAATCTTTCCATGAATCTTTTTGGAAGATGTATGTTTAAAAATAGATTGTTGGGCAACTGTGAACCTGCTAGACCCGTTCTTATTCAGCTAAGGTTTTTTGGTGATCGGTTTTGAGATAAAACATAAACAAATTGACCCACTCACAAAAGAAGACAAAAACTGCAACTTCTAGAAATGCTGCAAACCTGCTGGGACAAGGAGCATTCCTAATGCGCATAACCGCGTAGCTTCTTAGAACCACAAATTCTTAAGACAAACTCTATTTGCTTTTGTAATATAGGTTTTGGATGGGTCGTATTTAGTCATTAGATCATTCACAACCGATGTGTGAAATCCATACATCAACCAAAAAATACTAATGCACAACCCAACAAACATAATCCTCTCTTAAATTAACTTAAGCAACAGTAGTGTTCCTCCTCTTGCTAACCAAATCCAGCATCTTTCACATAGTTATAGTATTTGTACTTTGTTACTATACCCCTTCTAACATGCAATAGGTTCTTACTGTAAGCATTTAACAGTAAATGGTCCTGTGATAAGCAACACAACCACATGCTTTTCAATATAATCTACCTGATGATTGGGTAGATTAACTCAGTGTTTCTATAAATCCTCCCTACTATTACTATGCAAATCCAGTATCTTTGTCCATAGCTGATACTCTTTGTATTGCCTTAGTATATTTGTTGTCACATGTAGTATTTCAAAATAATCCAGTGTTTCTATAAATCCCTCCCTACTATTGTAATCCAGTGTGCCGCGAAACTCATCTGGGAAAGTCTACGACTTAGAAGGGTACCAGAGGGTATAATCAAAATAATACAGGATAGTGACGGGGCAAAACGTGTTACGAGCGCCTGTCGGAGACACAGACTTCTTCCCGTGGAAGTGGACTCCACCAAGGATCGCATTGAGCCCATTCTCTTCACAGTAGTGTTGGACGAGATGACCAAGTCTATACAAGAGCCAGTCCCATGGTGTATGTTGTTTGCGGATGATATTGTCTTAATATCAGAATCTAAGACGGTGCTTAACGAGAGATTAGAACAGTGGAGAGCAGCACTAGAACGCAGGGGCCTAACGATAAGTCGCGCTAAGACAGAATACATGCATTGTAACTTAGTGGTGAGGCCGAAGAGGACACCCCAATCAGTATACAGGGCATGACGGTCCCCCGGACGTGTAGGTTCAAATACCTAGGCTCGTATATACAGGAAGACGGAGAGATACACAGCGATGTACCCACCGTGTGCAATCAGGATGGTGCAAGTGAGAGCAGCATCAGGGATTCTGTGTGATAAGAGGTTCCCACCAAAACTAAAGGGAAAACTATACAGAATGGCAGTACGCCCAGCTATGCTATACGGCACAGACTGTTAGGCTATAAAGAAATCGCAAGAAAGACAATAGAGGTCGCAGAAATGCGAATGCTGAGGTGGATGTGTGGACACACAAGATTAGATAGGATCAGAAACGACGTCTTTCGCCAGAGGCTAGAGGTGGCATGTATCACAGATAAAATGCGAGAGGGAAGACTAAGATGGTTTGGGCACGTGAAGAGGAGAACGATGGCATCACCTGTTAGAGCAGTAGAGAACATCAGCGTAGAGGGTAGGAGGAGTAGAGGTAGATCTAGGTTGACTTGGGATGAGATTATTAGGCGAGATATGATAGACTTTCACCTCTCTGAGCACATGATCGAGATAGGAGTGAGTGGAGGCGTAGAATAAAAATTAAGGACTTTTAGTGGGATTTGTGGGTGGGACGGGGTACGGGTACATGTGACGGGACCACCCGCGTGTTTGGTGTTACATGTCGCTTTTTATGATGCGCGCACTATCTAACTCTGCATGTGATGCGATATTTACCTATGTGTTGAATGATATGTATTATGATTTTATGATTATGATTATTATGATTGTTATGGTTACCGTTTTTGTTAACGATTCCGGGGTCTCTTCGGAAGCGGTCTCTCTATCTCTCAGGATAGAGGAAAGACTTGCCACCACATACCCCTCCCAACCCTGCTCTCCAGCGGGATACACTGGGTATGTTTGTTTGTTTGTTATGTAGTATTTCACTATTTCCTTATTGTAATCACTTAACAGACACCTGATAAACAAACAAACGAACATACCCAGTGTCTCCCGCTGAAGAGCAGGGTCTGGAGGGATATATGCTGGCAAGTCTTTCCTCTATCTAGAAAGATAGAGAGACCGCTTTCGAAGAGACCCCCGACTCGTTAACAAAGGCAATAACTATAACAATCATAATACAAAGCATACAACACAAAGATAGATATCAC
This sequence comes from Flaveria linearis, assembly GCA_024085815.1. Classification (NCBI taxonomy): domain Eukaryota; kingdom Viridiplantae; phylum Streptophyta; class Magnoliopsida; order Asterales; family Asteraceae; genus Flaveria; species Flaveria linearis. The sequence continues at coordinate 90,565,232 of CM044001.1, read as the reverse complement.
ATGAAGAATTAGATAATGCGCTCATAAAAAATGGCATGTAACACCCAAAAAGGGTAGATGAGGAAAACTACACCTAACGTGTGGGGTACGGCCATATGTCACCGTATACCCTTCCCACCCACAAAACCCACTAAAAGTCCTTAATTTTAATTCTACGCCTCCACTCACTTCTATCCTCGATCATGTTCTCAGAGAGATGCAAGTCTATCATATCCCTCCTAATAACCTCGTCCCAAGTCAACCTAGGTCTACCTCTGCTCCTCCTACCCTCTAAGCTGATGTTCTCTACTGCTCGGACAGGTGCTGCCATCGTTCTCCTCTTCACGTGCCCAAACCATCTTAATCTTCCCTCTCTTATAAGAGCAAATTTGCAAACTGGTGAAAAACAAATCCTTAACAAGAGCAACTGGCGAAAAACAAATTGTATGTTAACCCAACCACCGCTAATATCCCCCCATTACACAACTCATATATGTCATCAACGGAATTAGAGTTAATGTCCCTGCCCGCCCTCTAAGTATTACGGCCCCTACACATCTGCAAACTCCAAAGCAGGGAATTATATTCCCAAATCTACAAACAGCAATCATAGACTCTCTTCCACTAATGACTATAAACACACGTGCGCCCATAATCTACTTAATAAATAAGCACCCAATGGATGGGTTTGAAGCATTGGCACACCTTTATCCCCACAGATGATAAGCATTAGTAGCACATACTTACAACGTTCTCCACTCGTTGCTAATGCTGTTTAGTAATAGATCAAACAGTCTGTAACTTTATAGCCCAGCCCCAGTTGACTCTGAAAAGAATTGTCCTGTTTCTTATTGCTCCAGATTTATATCAGGTTTCTTTCAAGACGGCCTGGTTTGTATACTGTTTTCTGGCTATCATTCTGTATTTAACCTTAAATGTATGTCATCGCAGCTATGTTTTCCAACGATTAGTCTCCGCTCACTACATGCACTGACATATAAGAACATGACTTAGTAATGTAGCTGGCTGTTTGGCTACTTCCATTACTGATGTTCCTATTCCTATACTTTCAAGTGAGATTCTTGCAAGGATACCTATCAATGCCTTGCAATTGCATGCGAACTAAATCAATCATAACACAGGTATGGAAGATTGGAAGCTTCACTTCACTTCCTATTGTTTATTTGACTCTATGTTTTTCAAGTTCATATTCTCTCTCAGTTGTGATATTGAAATTTGGAGGCAATATGTTTAAAACATTTGGTAGGACGAGTTTTGAAATTTATATCTTATGTGATGTGGGTTTTTAACTCTCTTTGATTTACAAAAATCAAACCAAGTTAGATATGAATTTAATGGACTTGTGCATATTTTATGGAGTTTGAACATGACAACTGAAAATGGAGTATAAAATTCTGTTGTAAGTTGAAAATAACCAAAAATGACTTTTGATAATTAGAAAAAATTATGAAATTAGAGATGAAGAATGGTGATGATAAACTTTATGAGTTATCTGTTCAGATGTTCTTCAAGGGTGCATTAATTTCTATGCTTGCAAATAGTGTTTCGAAGATTTCGTCTATTGGCATATATTATGCTTTGTAATATAAATTCATTTCATTATTTCCAAGCTAGGATACACTTAATTAGACCATTAAGTATTTGCATTTTTAACAATAAGGAGGTTTTCAAAGCACCATAAGCTACGTTAACAAAGGAAATCTGTTTGTTCTTGATTTATTGCTCCCTTATGTGAAATAACTTTGAGCCAGTTCAGCTTGTAAAGGAACTAATATTTATTCAGGTGGTTGCTGGCCTTTTTGATTCAAATGGTAAAGATATGAGACTATCATCAATTCATCGAGACAGGAAATTAGAGCCCGTTACATGTGGCAGTTACCTTGTCTGCACCACTGTTGTCAGAGTTACAAAGGTAAGTTTTGTATTCACTAAGACTTAGAAAAGTAAAATTTTTTTATCTCAAGATTTCAAATTGACCCATATTTTTAAATGATTCAAAATTGACGTGTATTCCAATTTATTTTTAATTTTTTAATTCTGATACGGGGTTACGGTTTTCCAATACCTCTACACTCTAATCTCAATGACAATAATTTGTTTTTCCTAATTGTTCATGATTCACATGAATTTAGTCACTTACATCTCTTGATAAAATACACACATTTACCAAACAAAAACAAAAATTTTAAACATACTGATGTTGCAGTTTGGAAGCTGAAAAAATATTGGCAAGGAAATTGACTCTTACTCAAGTTGTTAATCTCCAAAAGTTAACGTGTTAGTTCTTGAACCGTAGTTCCTGCATGGCATTTAATACATACTTTTGGATTCAAGTTGTTTAGCTGCTTGGATTCAGATGGTTGAAATTTTACTATTGCTGGAATTTATTGACTTCAGTCTGCAAGGATAATTTTTTTCCCAAAGTGTTCTCTAGGATCTTGATTTATTATAGATAGATAACTTATGACCAATTCAGGATGACATCATTACCACTGCTATGACTAATTCTTAGTTTTTGAGTTATTATGCCAATTTTTTTATTCAGGTGGCAACAGATGATAGGATCAATAATTACAATAATTCTTGGTGCTGATGTTACACACATAATACTACTTGAACATCAAGTAAACATTAACTTGGTTATCCATGATTCCTTGAACTTTTGGAAAACAACATAGTTTAGGAGATTTCTATTATGATATACATTGCTGATGAATTATAAACACTTGAAATATTGGCAAAGAATATGATTAGGGCTATGAAATGCACTTCCAAACTCTAAATTTATTTTTACTTTTCATTTGACTAGGTAAATCCACAATGGTGAAGATGAATGGGTTGAAGATCTTTAGTGCGTTCGCTTATGGTATGTCTTTTTAGCTTTCGGTTTCTATAATGTCTAGGATAGAGATAACAATTGGGCTCTATATGAAAAGTATGGGTTTAGATTTCAAAAGTTGTCACCGTTCTGACTTTTGACTTTTTAAAGTCAGTTTTGTTGAAATTAAAATGTTGACATAATATGTATCTTATAAACCTTCCAACAATTTTTTACTCTTGGTAATGTTTTGCTATAAGCATATAACTCTGGTCAAAATTTAGGCAAGTTTATGATTTTATATGTTTATGTTGTGATTAAAACATTGATTGTTGACTTCAAAAGGTCAAACAATGTGGTTTTTAGATTGAATTGACCTAGAAAAGAAACTTTTGACTATGTAGTTCTCACTCAAAACTTGGAAAGTAATTTCATATTATTTATGATTGAAACGTACACTGTTGACTTCAAAAGACAAACTGTGGTGGATCAAACAAATTGAACAAAAACTCTAAGAAACTAAACTTTTTGACTCACCAATCTCTTCCATGTATGTAATGTTTCGCTAAAAGTCTAATCTAGATGTCTTTAATTACTATCTAGAATTCATATTTTCTTTCTTTAAAAAAGTTGAAAAATGATCCGTTGACCGTGGTCAATAAAAGTCAACAACGTGGAAGGCGATATGACTCATTTGTTGACCATATTGACCGGTCACTTTAAAAAATACTTATCAGCATTTTAGAAAATAGCTTGATTTTAGAGTCAAAATGAGTTGTTGCAAGGAAATAACATTGATTACTACTTTTCAAGTCACAATATAGCACTTTTGGATTCACACGTTCGAATTACCAGTTTTCGGTGTTCTTAAGTTTTATTGCTAAGTAAGACTTTTGGCACTTCAAGATATTTTCAATATGAGTGATGGGTCAGATGGTTCTGACCAAAACGGGTCTTTTTAGTCAGATCTAAGTTGGTTGGGTTGGTCCAACCCATCTACACAAATTTATTCAATTTCTTCACACTTATCTTAATAAATCGGGTCATAATTTTGTTGAAAACAAATTAAAAAATTTTTATACACTAAAGTAATATACCCTTGTGACCTTTTAATTTTGACATTTTGATCTAACTATTTAAAGACACTAGTTTTTATAATAAGAATAGTCGTTGAACTATATATGTAGACACTAATAATTAAGATGTGTAAAGTCTATGACTAAATATGATCTCATCACAATACAAGTAATTAAAATGTCAATTTTACTTTTAAAGGACTATGTTTATGACTGTTAATTTTTTTCCATTTGTGTGTTTGTTGTTATTTAATTGAGATTAACGCTTATGACATAGATAGACTGTGCCAATGCTAAAAAAAATTGTAAACAAACAAAAAACAAATACCGTAGTTGCCTCCGCCGTAACGCACGGGTTTTCTACTATTCATAATAACAATGTGTTCTGGAATAATTTTTCTGGCCCTTAGTATTAATTGTTAAAACATCATCAGATTTCGAAAATAATTAGTACCAATGTGTATTTCAAGTACAAATGCCACATTAACCAAAACCACTTTATATGTAGGTGATTGAATGATCGATTCAAAGAGGGCGAGATACATGGACCGATAAAACAATAAAAAAAATAAAAGGTAACTTTTAGCAATACGTTCCTTTTCCAGTACTTGTTCAAAAAAAAAAAAAAGACTGAAACATTTTTTTTCTGCTGTTTAACCAAAGAACTAAAGGGATTGTTGTACGTAACAATGATGCATAGATGGATGGTTTTCAGTTGTGTGAACGGTTAATATATAGGAAACTAGAAGGTATCAAATGCAAATGATTTTGTTTTAATTAATAACATATTTGTAAACAATAAGCCATGCTGTTTTGTACATGTAACACAACAATATTAGATCATCGTCACTGATATGAAGAACTTTCTTGCTAACGTTTAACCCCACCCACAAGACGAGTCCCCTACGCAAAGCTCGTAGAGAATAATGCCAACACCAACCACAATGTTTAGATTTTGGGATTTGTATCTTTGACTGTATAAATCAAATAATAAAGTAAGACAAAGGTGTTATGACGCCCCAATAGCTAATACCCTTGGGGCAATTGTTTGAAACAGATTTAGCTGTTGAAGGCTGATATTTTTTGTGCTTAATACAATACTTAATCCAATAATTTTTTATAATACATTTGAAATATAGCAAGTATAGACTTGTAAATCGTTCACTCCACCGCAACGCGCGGGTTACTCACTAGTCATATTATAAGTTTTCAATTTTTAATCGAAGTTCTACAATACGATAGCATGTTGGTGTTAAGTGGAGCTTTAGCCGAGATATTAATCTTTTTTAACATCCACTGGTATTAAATTTGTGATGTATTTCTCCGGGCATAACTAAAAGATTTTACTTAAATTAAAAAGATATTAATCTTGGTTATAAGTATTTTTAAGAACGCAATAATTGATTATGATATAGAATCAGATGGGCGAATATTTAGATTAAACTAGTATTAAGCCCTCGCGTTGTGGCGGAAGACGTAAAACCGTATTAAGTAGTACTAGTGGCCTACCATCGTCATCGATCATCAACACTGGAAAGTGAAAAAAAAATAAAACCGAACGGCAAGTAGAATTAGAAACACTAAAAGACGCACGTGAAACGTAACACATTAAAAAATAACTAAATTAATCTAGGACCTACGCGTTGTGACAGGGTCTAGCCAAACGGGAAAAAATAGGTACATTGAATCACACGTGCACGTTGCGGCGTGTTAACTCGTATAACCCATACCAAAACATAAAACAAAAAATTGTACGAGATGAAAATACATGGGACTGACTTTGAAAACGATAAATTATAGGGGTTAAATTGTAAAATATATAAAAGTATTGAGGTTAAAACTAATGAAAAGATAAAGATAAAAAAATCAAAAATGAGTATAACTCACTAAAGCTAAAGTAGAAACCATTATGTACACAAAAGTTGATAATTAGCATTATATATAATTTAGCTAGAGACCCGCGGTAAGGTTGGTGTATTAGTTTATTATGTGGGAAGTACTCTATTGTACAAAGCGTAGGGTATTAGTTTTCTATGTTATTTTCATGTAGGGATACCATGAAGCTAAATTATAATTTTTAGAGTAAATTATTATTTGCATTTCTGACCTTTCTAAAAAATAACTAGTTGCATCCCTAAAGTTTAAAACATGTAATATGTCCCCTGACTTTTCATTTTTTTCATCCATGTACGTCCTGAATACTAACACCGTTAGTATTTCTGTTAAAAGATTTGTCAAAAAGACTAAACTATACTTAAAATTCTAAAAAATAAAACCTCCATCCCCACTACCACAAACCCCTATCACCACCACCAAAACCTCCATCCCCACCACCATAACCACCCACCATCACCTCCACGGCTCTACCACAGACTGCATGTCACAACCACCACATCCTACCCAACACCACCACAAGCTCCCCATCACCGCCACTACAACCTCCTGTCACCGTCACGACCATCACGACCTTCCCTCACCCTACAGCAGTCTCCCCTACGCCGCCTCCCTACGCCGCCTCCCCTACTGTGACAACCTTAAAATTTTTTTATTATTATACATACTACGTCGAAAATTTTTATTATATTACGTTACAGTCATGATTTATATTTAGTATGTATATATTATGGATATACATATGCATGTTTGCATGCATGCATATATATTAGTTATTCACGTATGCATGTATGTTTATATACCCGAAACTCACTCATACATGTTTATATATACAAAATTTTACGTATGCATGTTTGCATACCTACAGGTACAAAAAAATTCCTTGGAGTGCTTGTATATATGTACGATTAATATCAATAATTTACTCACTATATGCATATATATATATACATACTTTACTTATTTGTACATGTTTATATTATAACACACACATATATATATATATATGCACATTAAGAACATCAAGTGTACATATTTTGTATATATATATACGGGTACTTGTTTTATATATATATATATATATATATATACATCTAAAATAGACCAAAACCAATATAATAAAATTCATAAAACCCTAGCTAAACACTAAAACTAAATCATTCTCCCTACACCCCTCGGTTAACACCACTCAAAACCACCACCTTATACTAAACCACCACCACCACCCGAAAGCTACTAACTCAAGCCACTACCCTCGGTTTCATGCGTTCACATCACCAACCCGCCACCACACCACCTTATCCTACCACCTAGTTATTCATGTGACTAAGCAATCTTGTTCCATTTTACTTCCTCCCCAAAACCGCCACCCATGCACCCGGTTTTCTTGCATTCACACCATCAAAACGCCACCTAGCAAGGCTACATAGGTGATTCACCATGGCTAGGGAATCTACCTCATGATGATGTTGGAGAAAGGCGGTCGATCAGGGGCATATATTCGACTATCGGCAGCCCCAAGCAAACACACCACAACCGCACCCTTGTCCTCTTCCCTCTCTCGAATTCTTTGAAACCTTCAAACCACAATCATCACCACCACCACACGACCACCGCCTGCACCACCACATCTGATCACCACCTACTCCATCTCTCCCTTTCACTCTTGGTTCCCATACAACAACAACATCACCATCTCACAACACCACCCGTAACCACATACCACCATCTCCCGTAACCATACCTCCATCACCTGTAACTACAACCATCATCAAGCACCAACTCCAAGGCTTTTCTCTCGGGTTCAAGGAACAAGAATACCATCAAAAATCAACATCCTAAAGGTTATAAAACATTTTTAAACTTAGATATTACATATGTGTTATAAAACACATATATATTGTTAGTTTTGGTATTTAAACACCAAAACCAATCTTGAAAGTATTTTTAGTCATTAATCACTAATAATGGGTCACAAAAACTCAGAAAATTATGATAAAAATGTATATTTTGAATTTACAAAGATTAAATCTTGTAAATATTTAAGAAAAATCAAATAAATATTAAACAAATGTGATTTTAGGAATAAATATTGAAAAATACTTATTTATATACTAAGCAACTATTCTGGAAACTTTGAATAAGTTTTGATAAATAAATAATTTATAAAATTATTTTAAATAAAGAAAAAAAGAAGAAAATATCAAAAATAGAAATAAATTCGGGAACATTCTGATAAATTCACAGGATGATTCTTTTGAGGTATAAAAGCCTCTGGAATTATTTTAAAATTTTATTCCTTATTATAGTTAAGATATGAATTTTTTTGATTTCTGTAGTAAATAAATCAAAATAAAATACTTAATGAAAATAATAAATTCTGAGAAAATCTTAGATATAATATTAAATATGAAACTACAGAATATATAATTTCCATAATTTTTGGAGTAGTATAAGTATTTTTGCTAAATATTAAGATTATTGTAAAATTATAGAATCTGATCTATTATGATTGGACCTTGATATAATTATATGATACTTGGTTTTTATATAATAAGTCGTATATAAAATTTTGGGAATTTATGAAGGACAGAAACTATTTTTAAACAATTATGGGAATATTATAAAATTACACAAAATAATCTGTTTGGAGTTAGATACTATAAAAATTATCAGATATTATCAACTGTTGGAATAAAATTCTATGAATTTTTGGTAATTTTTGGATGACAGTAGGTAATTTTTATGATTTATGGGACTTTAAACTAATATTAAGCAAATTATGTATAAATAATTTGTTAGAAAATTTTGTGCTAATATTATTGGTAGAACTTCCAAAAGATACTTACATCTGAGGTTCTAAAAATTTTAAAGAAAATATTGTCTGATACTGTGAACTATTTTATAGGTTCAAGTTGGAAGACACGGTGAGTTCATAGCCCCATTTTCAACCGTTTGGTATTCAATAAAGTTTTGGGGGAAAAGGTATACTGTTTAGGTTGATGTAGTATTTTTAAAAATATTTTTGTTGCTTACTGTCATTTGCGATACAACCATTAGTTAGAATGAGGAACCGTCCGATAATATTAGTAGCGCTACTTAGGAGAATATTTGCACCAACCGGATGAGGGTTGTTGCTATTTTCCTACACCTAACCGAATGGGGGTTACGATGTAATATTATCTGATTTTGTGAATTATTTCGTGACAGTATGATTATGTTGTGAACAGGTTTGGTTGTAATTGATACATCAACAAATATTTGTCTGGTTATAAACCTATGTTCTCACCAACATTTTTGTTGACTGGTTTAAGTGTACTTTTTTCAGGAAATAATGAGTAATTCGTTTGACTTTAGCTTTGAAGTTCATAACGGATGGGGCGAAGTAATTGGGAGAGTCTGCGTTACGCTGACCGTTAACGTAGTTGACGGAAGCGTGTATGTCGACGCTCATTTTCATAGATTTTAGACATATTGTGATCTAGTTGTAAACAATTACATCTAATTTTGTAACCTACGTAAAAGATGTAATTCCACTATTTTAAATAAAGCATGTCGTATGTTATGTTTTATGTATATATGATTATTGTGTTTATTTAACTGTAAGCAATGTACTCTGATAAAAACTAGTCACACCCCAACCAGCATTCGTTCACGCTTCCGCCGGGATGTGACAGGTTGGTATCAGAGCCATTGGTTATAGGGAATTAGATATTTTAAAAAGTATCTAGACTATAACCATAAGCTCAAAATATATTTAGAATTTTTATCTTTATGATTTTATGTGAAATATGTGAGTTATGTGAAATTCTGTGATTTTATGATTAAGATTCTAACAAAATTTTAATAGTTATTTGACTAACCATTTTGTGAAATATTGTTAAGAAATCCGTGCAGCTATGAATTCAGATAGATACCACTACGAGACCGATCCTTCAGAATGTCCAGACCATAGCAATTCTAAGGAAATAACACCCGAACCAGAACCATAACAAGCTATGGATATTCCTCCAACAGAAGTGGAGAATAAATCAAAATTTTATGTTCGACGTGCACCAGTACACGTGGGAGGATATACAATTAAGACTCCTAGGAAAAAGATACAACGTGGACACAAGTTTAGAACTAACCAACCTGAGGATCTAGAAATACAACCTTCTGATTCCTTTGAAGGTAAAAGTAAGGGCACTAAAAGACAAGAGTTGGACCAAGTAAAGACAGCTCGACAAACTCTTAGAAAACTTAAGAAAATACAACTAGGAATCTGGAAAATCCAGAAGGACATCAAAAAGCTCAAGACGCCCAAGAAAAGTATATTCACAAGAATATGGAAATGGATTCGCAGGAACTAGAAGACTATAGTTTAATTTACCAGAATAAATGAAATAAGAGCTTAAATGACATATGTACTTTTATGTTAAGATATTTATTTGATATGTGTTAAATGATTTTGTGTTAGAATATTTATTTGTGTTACTAATGTTAAAATTCACTATAGTTAATCATGCCGCCAAAAGAAACACTCAGCCTGTCCGGAGAACAGCTCGAGTGGGACGACCCAGAACCAGACTTGGGGAAGAAACACCCATAAACACTAATACAAATGAGAATGATAGGATTTCTCAGATAGTAGCCCAGCAAATAGAAGCTACCCTACCTACCTTAATAACTCAACTCCAGCATAATCTAAACATTGGAACTACCTCACACCCACTAGAAGAACCTGAAAATATTAACACAAATGGACGACTGGAAGAAGAAATTCTGAATGGAATCTCAAAGGGATGTTCTTATAAGACTTTCATGTCTTGCAAACCCCGGGAATTTGATGGAAAAGGAGGAGCTGTACAAGCTTTAAGATGGCTAGACGAAATGGAAGAAGTTTTGGAAATCAGTAACTGTGCTGAAAATTTCAAGACACTATTTGCCTCACATTCACTAAAAGGAGAGGCACAATCCTGGTGGAAAATGGTGGTACACACTAGGGGTAGGAATGTTATGAATGGAATGAGTTGGGAAGAATTTAGAAATTTAGTAATAGAGAAATACTGCCCTTATAATGAGATAGAGAAATTAGAGGCTGAATTCTTAGCACTAGAAATGAAAGGAGCTGCACACCGGGAATATACTGATAGGTATAATGAACTATCCAGGTTAGTACCACATTTGATAACCCCGGAATCAAAAAGAATTGAAAGGTATATTTGGGGATTAGTGCCACAAATAAGAGGACTAGTGAAATCTGCTAGAACCAAAACCTTCCAGGAAGCAGTAATCCTGTCAGGAAGTCTGACAGATGAAATGATCAGGAATGGATCATTATGTCACCAACAGGTAGGAGAGAAAAGGAAATGGACTGAAAATCACTCTGGAAGAAGATTTGGAGAAAACTCCCAGAAAAGAGTAACCCGACCTCCACCAAGAAACTTTTTGGGAACAGCTCAGGGGAAGAAAGTAGATAAACCACCACAGTGTAATATCTGTTAAAGATATCATACAGGAAACTATATGATAGTAGTTTGTTATAACTGCAAAAAGAAGGGACACATTTCTCGAGACTGCAAAAACCCTACCAGCACGAAAACAGTCTGCTTTCAGTATGGAAGTGAAAATCATTTCTGTAATGAATGTCCACAATGAAAGGGTAAGGGTCCATCTAAACAGAACAACCCCCGTGGAAGGGCTTTTGTGATACAAGCTGACGAAGCTCATCATGAACCAGAAGTAGTTACGGGTACGTTCCTTATCAATAACTAGTACGCTAAAGTATTATTTGATACAGGAGCAACTCGTAGTTTTGTTTCACATACTTTTAGACCATCACTTAGTCTAACATCTGAGAAATTACGTGACATCTATGTAATAGAATTAGCTGATGGTAAAATAATTGAAGCTAATGAAATCATTTCTAATTGCATCTTGAATTTAGATGAATACTGTTTTAATATAAATCTGATACCTATTAAGTTAGGAGGATTTGATATCGTAGTAGGAATGGATTGGTTGAGTACAAATCATGTTGAAATCATTTGTGATAAGAAAATGATTAAGATTCCTTTGATTAAGGAAGACAAAACCCTCTGCATATATGGTGATAGGCCAAATAATATTATAAATCTGATTTTTTGTGAAAAAGTACAAAAATGCTTAAATAAGAAATGCTTAGCTTTCTTGGCTCACGTAGTTGATGCAAAGCTTGATAAGGGAAATTTGGAAAATGTTCCTGTTATAAATGAATATTCTGATGTTTTTCCTGATGAATTACCTGGATTACCACCCCCTCGTCAGGTAGAATTTAAAATAGAATTAACACCAGGAACAACCCCTATTGCCAAAGCACCCTACCGTTTAGCACCAACTGAGATGAAAGAACTCATGACTCAGTTACAGGAATTATTAGATAAAGGATTCATACGTCCTAGTGTATCACCTTGGAGAGCACCGGTCCTGTTTGTTAAAAAGAAAGATGGAACCTTTAGAATGTGTATTGATTATAGGGAACTTAATAAGGTTACCATAAAGAATAGGTACCCTCTCCCTAGAATTGATGATTTGTTTGACCAATTACAAGGATCTAGTTATTTCTCGAAAATAGATTTAAGATCTGGATATTATCAATTAAGAGTACAGGAGGATGATATTTCAAAAACTGCATTCAGAACTAGGTATGGACATTACGAATTTTTTGTAATGCCATTTGGATTAACCAACGCTCCGGCAGTGTTTATGGACTTAATGAACAGGGTATGTAAACCTTATTTAGATAAATTTGTTATAGTCTTCATAGATGATATATTAATTTTACTTTAAGAATAAGGAAGACCACGAACAACACCTGAGGTTAACTTTGAAATTGCTTCAAAAAGAAAAGTTATATGCAAAATTCTCAAAATGTGAATTTTGGAAAAGAGAAGTACAATTTCTAGGACATATAGTTAACCAGTATGGGATTCAGGTTGATCCAGCAAAGATTGAGGCAGTTAACAAATGGGAAATTCCAAAAACCCCAACTGAAATAAGACAATTCTTAGGTTTAGCAGGATATTACAAAAGATTTATAGAAAACTTCTCAAGAATAGCTCAACCGTTGACAGAATTGACCCAAAAGGATAAAAAGTATATATGGGAAGAAAGACAAAATGAAGCATTTGAACTTCTCAAAAGTAAGCTATGTAGTGCACCTATATTAGCTTTACCAGAAGGAACAGATAATTTCATAGTATATTGTGATGCATCTCGTTAAGGTTTTGGATGTGTCTTAATGCAAAAAGACAAAGTAATTGCATATGCATCCAGACAACTTAGAGGCAGTGAAAAGAATTATACCACCCATGACTTGGAATTAGGAGCTGTATTATTTGCACTAAAAATTTGGAGACATTATTTATATGGGACTAAGTGTATAATATATATAGATCACAAAAGTGTGCAACATATCTTTGATCAAAAGATGTTAAATATGAGGCAGAGAAGATAGGTAGAATTACTAAGTGATTACGACTGTGAAATTAAGTATCATCCCGGTAAGGCAAATGTAGTTACTGATGCTTTAAGTAGGAAAGAAAGAACCAAGCCTTTACGGGTACGTGCTATGAAAATGAAACTACGTTCAGATTTGTTGAGTCAAATTTGGGAGGCCCAATAAAAAGATGTGCTGGAATTAAAAGGGCAATTAAAAGACATAAAAGAGGAAGCTGATGGAATTCTAAGATTTAAAGGAAGAATCTGGATACCCGACAACAACATGATTAGAACAACTATACTGCAAGAAGCTCATAAGTCAAGATACTCTGTGCATCCAGGAAATAATAAAATATACAAAGACTTGAAAAGTCAATACTGGTGGCCAGGTATGAAAAGATCAGTCGGAGAATTTGTGGAACAGTGTGATGTCTGCTCAAGAATAAAGGCAGAATATCAAAAACCTTCAGGATACCTGCAGCAACCAGAAATTCCAGAATGGAAATGGGATCAAATTACAATGGACTTCATAACTAAGTTACCCAGGACCAGAAATGGATATGACACAATTTGGGTTATAGTAGATAGACTAACTAAGTCAACTCATTTCTTACCTATACGAGAAGATTATAAGATTGAGAGATTAGCAAGAATTTACATAAAAGAGATTGTGCCTAGACATGGAATACCTGTATCCATTATATCAGATAGAGATAGTAGATTTACTTCTAGGTTCTGGCAAACTTTACAAAAGCTTTAGGAACCCAAGTAAATTTAAGTACAGCTTATCACCCACAGACTGATGGACAAAGTGAAAGAACAATACAAACCCTAGAAGATATGTTAAGGGCTTGTGCTATAGAATTTAGTGGAAATTGGGATAGTCACTTACCTTTAATAGAATTTTCATACAATAACAGTTACCATTCTAGTATTGGGTTAGCTCCATTTGAAGCTTTATATGGAAGAAAATGTAGGTCACCTCTATGTTGGAATGAAATAGGTGATAGACAACTCACAGGTCCCGAACTAATCCAAGAAACCATAGATAAGATCACTGAGATTAAAAACAGGTTGAAAGCAGCTCGTGATTGACAAAAAAGCTATGCAGACAAATGGAGGAAACCACTGGAGTTTCAAGTTGGAGAAAGAGTCTATCTAAAGATATCTTCCTCTAAAGGTATCTTTCGATTTGGAAAATCCAATAAGCTGAACCCCAGGTACATTGGTCCATTCAAGATCATTGATAGAATAGGTCCTGTAGCATATAAGTTGGAATTACCACAGAAATTAAGTGAAGTACACAACACATTTCATGTGTCCAACCTCAAGAAATGCCTAACCAATGAAACCTTAGAAATACCAATTCAAGAGATCAAGGTAGATAAGAAACTGCATTTTATGGAAGAACCAATAGTCATTGTGGGGAAGGAAATAAAGAAATTAAGAAGAAGTAAAATTTCCATAGTGAAAATTAAGTGGAATGCAAAAAGAGGACTAGAATACACTTGGGAAAGGGAAGATGAAATCAAGAAGAAATACCCCCACCTATTCGGAGGTAATAATTATTTAAGCTTTCTAAAGCACAATCCACTGAATTTCGGGACGAAATTTTTTTAATGGGGGGAGAATGTGACAACCTTAAAATTCTTTTTATTATTATACATACTACGTCGAAATTTTTTTATATATTACGTTACAGTCACGATTTAAATTTAGTATGTATATATTATGGATATACATATGCATGTTTGCATGCATGCATATATATTAGTTATTCACGTATGCATGTATGTTTATATACCCGAAACTCACTCATACATGTATATATATACAAAATTTTACGTATGCATGTTTGCATACCTACAGGTACATAAAAGAATTCCTTGGAGTGCTTGTATATATGTACGATTAATATGAAAAATTTACTCACTATATGCATATATATATATACATACTTTACTTATTTGTGCATGTTTATATTATAGACACACATATATATATGCATATTAAGAACATCAAGTGTACATATTTTGTATATATGTATACAGGTACTTGTTATATATATATACATCTTAAATAGACCAAAACCAATATAATCAAATTCATAAAACTCTAGCTAAACATTAAAACTAAATCATTCTCCCTACACCCCTCGGTTAACACCACTCGAAACCACCACCTTAGACTAAACCACCACCACCACCCGAAAGCTACTAATTCAAGCCACTACCCTCGGTTTCATGCATTCACATCACCAACCCGCCACCACACCACCTTATCCTACCACCTAGTTATTCATGTGACTAAGCAATCTTGTTCCATTTTACTTCCTCCCCAAAACCGCCACCCATGCACCCGGTTTTCTTGCATTCACACCATCAAAACGCCACCTAGCAAGGCTACATAGGTGATTCACCATGGCTAGGGAATCTACCTCATGATGATGTTGGAGAAAGGCGGTCAATCAGGGGCATATATTTGACCATCGGCAGCCCGAAGCAAACACACCACAACCGCACCTTTGTCCTCTTCCCTCTCTCGAATTCTTTGAAACCTTCAAACCACAATCATCACCACCACCACACGACCACCGCCTGCACCACCACATCTGATCACCACCTACTCCATCTCTCCCTTTCACTCTTGGTTCCCATACAACAACAACATCACCATCTCACAACACCACCCGTAACCACATACCACCATCTCCCGTAACCATACCTCCATCACCCGTAACTACAACCATCATCAAGTACCAACTCCAAGGCTTTTCTCTCGGGTTCAAGCAACAAGAATACCATCAAAAATCAACATCCCAAAGGTTATAAAACATTTTAAACTTAGATATTACATATGTGTTATAAAACACATATATATTGTTAGTTTTGGTATTTAAACACCAAAACCAATCTTGAAAGTATTTTTAGTCATTAATCACTAATAATGGGTCACAAAAACTCAGAAACTTATGATAAAAATGTATATTTTGAATTTACAAAGATTAAATCTTGTAAATATTTAAGAAAAATCAAATAAATATTAAACAAATGTGATTGTAGGAATAAACATTGAAAAATACTTATTTATATACTAAAAAACTATTCTGGAAACTTTGATAAAGTTTTGATAAATAAATAATTTATAAAATTATTTTAAATAAAGAAAAATAAAAGAAATATCAAAAATAGAAATAAATTCAGGAAAATTCTGATAAATTCACAGGATGATTCTTTTGAGGTATAAAAGACTCTGGAATTTTTTAAGAATTTTATTCCATATTATAATTAAGATATGAATTTTTTTGTGTTCTATAGTAAATAAATCAGAATAAAATACTTAATGAAAATAATAAAATCTGAGAAAATCGTAGATGTAATATTAAATATGAAACTACATAATATATAATTTCCATAATTTTTGGAGTAGTATAAGTATTTTTGCTAAATATTAAGATTATTTTAAAAATTATAGAATCTGATCTATTATGATTGGACCTTGATATAATTATATGATACTTGTTTTTTGTATAAGAAGCCGTCTGTAAAATTTTGGGAATTTATGAAGGAAAGAAGCTATTTTTAAACAATTATGGAAATATTATAAAAACTACAGAAAATAATTTGTTTGGAGTTAGATGCTATAAAAATTATGGGACATTACTAACTGTTGGAATAAAATTCTATGAATTTTTGGTAATATTTTGATGACAGTAGATAATTTTTATGATTTATGGGAATTTAGACTAATATTAAGCAAATTATGTATAAATAATTTGTTAGAAAATTTTGTGCTAATATTATTGGTAGAACTTTCAAAAGATACTTACATCTGAGGTTCTAAAAATTCTAAAGAAAATATTGTCTGATACTGTGAACTATTTTATAGGTTCAAGTTGGAAGACACGGTGAGTTCATAGCCCCATTTTCAACCGTCTGGTATTCAATAAAGTTTTGGGGGAAAAAATATACTGTTTGGGTTGATGTATTATTTTTGAAAATATTTTTGTTGCTTACTGTCATTTGCGATACAACCATTAGTTCGAATGAGGAACCGTCCGATAATATTAGTAGCGCTACTTAGGAGAATATTTGCACCAACCGGATGAGGGTTCCTGCTATTTTCCTGCACCTAACCGAATGGGGGTTACGATGTAATATTATCAGATTTTGAGAATTATTTCATGACAGTATGATTATGTTGTGAACAGGTTTGGTTGTAATTGATACATCAACAAAATATTTGTTTGGTTATAAACCTATGTTCTCATCAACATTTTTGTTAACTGGTTTAAGTGTACTTTTTCAGGAAATAATGAGTAATTCGTTTGACTTTAGCTTCGAAGTTCACAACGGATGGGACGAAGTAATTGGGAGTGTCTGCGTCACGCTGACCGTTAACATAGTTGACTGAAGCATGTATGTCGACGCTCATTTTCATAGATTCTAGACATGTTGTGATCTAGTTGTAAACAATTACATCTAATTTTGTAACCTACGTAAAAGATGTAATTCCACTATTATAAATAAAGCATGTCGTATGTTATGTTTTATGTATATATGATTATTGTGTTTATTTTACTGTAAGCAATGTACTCTGATAAAAGCTAGTCACACCCCAACCAGCATTCGTTCACGCTTCCGCCGGGATGTGACACCTACCCTGCTACCGCAGCCCTTAACGCTACCACTGCAGCCCCAACACCACCACCACAACCACCAACGCTACCACCATAACCGCCAACGCTACCACCATAACCACCACCACAACCCCTTGCCGCTGCCCACCACAGCCCCCTGCCTCCGCCCACCACAGCCCCTGCCTCCGCCCACCACAGCCCCCTCCCGCCCACCACAGCCCCCCTTCGCGCCCACCACAACCCTTGTCGCTGTCTACAACAGCCCCCCTCGCCGCCCACCACAACCACTGACGTGAGGTCGAAGTCTCAATCAAATTTAAAACCAAATACTACTAATTAGCTAGCGGTAAGTGGGTTATCGAACACAGGGAGTTTGTGGAATATGTGTTTATTTTATAGTCTTGTAAATTAGCTACAATTATCCTAAAGTGCAAAAATCAAATATCAAGAATTGGATTGTTTTGGTTTAAGAATTAATAGTAACTAAGTAGATTGCAAATCAAAACGTACTTTTGTAACAGATTAAGAACAAGTGATCACCCTAGATTTCAGGTTTTAATCCACACTTATGTTTATGCTTACTAGAAAGAACCACATAGACATGGTTCGTGCTTGAATAGTTGTTTGTGATAAAAGAGAACTAAGTACTCGGATTATAAAATGCGAGGTTGTTACTCGATGATCAATTGACAATTATCCAACCTTAATCCCTCCCATGATATCTCGATTGCCCATGGCACCAAGAACGAATGGTTTGGGTTAACATCAAACAACAATCAACAACTTACAAACAAATATCCAAACACCATAATAACTCAAACAAACATTCAAAGTTATCATTCTAGAAATTCAAGCACAAACATAGTGTTTCAAAAGCAAACCTTACATCTAGGATGATCACCACAAGTTTAGCTAAGCATGACTTGAATCTTCATCCTCACACAATGATTCATGTTCATATGAATCAAAAACACAAATCAAATGTTGAGAAATGTTTGGAATGATGCAAGAACAGCCACTTTTGCCTCTTTTATGGAAAGAATTCGTCAGATCCAGAATATGAGCAAAAGGCACCACTCAAACCATTTTATTATGCAAGTTGCACTTTATCGTCAGCATCTACCGTAACTTACGGTAGCCACCGTAAGTTACGGTGGAAACCAAATCTGTACGGTGGAAAGCTTCTGTATTACGATGGAAAAATTCAGGATTTGGGGTCCACCGTACCTTACGGTGGCCACCGTAAGGTCGGTAGACCCCCACTTTTTTTTTCTTCTTCTTCCCATCCTTCCTTGCTCCATCCCGTCGAGGTCCGTCCACAGCTACGTTTTCTTCATATTAAGCTCCATAATGTGCCTGAAACAAAAGCAACTGTAGTTATCTAATTCAAGATAATTACACAACCAAATATGAGAATATCACACGTTTTAACATCATAAAAGGGTTGTTCCATGAACCACCCGTCACATCCCCACACTTAACCGTTGCTTGTCCCAAGCAACACATCGAATCATTTCAAACAAGCGATCAATGTAAATCAAACATAAACATGTAATACTTTTACTAACCCTTTCTTAGTATCCAAAATGACACACCCCTCACTATCTCCCTCCTCTCGGTGACAAGTAAGCACTAGCGTCCATGAGCTAGATACGCAAAAGGCAAACGGGTGGTTGCACAACTATAAGCTTGTACCTAAATCGACCCTTCTCTTAACAAATGCCAAACATGAATGCATATCAAAGGGACTTCAAGGTTGTAACGTGGCTAGGTGTACAGGTAGGAAATGGAATATATATGAAGAAGCGAAAGCTTAACCTGGTCTTTTATTACACAATAACATAAACAACTAACTACCAAACCTAATACTATGAACAAGGTACTCAACTTCAATCCCCCTTTTTTTTGCTTAATTTTTCTCTTTCTTTTTCTTCGTTTCATTTTTCTCCTTTTTTTCATCGCTTTTTCCAAAATTTTTATCTATATTTATTTATTTTTTTATTAATTTATTTTTTTAATAACAATAAAACAAACACGAAATCTTCATGCAAATCTTCAACATAGCATTGAAGATGATTACAGTTACTAAACAACTAATAACACTATAAGACCAGGTTAAGTTAGGTAAATTTTGAAGTAACTAGCTAAGGGGTAACAAACGATAGGCTTTTAGGCACAACATTGGGCAACTAAGTGTCAAAACCCCCGCCCCTCTCGCAACCAAGCTCATATATATAATTTATGAGGTCCAACCTCCCAAATCCCACACTCGCACACATCCAAGACGAGGCTACTTAAATGCCCTTATTCCTTTCACATTCACATCTAACTTAAAGTCTCGGATCGTATTCAAGCACAAGTTCTAATGCACCCCTACCTGTTGCCACTCTCACAAAGAAATGTGTTATTTATCTACAAGTGTGGCTTCAACTCTCACCAAGAATAAGACTGACTAAAGGTTGCCGATGCATCATTCTGAGTTAATCCAAGGTGTTCAAATTCTCACAATGTTTTGCTTAAATCTTTTTAAAAACTTCAAAATTCCCCTCATCCCCACACTTGGGATACATTGTCCCCAATGTATGGTTTTGAAAGGAACAAAATAAACAAAACAAAAGACTCAAAAAGTTGAAAATATTTTTTTTTGTTTTTATGACACTAACACCTCTTTAATTCAACCCCCACATAAACATTAACATATCATAAGCTCCACCCTTCCACCCAACCGAACTACTCAAAAGAAAACAAGAAACAAACTATACAAGAGAAGATGCAACCTGAATAGCTTGACTTATGGTGGCCTTGTGGGATGTTTCAACTCTTGCCAGGAAACTTGACACACCTTCCCGCATCCCCACACTTGTGCAACAAGTGTGCTGCATCCAGTCTTCTTACCTTCACTATCCATCTCAGTTTGTTCAACCGTCTTCTCCACCTTCTTTTTCTTCGCTCTTCTCTTTCTCTTTCTCTTCTTTTCTTTGGTTGCAAACTCTTTCACTTCCTTTAACATGTCAACAGCAAAACATGCTTCCTTGATGGAAGGGTTAGTAACAATAGAAAATATATTTAAGTTCAAAACCTTCTCACCAAACTTCATGTTCACCATTCCTAGCTCACAATCTAGGACTGCCTGTGCAGTAGCTAGAAACGGCCTACCCAAGATGACTGAATGTGGTGCATTCTCAATAGAAGAAGTGTAATCCAGTACCAGAAAATCCACTGGGTAGTAGCAATCTCTCACCTTTACAATGACATCTGTTAGCATACCCCTGGGCCTAATGGGTGTTTGGTTAGCCAACATTATTAGGGTATCAACATATTTCAATGGACCAAAATCAAATTTGTCGTATAAATGCCCGGGGAGGATGCTAACACATGCTCCTAGATCTAAAAGTGCCCGGTCAATTTTAAGGTCTCCTATATGAATTGGAATCAATGGCACTCCTGGATCTGGGAGTTTTAGGGGTAATTTATCTAACAAAGGAACACTTACCTGAGATGTGAATTCCAAAGCATTAATGTGTACTTGTTTTGGGCTCTTGGAACTAGATTAATGATTAGGATTCACCACAGTATCACTTGGCAGCTCTCCTTTGTTCTTCTTCAAGTTTGCTACTTCTGTTGCGAGTTGGCCCATTTGGATGCTCAAAGATTGAATGGCCTTGTCACGAATTTCATCTTTTTGGGCCCGAGCATCATCCAACTGATTTCTCTTTTGCATCTCCTGTTGCATCATCATAAGAATATCCATAACTTCATTACCGCTTGAAGTAACATGACCCGATGAACCACCTTGCTCATTACCCGACTGTTGGGATTGCCTTTGGAAACCTTGATTGTTTCCACCCCAGTAATTGCCTTGACTATTGAATTGTTGGCGAGGCACATAGTTACCTTGGGTGTTTCCTTGAAAATTCGGATTGGATTGATTGGCCGGATTCCCATAACTGAAGTTGGGATGATTTCTCAAACCCGGATGATAGGTATTTGAATTCATGTTGTAATTTCTTCCACCAAACCCTTGACCTTGAATAGCATTCACTTCCTCCACTTGTTCAAAAGTTACCGTGCAAGAATCCACAGTATGCCCTAACTCATTGCAATTTGTACAAACATTGTAAACTTGATTTGTGGCTTGTACATTACCATCATCCACCGCATGAACTGGAGCTCGTGTAACGACCAGTCGTGCTCGTCTTGATGATTGAGCCTTCCTCTTTGATGTAACCGCCATTTGTTCCAAAAATGCCCAATCGTCTTGCTCGTAATTTGTACCAAATGTACCATTTGTGATAGACATTAAATCCCGGGCATCTTCAGAATGAAGCCCCTCGTGAAAAGCGTTCAACAACTCCCATAACTCAATTCCATGATGAGGACAATTCTTGATCATCATGTAAACCGCTCAAACGCCTCATGAAACATTTCACCTTGTTGTTGTTGGAAGCTTCTCAAGCTTCTCCTAGCATCATTAGTCTTTTGGGCTGTGAAAAATTCTTCCAAAAACCTTTGTTGCATCTCAGCCCATGTATAAATTGAAGCGGATGGCAAAGTGTAGAACCACCTCTTTGCCTTATCCTCCAATGAAAACTGAAATAACACCAACTTGACATCATCTGCAGAAAATCCTTGACCACCAATTGTGTTACAAATTGAGTCATAAGCTTCCAAATGAAAATAAGGTTCTTCCGTTGCTAACCCTTTGTACTTTGGCAAACTTTGAAGTGAATTTGTTCGGACTTCAAACGTTCTCCCTTGATTGTTTTGAGGAATGACCACTAGTGAAGGATTATTTATGATGATTGGACGAAAGTGTGCCTCAATACCCCTAGCAGCGTCCCAATTATGCCTTCGTGGAACACCCAACCTAACTCTTGGTCGCTGAGGACCCATTGGTCTTTGAATTTGTGGTCCTGGATGCATGAATTGCTGAAACGGTGGTTGAAAGATTGCTCCCCCAGGTTGTGGAGGAATCTGCTCTTGAAACTGTGGCCCATGTGGCCTCACTTGGGGTTGTATTTGTGGTGGTATAATTTGTTGCTGCACAACTTGTGGTTGTGGTCTCCCATATCCTTGCATAGCTTGTCCTTGACTATAAACATAATTTCCTTCATCAGCATCTCCTTCGTACGTATACCCTTCTTCTTCATATCTCCTAAATGCATCACCATAACCACCATCAACACAAGCTCCTCCTGCTCCCGAGGTTTGCACAACTTGATGTTGTTGGTATTGTGTATCCGGTTGCATCTGAGAGGTAGGGGAGTATGAAATATGGATGGGTTGGATTGATATGGTTGTGGTGTTGGTACTGGTTTAGACGATGATGCTTGACCGGTTGTTGGGAAAAAATATGAAAAGGGCGGAGTGGGTGCTGAGGGATCAAAGCTAAAAGGATGTTCAGTTTGGGTACTTGTAGGTAATGGGGTATGGGTTGGTTCAGTTTCCGATATTGATGTAAACGTGGGTAAAGGTTTGGGTGATGTTGTTTGACCCGTAGTAGGAAGTGATGAGGGAGGATCCATTGTGTTTTGTGGTGTAACGGGTGATGTAGGTGCTATTGGTGAACCACTGAATTTATTTTGTCTGTGTAAGACTCTGTTCCTGCGAGCAGCTCGTTCAATTTCTGGATCAAACACTAATGGTGAAGATGAGCTCGAGTTTCTGGTATGCATACACCTGAAACAAAAATCTGCACACTACACACAACCAGTGTAACACCGAAATAACAAAACAAAACTAATAAGCAAACACACGTTGCACACAACTCCCCGGCAACGGCGCCAAAATTTGACGTGAGGTCGAAGTCTCAATCAAATTTAAAACCAAATACTACTAATTAGCTAGCGGTAAGTGGGTTATCGAACACAGGGAGTTTGTGGAATATGTGTTTATTTTATAGTCTTGTAAATTAGCTACAATTATCCTAAAGTGCAAAAATCAAATATCAAGAATTGGATTGTTTTGGTTTAAGAATTAATAGTAACTAAGTAGATTGCAAATCAAAACATACTTTTGTAACAGATTAAGAACAAGTGATCACCCTAGATTTCAGGTTTTAATCCACACTTATGTTTATGCTTACTAGAAAGAACCACATAGACATGGTTCGTGCTTGAATAGTTGTTTGTGATAAAAGAGAACTAAGTACTCGGATTGTAAAATGCGAGGTTGTTACTCGATGATCAATTGACAATTATCCAACCTTAATCCCTCCCATGATATCTCGATTGCCCATGGCACCAAGAACGTATGGTTTGGGTTAACATCAAACAACAATCAACAACTTACAAACAAATATCCAAACACCATAATAACTCAAACAAACATTCAAAGTTATCATTCTAGAAATTCAAGCACAAACATAGTGTTTCAAAAGCAAACCTTACATCTAGGATGATCACCACAAGTTTAGCTAAGCATGACTTGAATCTTCATCCTCACACAATGATTCATGTTCATATGAATCAAAAACACAAATCAAATGTTGAGAAATGTTTGGAATGATGCAAGAACACCACTTTTGCCTCTTTTATGGAAAGAATTCGTCAGATCCAGAATATGAGCAAAAGGCACCACTCAAACCATTTTATTATGGCAAGTTGCACTTTTTCGTCAGCATCTACCGTAACTTACGGTAGCCACCGTAAGTTACGGTGGAAACCAAATCTGTACGGTGGAAAGCTTCTGTATTACGGTGGAAAAATTCAGGATTTGGGGTCCACCGTACCTTACGGTGGCCACCGTAAGGTACGGTAGACCCCCACTTTTTTTTTTTTTCTTCTTCTTCCCATCCTTCTTGCTCCATCCCGTCGAGGTCCGTCCACAGCTACGTTTTTTTCATATTAAGCTCCATAATGTGCCTGAAACAAAAGCAACTGTAGTTATCTAATTCAAGATAATTACACAACCAAATATGAGAATATCACGCGTTTTAACATCATAAAAGGGTTGTTCCTTGAACCACCCGTCAACCACCCATCTCCACCCACCACAGCCCCCGTCCCCCCACCACAACCCCCGTCCCCTCCACCACAACCCCTATCACCGCTGCGTGTATGTGAGAGAGAGAGAGAGAGAAAGTATGTGTGTGTGACAATAAGAGAGAGTGTGTGTGTTTATGGTGGTAGGTGTTGTGGAGATGGTGGTACCTGTGGTGGTGATGGCGGTTCCGGTGGTTGTGATGGTGGTTCCGATGTTGGTGATGGTTGGGTGTGGTAGTGGTGGTGATGGAGAGATGAGAGAGATAGTGGGGGTGTGTGTGTTTGGTGGGAGGTGTTTGGTGAAGGTGAAGATGAAGTTAAAGAATATGTTTATAGTCAAGTTGGGTAGGTCCCATATATATTTTTATTTTTTAAAATCTGAAGGGTAGTTTTGTATTTTTATAAATTTGAAGGATGTAAATGGATGAGAAAATAAAAAGTCAGTGGACGTAATGACATTTGGAACTATCTTTACTACTTGAACGAGTCTTTCTAAGACGTGATGAAAAATATCCATACTGATTTTAACACTTAAAAATCGACTCATCTATGAATACCATGATGACCATCATATAAGAAAACTTTCTTAAATAACTACACACCTATTGATGGTGCTAAAAGTCCTTCTCTCAGGGAGGAGGGGACGCAGCCCTGAAGTACCTTGGACTACCTTGGAATTCACCAATTACATACTGTCACATCACAAGTACCCTGAACTACCTAAAACACTCATAAAGCTAGAAATGCAACCTTAGACTAACCTAGAACTTTTATTTTCTTATTAATAATTCAAAAGAAAATTAACTTTCATAACAATTAAAAAAATTACACTAATTCAAATATTAAAAACAAACAAACAAATAACAATAATAAAATTCTGAAAAAACTAACAATTAAAATTAACAATATTTAAATAATAAACGTTTTGTATTCTACTTCGTGATTAACCAACCCTTGACTTTTAAGAAACCATAACAATGTGTTAATAATTGTGTGTTGTTTGAGTGTATAAGTGTTTATGTATGCATATGTGTGTGTACATATATATATATGTGTGTGTATATATATATATATATATATGATAGAAAAATAAATTTTTATTTTTAAATAAAACCCCCCAATTGCTACCCTCATCGGCAACTAGTATCCGAAATCAGCTACCCTGGACGTACCCAAAGAGGGTGGCGGCAGTGTACCCGCTAGGGTACCTCCCTACCCGATCCTATACTCGAGAACGCCCCCACCTCCCGCAGCTGTGAAGCGAACAAAAGTCAACACCTTATTAGGCGTCTTGTCAGATATCCTTAAAACTTTTTAGTCTTGTAATCGTATATAAAAATAACTCAAATTCGGTAAATCTCTAGCACGGTGATGCGGGAATTCCGTATATACACAAATCGGTAAAAATCGTTTCACCAGCGTTTAAACAAATGAAAAAAAACAAACAAACAAAACAAACAAACAAACAAACCCAGTCTAAACAAATTAAAAAAAAAACATGAGTTGTTTATAAAAAATGTCTTTCAAATATGTGCTAAATATGGGTATGGTGAATTTGATGACCATTGTTGCTGATCGTTTGTGAATAGAACCTAAAAATATGTATGACACAATTGAATACAAATTTAAAATACATCATGTCTCAACTTGGTTTTAAATAAAACTAGTGTTTTACTCCGACGCGCGTTGCGCGTCCTAAAAACAGGGTAAACCGACGGTCAGACATATATTTCCATCAACATAACCAAAACCTAACAATTCTAGCCGGAGCCAACGTATGTCAACGTCGGTCAGAACCGAGCCAAGGGAACCTACACCAGTTTTCATGTATCATCACAACTACAAAACATCAGATGAACACACACATGTCCATCATCATCGACATCAAAACTATCTCTTGAAACTGGATTTTCGTCACCGTTTTTACCAAGAAAATCATCATCAACATTAGCAAGGCAAGGCAAGGCAACAAACAATAGTTTTATGGATAAACACCCAAAAAAAGATCAATGGCTAGTTGCTACCCGCCAACTCAACCTACCAACCAATGGAGCCAACGCAAGTGACGACAGCGGAGCCCTCACCGCCAGAGAGACCCAAAGTAGCGGCAAAACTTGGCACCGGCGACTTCAACGTAGATCACCGGAAGAACAAATACGACCGACCACCATCACAATCGACAAACGTAAGGGACCCGCCGCTTGGTCCACCTCGACTACAAACGAGAAGCAGAGCAACAACATAACCCATAACCGCGCCCACGTGAAGAGCGTACCAAAAGAAATTAACACCGTGAAAATGCAACCACCACCGTCGCCTTTGCCATCGCCGGCCACCACCAACACACCCACAAAACCCACTGGTTCTGTTTCCGACCACCACCCTACAAACTGATTTAAACCATATTTAGAGTCAATAGTTGACAAAAAAAACAACCCAACCGATCGGAAACGCAACCGGAACAAATTTGACAGACCTAATTTGTAATAGGTGGCGTGAGAATCATCGATCTACATAGATTTGAGACATGCAAGCCTTGATCAATTCATCAAAGCGTCCCAAAACCTAATGACATATCAAGGCTTGATCAGTTCATCACTTACCGGTTCGGTCGCCACCACCACTGTTGTCATCCAGTTAGGGTGGCTAGCCGAAGGTGATGGCCAGCACCACTATATAGTCGTCACTTTCTACGTCCATGTACCTCTCAGATATAATTTTCTCCATCTCTTTCTCTCTTACTTTCTCTCTCTAAATTTTGAAACTGAAAGTATGAATGTATGTGTGAAGTTGTGGATTGAGAACAGTGTTTTGGAGACCGGATCAGACTGGTCGGTCTGACCGGTTCGACCGGGGATCGGTCCGGTTGCCGGTCCGGTCTGAGATGGATCGTTTTTTAGTGGTCGATCCGACCGATTCGTCCCAAACCGCTGGTCGGACCGGGAAACCGGACCGGTTAGGACCGGTTTTGGTATTTTTTTTATTTTTTTTTTTTTTTTATTTTAATGGGTAAAAACGGATGTTAAACCATAAATTAGTACGTTGGATATACAAATATAGTTAAATTTTATATATAACTATAAAATACATATATAAAACATATATAAATTACTTATATTTAATTACATATATAAATATAGTTAAATCCGCTCAACCGGTCCGATCACCAACTAGTAAGGTGTCCGGTTCGACGTCTGATCCGGTTCTGAAAACATTGATTGAGAATGAAGAATCAAAAAGGAAGGTGTGTGTACAGTGAAAAGCCATGTGTGTCAGGTTTTGGAACCGCCCACACAAACCAATCACATGCAACCACCTACCAAAAACACTATTCATTTTGTTTTGTTTTTAAATATATACTAGTGGTGTCCGTCGACGCGCGTTGCGCGTGTGATGGATCGGGCTAAGAATAGACTCTCAGTCGTGGCTGTTAATTATAACACCATCTTTCATTGGAATTTTCTTGCTCTATGCATGAAAATATGAAACAATTGCAAAAGATGAAATTTCTTGAACGCTAATAGTGAACTGAACATCTTAACCACCATCTTTCATTGGACTTTTCTTGCTCTATGCATGAAAATATGATGCCTAAGCCCTAAAGCAAGGAACCCAATCAGCAGAAACACCAAATCGCTAGGTGGAAAAAAGTCTCTTTAGATGCCCTAAACAGCAATGCATGACAATTTGATGTTAGTCGAGTTTTACATATGAAAGAACCTGTCAAGGCTTTACTCCACCAACAAATTTCACATTCTATGTTACCTTTCAGTAAACAACTATTGTATATTTGTATCCCCATGACTATTACACATATTTCACAGTTTTCATTAATATAAGATAATGCCATTTCTACAAATGTATCATGTATGACAGTTTGAAACCTGATCACAATATAAGCCACACCATCATACATTCATACCTTCACCCAAAACCCCAACCCTAACTAACCAATCCACGCATTTCACCACAATTTCTCTACACACATCTCAATCAACACTAAATCACTAACCTCCACAAACAACTCAAATCAACCACTTCAACCACAAACAACTTACCACCGCCTCTCCAGACTCAAACCTCCGAGCAAAATCCTCCGCCACCAACGACGCCGCAGCGGCCTTCTTCTGCATCACCGCCCGCTTACTCCCCACCTCCTCCACCACACCTCCATCCACAACCTTACGATTCACAGCAACCTTCGGCGCCACATCAACCTTCGGCACCAAATCAACCTTCGGCACAATCACCTGCACCGTCTTCTTCTCATCTCTAATCAACCACGGATCCTCCAAAAACGCCTTCAAATGAGCAATTTCCTCATGAAAAACCACTTTTCCATCATCGTTCACCACAACGCAATCCCAACCGTCGATCAAACAACTCCCGCAATTACTCCGATGCACCCGCCGTACCGAATAATCGCCTTTCTGCAACAATATAATCTATGAATCTCTACTCAAAAGTGCATCATTAGTACATATCAATAATCTCATGGAACCAAACGGCGTCGTTAGATACCGTCACCGGCGGTCACCGTCGGTCACCGTCGTTCGACCGCTTCCTCGGCGTCTTCTCGCCGCCGTCTTCCTCCGGTGTCATCTCCGGCGGATCCTCCGTCGCCGGCGACGACTTCAGTGAAGATGACGTGTTCTGGACCGGCGACTTCGCCGAAAAGAAGAAACAATCGGCAGATCCGATGAAGGACACCACCACCAGCAATCAATTGTTCCGGCAAGGGGATAAGTTCGGCATTCTGGCGGCATTGCCGGAGGACAACGGCCGGAAACCTAATCGCCCTGTGTTGAACCGGAGAAACCCTACGATCGGATCTCCGACGACGCCCAATTCGTCTTCCTCTCGCTTAATCCCGTCGATTCCGAGGCCTGTGAAGGCAGATAGAGAGATATCTCACTCTATGCCGTTGAAGTTTCAGCAATCGGCGCCGGTGAATGTGCCAATCTTCGCGAGGAGGATGAACACCGGCGGTGAACTGGCGGATTCTGACATTGGAGAAGATGATGAGGAGGAGGAGATGCTTCCGCCGCATGAGATTGTGACGAGAGGATCGTCGCCGCATACGACGTTTTCGGTTCTCGAAGGCGCCGGGAGGACGCTGAAAGGGAGGGATCTCCGGTGGTGTGGTACTGTTCATACTGTTCATTTACTGTTCATTGAAGTTGGTTTTTAAATATATAGGGGAATATATGAAATATCGTTAAAATTAGACGTAACAGCCATATATTCAGAATTTTATAAACACTACATTTTAAATGTATTAAAAGAAAGAGAAAGTATCTTTAAAACATTTATAAAATTAAATTTAAAATATTATTAAAAAACCATATACGAGTTATTAATCATAAAAGTTAATATTTCTACTTCAATAAATAGTAACTATAAATGACACGTGATAGTATCACATTCATTCTAATAAAAAAAATTTTGTTTCTCTTTCATCTTAAATAGAGTAAATTTCAGTTTTGGTCCCTGTGGTTTAACTATTTTAACCATTTTAGTCCAAAAATGAATCTTTGATCATATCATGCCATGTGGTTTCATTTTTGTAACGGTTTTGGTCGCTGACACTAATTTTTACAGTTAAATGTGAGTGTACTATGATCATTTTATATTTGAAGGACTAGTTATGTAAATTATATTAGATTACGATAATTGCGTAATTTTTTAAAACAATAAAGAATAAAAAAACCTAACATTAATCATAACAACCAATTACAGTTTCAGTAGATCCAATTCCCATCCATTTCAAAATGCATATTACCTAAGATCTACAATAACACATACTACAAAAGAAAACAATATGACCTTCTTTACTGAAGCAGACCATGAGAGAGTGAGCCCTAGAAACACAATGAAGAAGAAAGGCCCCCAGAGATCCCAATCCCTCCAGGCTTTTCTAGGATCCTCACGAAACGGATTGGGGAACACAACGACCTTCAAATTACTAACAATCCTTGAAACATCTCGCTTCACCGTGTCCCACATAGGCTCGTCAACGTGTTGGTGGCGATCCGAAGCCAGTGATGGTAGTGGACTGCTGTTGACCATTGCAGGTGCGGCGGAGGTGCAGCGGAGGTGTGGCGGGGACGGTGACCGGCGTCGTAGGAGGCGGAGGGAGGTTGGAGGGGATGAAGGGGGGAAGAAGAGATCGGAATGGAGGCTCGCGGGGGAGACGTGGGACGGGCGGGGAGGACGTTGGATTGGACGGTGGTGTAGTGGATTTGGTTTTCGATCTCGTCGATGTCGGATTGAGAGGATTGGTTGAGGGTGACGGTGTCTCGTTTGTTGTGTGACATTGTTGGTGGCGATTGGGTGGATCTTAGAGGAGATGTGGTGGTGATTTCAGAGGGTGGTGGTGGTGGTGGTGGAGAGTGGCAGTGGTGATTTTGGCTCTAGATGAGACCAATAGAATGCCCCCTTTATCCTTAATCTCTTTCGTACGGACCATCATTAACCCCTCTTATCGTTTCGTTACAGGTGGTGGCCGTGGCACAGGTGCAAGCGTCGGTGAAGGTGCAGCCAATGGAGGTGGTGGTGGGTTAGATTTAAGCTTTTTTTTATTCATTATTATTTAAAAAATTACAACAATTTTCCTAATCTAATATAATTTACATAACTAGTACTTCAAATATAAAATGACCAAAGTATTCTCACATTTAACTATAAAAACTAACAGAGTTAGTGTCAGGGACCAAAACCGTTACAAAAATGAAATCACAGGGCATGATATGATCAAAGATTCCTTTTTAGACTGAAATGGTTAAAATGGTTATACTACAGAGACCAAAACCGAATTTACAATAAGTACATTAATTACTAATAATATTATTTAATTATATTTTAGATTACAAATAGATTTTTGTTTAGAGTTTTATAGATTCCGATAGAGTCACCGCTCGCTTTTGCTTTTGACAAGATGCCCTAATCCTTTTATACTTTTTATTAATGTTATTTTTTTACAGAAACAAATTTTTATAAAATAGGAAATTTTTCTAGGCCATCAAACATTCTTAAAATACAAATTATTTTAAAAATGATGGTTTTTAAAAAGTAAAATTTAATAAACCAAAAATAATAATTAAAATTTAAAAATAAACGGTTTGTTTTGAAATAAAATATTTATTTTTTTTTGGAAAAAAACAAAAAAATAATTTAAAAATAAAAGTTTAAAAAGTTGATATCATTGTTTTATTTCTTATAGTACTTATCATACGTAATATTATTTACATCTTATTTCAAAATATTATTTTATAATTAATAAATTTGAACTTTTCTCATTCAAGTTGTGTAATACACTAGTTAGTAAAACTAGTATATATAACTAGGTTAAGTAAACCTGTGTACTATACGAGTTGAAAATATAAAAATAACATAATTTATAAATATAAAAATATTTCGTATGATTATTTACGTGTTGCTATAACAATAAAAAATAGAAAATTTATATTTATAAGTTATAAATATTCGAATACTTTTATATAAAATATAACATACAATTGACAAATGTAAAACTAAAAACTAGTTGTTTTAAAATCACATTAACCTAAAATATATAATCATATCAATAAATATATTTTTTTTTCTTTTTAGGTATTTTAAAATTAAAGCTTATTTGACTATAAAAATATATATAGTTAAAACAAGAGTAAATTTCGGTTTTAGTCCCTGTGGTTTAACCATTTTAACTAATTCAGTTCAAAAAGGAATCTTTGATCATATCATGCCCTGTGATTTCATTTTTGTAATAGTTTTGGTCCCTGACACTAACTCTGTTAGTTTTTACAGTTAAATATGAGGGCACTTTGGTCATTTTATAATTGGAGGGCTATTTATGTAAATTATATTAGATTAGATAATTTAAAACAAAATATGATTATAAAGAAATAAAATTTAAAACAAAATAAATTATTACTAGTAATCTCCCCTCTACTTAAAAAGCAGACGAAGAACCAGTGGGTTTTTTTGGGTATCATTTCTGGCCATATTGTTTTGTCATATTTTCCATTTGGGCCCTCCCTTTCAGCTTTATATATTACAGATATTATAGAGAGAGAGAGAAAAGGGGAGAGGAAATCATGTCTGATGGTTATGAAGACGGCCAAGATGGTGGTTGTTGGGTCGTCGCCATCATTTCGTTATCGCAAGTCTTCCATGTTACGTTCTTCAAACCCAATCGGTGGTCGCGCTGTTGTTGGTGGAGGCAGTGGCGGAGCTTGAACATCCCCGTAGGGGGCGGGGGCGAAATTATTTTTCTAGGGGGGACGAACTCGATATTTATATAAATTTTACACTACCGGACCAAAAAATTACACTACCGGGCCAAAAAATGACACTACCGACGAAAAAAAAGAGGGGGCGGTGGCCCCCCTTGTCTCCACTATCCTTCGCCTTTGGGTGAGGCAGTGGCAGCCTCGGCTTCGCCGTCTTTTCCTCACCACCGTGTGCTGGGGTCTTCCGATGGGGCTTAAGATCGACAGATATGAGGTTTAATATTGAGAACAAGGCGGTGGAGGCGGTTGGCTATCGATGTTGACGTGGATTGTTTCACAGCAGAATCCATAAAAACTTGTTGGTTTATCCTCTTGTCGTTGCATGCTATTAGTTCGGTGATGATGACCTTGCCTCATTTGAGAACCCACTTACTCTGTTTTACTGTATTTGTTCCTTTTTTAATGTTTCAAAGCTACATACAAATGGTTCCATGATGATGCTGATGTCCGCATCTAAGAACCCATTATATGTTATTTGGGTTTTTTTTCAATGGTGTTGATGTAGGTTTCTGATGCTCTATTTAATCTTAATCTTATCTTTAGTTCAATGAGGATAAGGATTGTTTCATATGAAAACTTTTGCTTCATATGAGAACTTGCTAGATAATTTTGTTGCATTTAGCTCATGTTATGTTATATTTAAAGAGTTGAACCTTGGTGATATGGGAAATGTGTGATTTAGTAACCTCTCTCACTAACGTGTTTTCTTTGGGGTTATTATTGTGATTTGATCATGCTTATAACTGTCGGTTTGGGAACTTGGACGATGATGAATCGGCGATGTAATAGAACACAGTTTATATTCTTGGGCGTGGTAAGCACAATTTTTGCAGTTATAGTGAACTATATTTTTTGATTTTTCAAGTTCAACGTGTATAACTTACATTCAGACGCGTTTAATTTTAAGGACCATTGACAAAATTGATGCATTGGCTTTCTTGTAGATGAAATCCCGCCGCAAAGCCTGAGTTGGATAACACTAGTTTAGTTTATTAAAATAAAAAAGTTGACTAAAATAACATATTATTTTAGGCAAGAAAATTTTTTTAAGCAGTAACATGAGAGTGTCATGTAGCATTCTAATTATTATTTTATTATATATTATAGACTATAGATTATAAAAAATTACTTTTAAAAACATCAAGTTTAAAATATTTTAAACTTTAAAAAAAGTTTGATATTCTAGAAAAAAATCTTATTTTATAAAAATTTGTTTTCTAGAAATAATATTAATAAAAAGTCATTTTCTTAATTTATTAAAAAATTATTTCTAATCTAAAAATAACTAAATAATATTATTAGTATTTAATTTTATTATTAATATAAGAGAGACTCGGAAAAAAACAAACTTAAATGGCATGGAAATGTGGCAAGTATCCCCAGAAGTTACTCTTTTAGTATTATATATATATATACATATACATATATACATACACACACATACCCACACACACAAACACACACATAAACATGCACACACATACACACACACACACACATATATATATACACACATATATATATACATATATATATATAGTCAGGATCATTACAGAATCACTTTTTATTTTCAGAATAAAAAAGCCATTGGTTTACATAAACGTAAATTATGAACCATTGATTTAGATATGTGTAAGTTAAAGCTGATGATATTTAGTTCTTTTACATAAGTTTATTGTTCATGTCAGATGTACATATACGTAAAACAATTTAAGTAACATCAAAATTGATTTACGTTTATGTAAATCAATGATTCTGTGGTTCTGAAAATAAAAACTTGTTCCGTAATGATCTTAACCATATATAAATATATATATATATATATGTATCTCTATATATCTATATCTATATATATCTATATATTTGTATATATATCTATATATATCTATATCTATATATATATATATATCTATATATATCTATCTATATCTATATATATATATATATATATATATATATATATATCTATATCTATATATATGTATATATTATAGACACTTGGTTAATATCCCGTGTATTACACGAGTTATAAAATAAATATTAAATAGTTAGTAACTAAAATTTATTAAAATAATATCTTGAGATATGATATTATTGAAATTACTTATACGTAAGGACTTTAAATAACAAAAAGCGATATCTTTTTATAACTTTTAATTTTTTTAATTTTTTAAAATTTGTAAACATTTGTTTTGAAAAATGCTAATTTTAAAATTTTTCTCATGAAAAGTTAGAATTTTAATCCTTTTTGTTTCATAAATAAATTTATTTTTTTAACATACAAGTTTTAAAATATTTTTATTTTTAAAAGGTTTGATGTTTTAAAAAATTTCTTATTTTATGAAAAATGTTTATTTAGAAATTGCATCTGTAGAAAGCTCTCTTTTCTTAATTTATAAAAGAGTAAATTTCTGTTTTGATCCCTGTGGTTTAACCATTTTAACCATTTCAGTCCAAAAATAAATCTTTGATCATATCATTCCCTATGGTATAATTTTTATAACAGTTTTGATTTTTGGCACTAACTCTGTTAGTTTTAACTGTTAACTACAAAGGTATTTTAGTCAATCTACATGCAAGGACTATTCTTGTAATTATTAAGATAACTTCAGAGATTATTTCTACAATATTCAATATATAACTAAAAAATAAATATAAATTATAAGAACAAAACGTAAAATCAAGAAACCTTAAATTCTCACCACACAGCCGCTCGCCACCATCTTCGGACCAACGCCGGGCAACCACCATCGTCGGACAACCACCACACTCCCCCCTGGATTTTCGTTCGAACTCTGATCACCACGGCAGCGCCTGTGGTCTTCCTAGCGAGTGGTGGTGAGTTCCCCACTACACTTGACTCCCTTGACGCCCTGAACGCGTGTAACACCCCGAAAAGTCAAAACGAGTCAAAATGGGTTAGAGGCTTATTAATGGGTATTTAATAGAAAAAGGAAAAAGGGTTATGGGCTAATTTGGGTTTATGGACAAAAGCTTGAGTAATAAAGGCCCATGATCAGCCCTTAATCTACCCAAATGCAGCCACCATCTTCTCATTTCAACCCTAACAACAAGAATTCATAGAGAGAGAAAGTAGAGAGAGAAAGTGCAAGAAACACAAGATTTGAAGCTTCTAAGATCAAGGGATTGAAGATCTAGGTGTTTGTGCATCAAATCTCAAAGAAAGGAGTAACAAACAAGGTAAGAATCGACCTCTAACCCTTCTGTAGATCAAACCCGGATTCTAGGGTTTTGGGTTTTGAAAAGTTGCAAAGAATCGTATAAAGGTCACATTTTTACGTATGAAAACATGTATAAAGCTTAGATTTAGCCTCATGGATGATAAACTAAGAGGTTGGACGTAAAAAGTTGTGATTTTGGGTTAAAAACGGACTGGTTCGTGATTTTTATGCGATCTGCGAAACTGTATATGCATCCAGCGAATTTGCATAATCATCCAGCGAAACTAAGAGCACTTCCAGCGAAACTGTAATTTCGCTGGGGCGAAACTACAGTTTAGTTCGGGCGAAACTGTTGATCCTTAGACATTGCGAAACTAGGAAATTCCAACGAAAGTTGGGCGCTCAAGGCAGCGAATCTGTCCAGCGAAACTGGCAGAAGTGCTGCCCAGCGAAACTGGCAGCGAAACTGCCAGCGAAACTGGCAGCGAAACTGCCAGCGAAACTGCCAGCGAAACTGTGGGCGAAATTATGAAAAATTGACGTTTTGTGTATTAACTTTCGCGCAGCCAGAGCATTCGGACCATAGCTTAAGTAACTTAGGATTTAAGCTATTTGCTAAGTTCAGGTGAGTTCTAGATCCCCTTATTTAAATGTTTTTCCATGATTTTGGGGCTATTATGCATAGTAAACATAAGATTTTCAAGATAAGGATTTCAAGGTGTTTTAACAAGAAAATACATTTTTCTAAAGTAAAATGTGACATTTAAATAGCTCAAAATAATTTTCGGGTGCGCTGACCTGGCAGCCCGGCCCCAGCCAGGGGCGTTGCCCCTTGGACCCCACTAGGGGCTGCTGCCCTAGGACCCCGCTATCAGGGGCTGCCGCCCCCGAACCCCCGCTGTCCCGCGGAGGGTCGGTTACGTGTTATGATGACTAGTACTTGACATGTTGTGTACTTAATAAATTACGTATTATATATTAAGTGAAAGATAATATTAATGAGAAGTGGAACTTAATGAATGTTACCCCCGGGCCCATATGATGATGAAAAGTCTTGCAAGCACTATGATAGACTTCACTTATGTGAGTCTGATGTATGATGATGGATCCGTATTCATGAGCAGGCTATGTGCCTTGCAGTGTGGATCAACTGTCGGGGGTTAGCTACCGTTTTCATGTGTACCGACAGGGATTGGCATTTGTTGTCAATCAACATGGAGCTTTGCTTTGTGCAATCTCGTTTATGCTAAAGTGGAAGATATTAATGAATGAAGGATAATGAACATGCTTACTATGATGAAATGTATGTATTACGTATGCGTGGACATATATAAAAGACAAAGTTATATTTACTATTTACTTAAAACTAGAACTCACTCAGCAAAGCTGACTTTTATGCATAATAGTTGGCAGGTAGGTGTTGATGCTGAGGATGGTACTGTGGAGCTACTTGGGGAGATGTGGATGACATTCCTGTTTATGAAATCTCTATTGTAATTTA
Organism: Flaveria linearis; assembly: GCA_024085815.1. Classification (NCBI taxonomy): domain Eukaryota; kingdom Viridiplantae; phylum Streptophyta; class Magnoliopsida; order Asterales; family Asteraceae; genus Flaveria; species Flaveria linearis. The sequence continues at coordinate 90,527,388 of CM044001.1, read as the reverse complement.
TGAACAAGTATTATGTTTTGTTTACAATTAAAAAGGACATGTATTTGAGCATGATATAGTTTTTAAGTATTAAATGAATGTTTTAATTATTTTCACTGCGATGTTTTGCTATTAAACTGATTTTTATGCTATGAATTGCCAACTGTGAGGCTTCCCGGGAACGGGGCCTTACAAGTTGGTATCAGAGCCAAAGTTTAAGAGAAATGGGTAAAACATTTTTCAAACCTAAACTTAAACTGAGAATGGGACCAAATGAATGATGCCAACCCAAGTAGCTACATGCCATCATGTAAAATATTTCATGTAAACTGGTAATACGTGCGTGTGCTATTTGTTTACTATACGTGTAGATTTGAACACTAACATGTGTTAGGATAGTGATTGCTTGGGACAGGAGGGTAAGGTAAGTAGTTAATCACACTTGGCCAATGTAATTAAGGACTTACCATACTTGTAATGATCTAAGCAATTAACTTGAATGACCATTTCGGTGTTTAAATCTTATAGGAATTAGATATGGCGGGTAGGAAAACTGGGAAGGCTACACGTGGACGTCCTCGAGGTGGTCGTACTACTACACCACGCGTCACCCGGAGCAAAGCTAAGGCTCCCGAGACTGTTCATGAGGAGTCAGACCTCCATAGCCAACCAGAGGGTGAGGGATCAGCCACCCTCAAATCCACTGTGAAGGACGCTATTACCGATGAAGTCTACAATGTCATGCAAGACGTCTTACCCTCGGTGGTGAATGAGGTGCTCAAAGCAGTTAAGGATGGAGAGAAAGTTGATAAGAAGGAGAAGGAAAATAAGAAGAATTCTGGAAGGTCCACTGGGAGGACGGAGGAATCTGAAGAGGAGCCATCAAACCCTAAGGTGATAATCCATGATGATGACAGTGAGGAGGAGGCTGAGAGAGAGACGGCTAGGGGGTGCAACTGTGGGGCATTTCAAAGGTGCAAGCCCCCAACCTTCGACGGTAACGGCAATGCTACTGCCGCTCATCGTTGGATCAGAGAGATGGAAGCGGTACTGGAAATTAGTGAATGCCGCGAAGATCAGAAGGTTAAGTTCGCCACTCATTCCTTCGTCGACTCAGCGTTGTGCTGGTGGGACAATATCGTCCAGGCTGAAGGAAGGCGATCGATAGCCAAGATGAGGTGGTCCGAACTGAAAGAGTTAGTGCTGGAGGAGTATTGCCCTCACCGGGAATTAGACAAGATTGAAAAGGAGTTCTTGTATTTGGAGGCTGGGAACATGACTCATCAAGAATATACTTCCAAGTTCAATGAACTTGCAAGACTTATGCCAGACATGGTAACACCTGCATCCAAGAAGATCAAGAGATACATGCAGGGTTTGCCCGTGGACATCAGGAGGCACATGATTGCGGCTAGACCAGGCACGTTTAGGTCTGTGGTGGATTTAGATGGGAGGTTGTACGATGAGAGGGACCCAATACCTGTGCAGAAGAAGGTGGAGAAATGGAGTGGGAACAAGAATGGAAATGGGAAGAGGTTCGGAGGTGATAACTTCAAGGTGGAGAGAAGAGGATGAGAGCTGAAGATCAATCAGGGAGACAGGGAAATACAGGTGAAGGGGGTACCTGTAGAAAGTGTGGAAAACGCCATTTAGGGGAGTGTAGAGTTGGGACTGGAAAGTGTTTTAAATGTGGGGGCGAGGGCCACTATGTTAGGGATTGCAAGGTGGGGAAATGTTACCAGTGTGGTGAGATGGGACATGTGGGTAGGGACTGCAAGAAAGGAAAATCAGCAGGATCAGGAACGGTTAAAGCCGGAGATAAAGGAAAGGGTGACGATTCAAAGGCGAAGGCGAGGGCATTCAACATAACTCGCGAGGAGGCCAGGGTAGACCCAGAAGTAGCTTCAGGTATGTTTCTGGTGGACCATAAATATGCTTCTGTGCTCTTTGATTCTGGTGCTAGTAGGAGTTTTGTGTCTGCTGCCTTTTGTCGTTCGTTGCATGATAAGAGTAGAAAGTTAGACGAGCCTTTCTATGTAGAAACCGCCATTGGTAAATCCACTAAGGTAACTGAAGTGATTGAGGATTGCCTGATTGAGTTAGAAGGTTGTATGTTCCCTGCTAGGTTGCATGTTATGGCCTTAGGAGGTTTCGATGTGGTGTTAGGCATGGATTGGTTAGCTAGGTATGAAGCCAATATAGTATGTAGCAAGAAAATAGTTCGTCTAACAGCGCCCGATGGTAGTCCTGTTACGGTTCGTGGGGATAAGGTGTGTTGTGTGCCGAAGGTCGTGTCGATGATCACAGCTGAAAAGTACATGAGACGTGGGTGTAGCGCTTACTTGGCCTACGTAAAAGATGTGGACGCGCTAGAGCCACAATTATCAGACGTGCCGGTAGTGCGTGAGTTTCCTGACGTCTTTCCTGAAGACCTGACTGGCGTGCCGCCGGACCGCGAAATTGAATTCCAGATTGATTTGTTACCGGGAGCACAGCCCGTCGCTAAAGCACCATATCGGTTAGCTCCTTCAGAGATGGTGGAATTGAGGGACCAGTTGCAAGATTTATTGGATAAGGGCTTCATCCGGCCGAGTATCTCACCATGGGGTGCTCCAGTTTTATTCGTCAAGAAGAAAGATAGTAGCATGCGGATGTGCATTGACTATCGCGAGCTCAATAAGCTGACCGTAAAGAATCGATACCCGCTACCAAGGATTGACGACTTGTTCGATCAACTTTAGGGTGCCAGCTGGTTTTCAAGGATAGACCTGCGGTCTGGTTACCACCAACTGAAGGTGAAAGAACAAGATATTCCTAAAACGGCATTCCGGACGCGTTATGGACATTATGAATTTCTCGTCATGTCCTTTGGTTTAACTAACGCGCCAGCTGCTTTTATGGACCTTATGAATCGGGTGTGTCGGCCTATGTTGGATAGATCAGTAATAGTGTTCATCGATGACATTTTGATCTATTCAAAGAGTGAAGAAGAACATGCCGATCATATTCGAGGAGTATTGGAGACACTCAGAAGCGAGAAGTTATATGCTAAGTTCTCCAAATGTGCATTTTGGCTTCGAGAAGTACAGTTTCTGGGTCATGTGGTTAATCCCGAGGGGATCTGGGTGGATCCTGCAAAGGTTGAAGCGGTAATGCAATGGGAATCTCCAAAGACGCCAACCGAGATTCGCAGTTTCTTAGGTCTGGCAGGTTACTATAGGAGGTTTATCCAGGATTTCTCTAAGATAGCTTCTCCTTTGACTAAGTTGACCCGGAAGGACGTGAAGTATGAATGGGGTCCTGATCAGGAGAACGCCTTCCTAGAACTAAAAATGAGGTTAACGCAAGCCCCTGTCCTGACACTACCTGAGGGGAACGAGGACCTGGTAGTCTACTCGGATGCCTCATATGCAGGATTGGATTGCGTGTTGATGCAACGAGGGAAGGTGATAGCCTATGCTTCTAGACAGCTAAAAGCCCACGAGGCCAATTATCCTACACATGATTTGGAGTTGGCAGCGGTGGTGTTTGCATTGAAGATTTGGAGGCACTACCTGTATGGGGTGAAGTGCACCATCTTCACTGATCATAAAAGTCTGAAGTATTTCTTCAAACAAAAGGAACTCAACATGAGGCAGAGGAGGTGGTTAGAACTGATCAAGGACTATGACTGCGAAATTCACTACCATCCAGGCAAGGCCAACGTGGTTGCTGACGCCCTTAGCAGGAAGGGACGACCCGAGCCAATTCGGGTCAGGGCTTACCAAATAATCATGACGCCTGATGTTATGAAACAGGTGAGGGAGTTTCAGGATGAAGCATTAAGAGATGACAGAGTCAACTTCGAAAGAATGAAAGGGCAGGTTTCAGATTTGGGGGAGAACACCCTGGGGGTTAGAACCCGATCTGGGAGGATGTGGATCCCTCTCTACGGGAATTTGAGGGAGAAGATCATGGACGAGGCTCATAAAACACGATATTCCATTCACCCCGGCGCCACGAAAATGTATCAAGATCTGAAGAAAGATTACTGGTGGCCGGGAATGAAGCGAGACGTGGCTAAGTACGTGAGCAAATGCTTGACTTGTCTGCAAGTGAAGGCAGAGCACCAAAAGCCATATGGAAAGATCCAGCCTTTGGACATCCCCGAATGGAAATGGAACACATCACGATGGACTTCATCACGAAGCTACCTCGCACGATGAGAAGAAGCGACGCGATCTGGGTGATTGTTGACCGTCTAACAAAGAGCGCCCATTTCCTACCAATTCGTGAGACGTATTCCTCTGAGAGATTGGCAGAGCTGTTTATCAAGGAGATCGTGGCTCGTTACGGCGTGCCAGTGTCTATCGTTTCGGATAGGGACACGCGATTTACGTCCAAGTTCTGGAAGAGGTTCCACGACTCAATGGGGACTAGACTGCATATTAGTATGGCTTACCACCCCCAAACGGATGGTCAGTCGAAAAGAACGATTCAAACATTAGAAGACATGCTACGAGCATGTGTGATCGATTTCGGTGGAAGTTGGGATGAGCACTTACCGTTGGCGGAATTCTCGTATAATAATAGTTACCATGCCAGCATTGGTATGCCCCCTTACGAAATGTTTTATGGTAGGAAGTGCAGAACGCCCGTGTGTTGGGGTGACATCGGGCAAAAGGAATTGGGAAGCCTCGAAGTGATTGAGGTCACAACCGAGAACTTAGATAAAATTAAGGCATTCATGAAAGCAGTAAAGGACCGCCAGAAGTCTTATGCTGATAAGAGGCGTAGGCCGATAGAGTTTGAGGTTGGTGATAAGGTTATGCTCAAGGTATCGCCCTGGAAAGGGATTATCAGGTTTCAAAAAAGGGGAAAGTTAAGCCCAAGGTTCATAGGGCCTTTTCGTATTACCGCAAGGGTAGGGGAAGTGGCCTACAGACTAGAATTACCTGATGAGTTGAGTGGAATTCATCCTACGTTCCATGTATCTCATCTTAGGAAATGTCTAGCAGACGACGATGCATTTGTACCATTAGAGGAAATTGAAGTCGATGAGCGACTAAACTATGTAGAGCAGCCGGTGGCCATCCTGGATTGGAAGGAGAAGCGCTTACATAAAAAGTAGTTCCACTTGTACGGGTACAGTGGAGACACCGAAAAGGATCAGAATCTACGTGGGAGGTCGAGGAGGAGATGAGGAAATTTTATCATCAATTGTTTGATGACTGACAGGTTTCGAGGATGAAACCTAAATAAGTGGGGGAGACTTGTAACACCCCGAAAAGTCAAAACGAGTCAAAATGGGTTAGAGGCTTATTAATGGGTATTTAATAGAAAAATGAAAAAGGGTTATGGGCTAATTTGGGTTTATGGACAAAAGCTTGAGTAATAGAGGCCCATGATCAGCCCTTAATCTACCCAAATGCAGCCACCATCTTCTCATTTCAACCCTAACAACAAGAATTCGTAGAGAGAGAAATTAGAGAGAGAAAGTGCAAGAAACACAAGATTTGAAGCTTCTAAGATCAAGGGATTAAAGATCTAGGTGTTTGTGCATCAAATCTCAAAGAAAGGAGCAACAAACAAGGTAAGAATCGACCTCTAACCCTTCTGTAGATCAAACCCGGATTCTAGGGTTTTGGGTTTTGAAAAGTTGCAAAGAATCGCATAAAGGTCACATTTTTACGTATGAAAACATGTATAAAGCTTAGATTTAGCCTCACGGATGATAAACTAAGAGGTTGGACATAAAAAGTTGTGATTTTGGGTTAAAAACGGACTGGTTCGTGATTTTTATGCGATCTGCGAAACTATATATGCATCCAGCAAATTTGCATAATCATCCAGCGAAACTAAGAGCACTTCCAGCGAAACTGTAATTTCGCTGGGGCGAAACTACAGTTTCGTTCGGGCGAAACTGTTGATCCTTAGACATTGCGAAACTAGGAAATTCCAACGAAAGTTTGGCGCTCAAGGCAGCGAATCTGTCCAGCGAAACTGGCAGAAGTGCTGCCCAGCGAAACTGGCAGCGAAACTGCCAGCGAAACTGTAGGCGAAATTATGAAAAATTGACGTTTTGTGTATTAACTTTCGCGCAGCCAGAGCATTCGGACCATAGCTTAAGTAACTTAGGATTTAAGCTATTTGCTAAGTTCAGGTGAGTTCTAGATCCCCTTATTTAAACGTTTTTCCATGATTTTAGGGCTATTATGCATAGTAAACATAAGATTTTCAAGATAAGGATTTCAAGGTGTTTTAACAAGAAAATACATTTTTCTAAAGTAAAATGTGACATTTAAATAGCTCAAAATAATTTTCGGGTGCGCTGACCTGGCAGCCCGACCCCAGCCAGGGGCGTTGCCCCTTGGACCCCACTAGGGGCTGCTGCCCTAGGACCCCGCTATCAGGGGCTGCCGCCCCCGAACCCCCGCTGTCCCGCGGAGGGTCGGTTACGTGTTATGATGACTAGTACTTGACATGTTATGTACTTAATAAGTTACGTATTATATATTAAGTGAAAGATAATATTAATGAGAAGTGGAACTTAATGAATGTTACCCCCGGGCCCATATGATGATGAAAAGTCTTGCAAGCACTATGATAGACTTCACTTATGTGAGTCTGATGTATGATGATGGATCCGTATTCATGAGCAGGCTATGTGCCTTGCAGTGTGGATCAACTGTCGGGGGTTAGCTACTGTTTTCATGTGTACCAACAAGGATTGACATTTGTTGTCAATCAACATGGAGCTCTTGCTTTGTGCAATCTCGTTTATGCTAAAGTGGAAGATATTAATGAATGAAAGATAATGAACATGCTTACTATGATGAAATGTATGTATTACGTATGCGTGGACATATATAAAAGACAAAGTTATATTTACTATTTACTTAAAACTAGAACTCACTCAGCAAAGCTGACTTTTATGCATAATAGTTGGCAGGTAGGTGCTGATGCTGAGGATGGTACTGTGGAGCTACTTGGGGAGATGTGGATGGCATTCGTGTTTATGAAATCTCTATTGTAATTTATGAACAAGTATTATGTTTTGTTTACAATTAAAAAGGACATGTATTTGAGCATGATATGGTTTTTAAGTATTAAATGAATGTTTTAATTATTTCCGCTGTGATGTTTTGCTATTAAACTGATTTTTATGCTATGAATTGCCAACTGTGAGGCTTCCCGGGAACGGGGCCTTACAACGCGATGGTGGTGGCATTTTCTTTCTAATCACAGTCGTGGCTATGCAAAATTGACATGAAGGAGACGACTTTGAGGGAGGCAGCGGATCTAGGGTTTCTAGGGCGATCAAAGACGGTTGTGGTGATAGATCTCGATCCTGAAGTTGGTTTATAGTCGGTTGAGGCGTGGTCACAACTAAGAGTCGATGGTGGTGATGTTGGTCGTGTTGGTAGTGGTTTAGGCTGCTATGATGGTGATTAGCGGCTGTAGTGATGTGACCGTGGTCCTTTTGATCGTGGATGCCATGATGGCGGCTAGGATTTCAACAGTGGCGACTTGGAGGTATAGTGGTGGTTGTTCTAATGAGTCTTAGCCGTATAGATGCTTGTACGATGATAATGTAGATTGCGGTTGCAGTTATGTTGGTGGTTCTCGGCTAGGATTATTGTGGCGGTAATGGTGATGCGGTTGGCTGTGGTGGTGAGGTGGTGGGTTGTGAAGGTGATGGTGGTTACGAGGGCTGCTTATGGTCAGAGGTAGGAGGATGATGGTGGTCGACGGTATCTATTTTGGGTCTTTGGGTCTGATTCAAGAAGGCATGTTGGATTAGATTTAAGGTTTTTTTATTTTTTTATTATTTTAAAAAATTACAACAAATATCTTAATCTAATATAATTTACATAACTAGTCCTTCAAACATAAAATGATCAAGGTACCCTCACATTCAACTGTAAAAACTAACAAAGTTAGTGTTAGGGATCAAAATCGTTACAAAAATAAAACCACAGGGCATGATATGATTATAGATTCCTTTTTGGACTGAAATGATTAAAATAGTTAAACCACAGGGACCAAAACCGAAATTTACTCTTTATAATAAGTATTTTGAATCTTAAAGTGAGTTAAATAAATTATTAGTAGTTAATGCAATTATTTATCACGAGAGAGAATCGAGAAATAAGATTTAGAAGTTTTATAATTGTGCCACGTATTATAAATTTTTTTTATTAGTAAGATAGATATAGAGTAAATTAGGTGATTTATCCTTTATATAAACTAGTAGTTATGAATTAATTCCTTTACCTTTACTAATTATAAAGCATCCTTTAATTTAATGAAATGTAATGATCTTCTAAAAGGGTTTAAATCAAACTATGTGCATATCACATGAAGAAGGTAGAATGGTGAATTTCGTCCTTCCCTGGCTTTTATAATAAATCTCTAAATAATCCTTTCTTTTCACATATTTTTGGACAAAATCTGTATGTGTGTAGGTTTGCTCAAACATAATTTTAACCAATACATCCAACGTTTCTCCTTAGTTAAAAAATTGTAACACTAGCTCAAACATAACTTTAACTATAACTAATTGATAGGAACTACTATAATCAGAAGTTTTAAATCAAGATATGTGATTAAACTGTATAAATTAGTTTTAAATGTGATTAAACTGTATAAATTAGTTTTAAATCAAGATATGTGATTAAACTGTGTAAATGGCAATTTACGTGCTAATATTGACCTAGCTACTTTGTTAAATGAATTGTTAGATTAACTAAATATAGTTTCTTGTGATCAACTGAACTCCTTTAAAAATCGATTGAACCTCAAAGTTCACCCTTAAGAGGAAATAAAAGTCGATCGGTAAAAATCCTACATAAAAAATTAAATTTAAATACATTTTTACAATTTTTTAAGTGTGATTTGGGTTTCTTTCTCTTTATTATTTTCATCAAATTTGATACTAAGGTAGCTCTTCGTACGTGAAAATGAGTCGCGGAATTAAATGAACTATTGAGGGTATAATGATTCAACCCGAGTAATTATACACACTATAGAGTTAAATAAAACTTCTATTGTATAATCTGTGTAATAAACAAGACTATAACCTATTATTAGATATATATTTTACACATTAATGATCCTTCTACTCTAACAAAAAAGTAATTTGAAATGCTACATCGTAGCACCACAATAATTCTTATCAAAAGTTTTCCGCCTCTCTCTCATCTTAAATAATTACCTTAATTACTAACAATAACATTCTTTTATATTTAATAAATTAAAAAGAGATATATTTATTAATGTTATTTCTAAATAAATAATTTTTTATAAAATAATATTTTTTCTAAAGCATAATTTTTTTTAAAAAAATATGAAATATTTTAAAAATTGGTATTTTTAAAAATTCAATTTTAGAAAACCAAAAATAATTAATCTGGGAGTCATAATAAGAAAATTTTAGAAATGATAATTTTATAAGGTTTGTTTTAAAACAAAATATTTATTTTTTTGGAAAAAAATTAAAACAATATTTTAAAAAGTTGATAACATTGTTTTATTAGTTATAGTCATTTCTCATACATAATTTTAATCATATCATATTTTAGAATATCATTTTATAATTAATAAATTTTATTATATTAATATTTTATTTATACAACTCGTGTAATACACGAGTTTACTAAAGCTAGTTAATATATAACAAACAAACAAACATACCCAATATATCACACTCAAAAACAGGGTCTGGGAGGGTAGGTGGTGGCTAGTCTTTCCTCTATCTTGAGAGATAGAGAGACCGCTTTTAAAGAGACCCCCAACTCGAGAACGATAGCAAGCAAATTATATAGCATATAACATATAGGCATATATCACATAAATGTTCAGAATAAGCATATGTAATATTCTTAAGTATATTCATAAGTATAACATACATTATATAAGCCTAAGCATACCCTAAGCATAAGCCTAACAAACCAAAGATAATGCATACATCAAATAAGTAGCATGTTTCACCTATAAAGGGCAAATGTCGATTACCTACACATCATGCGGGGGGTCATGATCAGGTCTTCCTTTACTCTTCATACCCACAAAACCCACTAGAAGTCCTTAATTTTAATTCTACGCATCCGTGCACTTCTATCCTCGATCATGTGCTCAGAGAGGTGCAACTATACCATATCTCACCTAATTATCTCGTCCCAAGTCAACTTAGGTCGTCCCCTACTCCTCCTACCCTCTAGGTGATGTTCTCTACTGCTTTAACAGACGCTGATATCGATCTCCTCTTTGACGTGCCCAAACCATCTTAATCTTCCCTCTCGTATTTTATCCGTGATACAAGACACCTCTAGCCTCTGTCAAAACACGTCGTTACTTATCCGATCCAGTCTTGTATGTCCACACATCCACCTTAGCATTTGCATTTCCGAGACCTCTATTTTTCGCTCGTGTGATTTCTTTTTGGCCTAACAGTCTGTTCCGTATAACATAGCTGGACGTACTGCCACTCTATATAGTTTTTCATTTAGTTTCGCTGGAAACCTCCTATCACACAAAATCCCTAATACTGCTCTCCACTTGTACCATCCTGATTGAACACGGTGGGCTACATCACTATGTATCTGTAAGGCCCCATTCCAGAGACGCTTATAGCTGGTCGATCATCGCACATAAAACATACATTCTCATTTATCTTAAGTAAACATTGCAGCGGAAACATTCAAAAATGATATTTCATTTCATTATAAAGGCTTTTTCAAAATAATACATCGTTAATCAGTTACAAAATACATTGTTGCATTACATCACAAAAGCATTATATGAATGGATGTCATCCAAAAGAGCTGAGTAGCCGCCCCGTGCCATCCTCAGCAACATTACCTGCCAACTGGAAACACATAAAAAGTCAGCGTTGCTGAGTGAGTTCTAGTTTTAATAAAACATACTTTTCTTTCGTAAAAACCGTTCTTACTTTCATGCGATCATACATCATACGTACACATAGATAATATCACTATTTTTTTCATCATTCATTCTTTCGTTCATTCATTCTTTAACTTTCGTTCATTCATCGCGCGTTCTTATCATTCATATTCTTTCATCATTACCTCTTTTCTTTCCATCAAACCATAAACCTTACCCTTCTGTTTCATGGTACTGGACCTAGGCCTATCATAGACATTCTATAACGGTGCACCGCACCTTTGGCCATAGTACCTGAGGTAAAGTTTAGGTGTACCATTGCCATGTGCAATACTTTTCTGTTCCTAGCACTGGACCTAGGTGTCACACCCTCAAATTCCGGGTCTGGAATCTATCACGGAGGGGTGAGCAAACAGGATCGAACACAGTAGTTACACATGAGATGCAGTTATCTATATGATAAGTTTTAGATAACCATTTCATTAATAATCAGAGTATTAAATATTATACGCAGCGGAAATAAATACATATATTGTTTCTTAACAATACGTCTAATCATGTCTTATCAATAACCGATATGTATCTGGAGCTCTTATATGATCCTACGTGCATGTCCATAAGCTCCTAATAGATACCTGAGAATACATGTAAATCAAGTGTCAACACAGGATTGGTGAGTTCATAGGTAAGTAAAACATATTGATAAAACATCATTTATCATCAAGTAGGATTTACTGTAAAAGTGTGAGTTTAATTTACTCACCGGTATATGAATAGCCTGTCAGAACCCTTTTTAATAAGGTGAACCCGCTATCCCACATACCCACTATGTACAAGCCCAACAAATCCTTCACATAGGATTTGCCCATGTATCATAGTTTAATATCATTTTTATGTGTATATTATGTTATTTTAATAATTCAAATCAGAGGGCGCGAATCCTCTCTTTACATTTATCCTCATATGGGTGGTAAGTGGAACTATAATGGCAAAACTTATATAGCGCAACAATCTGCCTTCCCACAGAATAGTCACCCCGAATGACAGCGAGATCTTTGTGCATCTGATAAGGACCAAATGTCCAAACCTTTGTGGGGGTTAGTCACTCCCCGATAGTACTATCCAAAAGATCCCTGCCTTGTTTATAGCCCAGTTTACACAGAAGGATTTCATAATAACCATATGTAATCATAAATGTGATCCAATTATTATTTAACATAATACACAAAAATAATTCGTAAATTTAATTACAACATGTATTCCAGCCCCAAAATATTTAAATGATTAAAAAGGGGAATAGTTATGAACTCACCTCAATCCTTGTGCGGTGTTGACAACCTAGTAAATTCCTGCTAAGGAATTATATTTCACGTAAGTATATATATATAAATCCATAACCTAAATAAGTTAGATCCTGAACCTGGTGTTCAATTGATCTAGGATTTGGTTTTCGGAGATTTGTTATAAACATTAAATCATTTAGTGATTTATATAATTTAATTAGTTTAATAATGATTTTAACATTTCATTATATTCTAATTTAGTCGTCATTTAATCATATAAATTTATATTTAATTTTATAAGATTATATAAATGTTTAAGTTTATAAAAATCTATTTTATATTTATATCATCAAGATTAATTCAATAATTAAGATAACATCCGTAAATAATTTTTGATGATTTAGTTATTATTAAAAATCCATTTCTTTTTATATGGATAATAATTTATAACTATTTACATAAATAATTAAAGTTTCTAAATAATTATTTTTATACAATTATTAGGATTTATCATTAATTAAAAATAATATGGTGTCTAATTAATGAATTAATACCTTAAATCATTAATTAAAGTCTATTTTTATAAAAATATTTAATTATAATATTTTTTGAATAACATTTTATAAATTTTATTTGAAGTATTTTTAATTAAATAATTTACAGAAAATTAATTAAAAATAAAGAAGTTCTTAAAAATCAGTTTTATAATTTTTGGTGATTTTTATGTATTTTTAATAATTCTTATTTATTTTTAAAGGGTAAATAACTAAATAAAATAAATAAAATAAAAAGATTGGGGGGTGCACGGTTCGAACCCGTGACCTCCCCCTCAACACACCCGCGCACAAACCACTGAGCCAAAGGCTCATCAGCGAACAGAACCCCGCCCCAAATAGTTTTAAACACACCCGAATGTTCATCCCCAAATTCAAGAACCCTAGAATCAATTTGATTCAAATTGAAGTTCGATTTGATTCTGTTAATGCACAAATTCATGGGGCTTTTGTTCCCCATGATTAAACAAACACAATGATGTAATCAAGTACCTGTTTTGATGTTCAAATCGTTAAGAATGATCGAAGAACAGGTCGCGGCCAATGAGAAATTCAAACGATGATCAAACACTAATGATAATCGAATTGGTTATACAGAAAGCTTCTATTGGTGTGAGTGATGAATAGCCCTCTGTCAATTTGTGTTTATAACGTGTCTAGATGGGATATCGAATAGTTGCAGGTTCGCGAAGAAGGTGATGATCAAATCGGGGTTTCTGTGTGTTAATTGGTACAATTGAAAGCTTGTACAGGTTCGTAGTATTTATAGTATCGTGTACCTGTGGTTAATTCGATTATAATTAAGTTTGTAGTGCGATTCAAGGTTGTAAAGATCCGACAACCTTCACGTGGGTGTTCTAGATCGCACTCTGATCGATTCTTTAAATTGTTTTGTGGTTTAGGTTCAAATCTCACTTTTGAACCGGTTTGTAGCAATTAATTTGATTAACAATGCGTTTTGTTGGTGTTTTTGATCTGGCCGGAGACTGCCGGAGATGGCGCCGGAGAAGGGGGTCGACGGCGGTGTTTTTGAAATAATTACAGAATAGTCCCTCGAGTTTCAAATGTTAACATTTTATGTTTTAAAGTTTTAAAACAAGTTTTGATATTTACAGTTTAGTCCCTGGACTTTATTAAATCAATTAAATAAATTTTATAAATTATTACTATTAATATTATTTTCATTATTATCATTATTATTATTATTAATTAGTATCATTATTTTTATTATTATTAATATTATTATTAAATAATAAATAAAAAAAATATAAAACACAAATTTGTAAAATCACATATTATATAAAAAAAAATTTCCGGGTTGTCACATCATCCCCCTGTTAGAGGATTTTTCGTCCCGAAAATTAAGATGTACTGGTAATATTCTTGAACACGTTCCACTTTCAAATGCCTTTGCCAATCATGAAGACTCTACCCTTGGCTGTATCTTTCTTTTCCCAGTGCAATTCCTGGCAACATGGCCCTCTTCTCCACATCTGTAGCACGTAACTCCTCTCTCACCATTATTCTGCTGATGTCCTTGATCTTGAGTCTGTGTTCTACATTCAGGAGCAGTGTGCCCCCTCCTGTTGCATTTGTAACAGATGATTGCAGTACACTTGCCATGGTGACGTTTGCTACACTTCTGACATCTAGGCGGAATGCCCTGATTGTCATGTTGCTTCTCCTGGTTTTGCTTCTTGTTTGCACCTTGATTCTCACCTTCTTTAGAATCTTCAAATTTTCTCTTTCTTGAGCTTTCAGCAGCAGCACCCTTACCGTTTATCCTCGGTGGCAACTTCCCTTGAGCCACAGCCTCAGTAGTTAGCTTATGAGCTATCCTAATGGCCTGTTGGATTGAAGTTGGGTTAGAGGAAGTGACCAAAGACTGGATGACGGGAGATAGTCCACGAATATAGCCTTCAATTCTTCTATGAGCAGGCTCCATCATATGTGGACACAAGGTTGCGAACTCATGATTTTCGGTGGTATACTTTTCAATTTCAGATCCCACCATTTTGTGGTTCCAACACTCGGTTTCAAACCTTTGTACTTCTTCCCTCGGGCAGAATTCCTCCATCATTAGTTGTTTGAATTCCTCCCAAGCCATAGCATTGGCTAGTGGGAGAGTAAGTCTTGAAACTTCAGATTTCCAGAACGAGAGTGCAGCTCCACTCAAGGCTCCGGAGGCATATTTGGTCCTACTCTCATCGGGACATTCAGATATAGCGAAGATGGATTCACATTTTTCGAACCACCTTATGAGTCCAATGGCCCCTTCTGCCCCAGTGAAGATATCGGGCTTGCAGTCTAGGAACTTTTTATACGAGTAATGATGACCATTCTGAGCAGCCTGAGTGGCTAGGGCTGCAGCAACACCTAGATTGACCAAGGCTTGTATTTCTTCAGGAGTCATCCCTATTGGGACAGTCCTTCTAGCGCGTCCTCTACCTCTGCCTCTGCCTGCTGGTGCGTCCATCTATCATAAAATTGTTTGGTGAGAATTCACACTTTGATATATATCGAATATTCAAAGTATGGACGATTACTGTAGGACAGATGTGAATTTAAGAAAACTGGTTTTTCGATTAAATTCAGCAAGGCACGAGTACTAAGGGAAACAAATCTCGCTTTAGGTTAGGACAAGCGTAACCTAGATTACCAAATGGAACACGTCAAGGTAATTTGATTCATATGTCTTAAAGGCTTGTATATTGACCACAGTAACTTCACGTGCTACAATAGCAGCAATCTTACGACTAGAGTTTCTAGACCGTGAACGGATTTGACGAGAAGCCATTCTGAGAGATCATTAAGAATTTTCATGGAAATGTGTTCTATGAGAACCGAGGTTTTCTTGCTCAACGTTTGGGAATGATGACTTATACGGACTACAATGTTACCACCCGACCAGATTCACCGGACTTAGCATGCACGACAAATTACAATTACGTGTGCACCCGTAATGGTAAGTTGTTTTGCATGATCACCCCGGTTCCTCCTATTGGGTTAACATATCTTGTCAAGTATAGTGGTCATTAATGATAGAAGTACCAAATATGTATGTATTATATCGGGAAAACGAAATCAAGGACAAGAATTATCCAACACGACAATGAGATGTTCCGAGTGTATTCGTTTGATTCGTGAATCAAAGCGAGTACGTTGACTAATCAAAGTATTGGGTCAATCACAACTTTGTTGAAGACATGCGTACCTATAAGCAGATACTCATCCCAAGGGTTCCCAGGTAAGGTAAACAGGTCCATCGGTTGATTTGGATATATGCGAATACCTTGCCTAGACAGAACACCCCGAGATACAGGCATCACGCTCTTCCAGCATTACATGTTTCAAGTTGTAAGACACAGACTTTGACGATTTTGAAAACCATGAATAACAATCGAGTTTTGGAGTTTGAAATCACTTGAATTAGGCACACAATGCCTTAGAATATGATTTAAGATTCGTGTGTGTATTGATAGGAATCAAGGTATAATAGAAATCACATAAGGCATATAACTTCTTAATCTTAGTCAATCTCTAACTAAGGCAATTTACTTTGTGCAACTATTGTGTGTGGCTATAGGCTAGATGCAATTCCTAACTCACTATAACCAATGGCTCTGATACCAATCTGTCACACCCTCAAATTCCGGGTCTGGAATCTATCACGGAGGGGTGAGCAAACAGGATCAAACACAGTAGTTACACATGAGATGAGTTATCTATATGATAAGTTTTAGATAACCATTTCATTAATAATCAGAGTATTAAATATTATACGCAGCGGAAATAAATACATATATTGTTTCTTAACAATACGTCTAATCATGTCTTATCAATAACCGATATGTATCTGGAGCTCTTATATGATCCTACGTGCATGTCCATAAGCTCCTAATAGATACCTGAGAATACATGTAAATCAAGTGTCAACACAGGGTTGGTGAGTTCATAGGTAAGTAAAACATATTGATAAAACATCATTTATCATCAAGTAGGATTTACTGTAAAAGTGTGAGTTTAATTTACTCACCGGTATATGAATAGCCTGTCAGAACCCTTTTTAATAAGGTGAACCCGCTATCCCACATACCCACTATGTACAAGCCCAACAAATCCTTCACATAGGATTTGCCCATGTATCATAGTTTAATATCATTTTTATATGTATATTATGTTATTTTAATAATTCAAATCAGAGGGCGCGAATCCTCTCTTTACATTTATCCTCATATGGGTGGTAAGTGGAACTATAATGGCAAAACTTATATAGCGCAACAATCTGCCTTCCCACAGAATAGTCACCCCGAATGACAGCGAGATCTTTGTGCATCTGATAAGGACCACATGTCCAAACCTTTGTGGGGGTTAGTCACTCCCCGATAGTACTATCCAAAAGATCCCTGCCTTGTTTATAGCCCAGTTTACACAGAAGGATTTCATAATAACCATATGTAATCATAAATGTGATCCAATTATTATTTAACATAATACACAAAAATAATTCGTAAATTTAATTACAACATGTATTCCAGCCCCAAAATATTTAAATGATTAAAAAGGGGAATAGTTATGAACTCACCTCAGTCCTTGTGCGGTGTTGACAACCTAGTAAATTCCTGCTAAGGAATTATATTTCACGTAAGTATATATATATAAATCCATAACCTAAATAAGTTAGATCCTGAACCTGGTGTTCAATTGATCTAGGATTTGGTTTTCGGAGATTTGTTATAAACATTAAATCATTTAGTGATTTATATAATTTAATTAGTTTAATAATGATTTTAACATTTCATTATATTCTAATTTAGTCGTCATTTAATCATATAAATTTATATTTAATTTTATAAGATTATATAAATGTTTAAGTTTATAAAAATCTATTTTATATTTATATCATCAAGATTAATTCAATAATTAAGATAACATCCGTAAATAATTTTTGATGATTTAGTTATTATTAAAAATCCATTTCTTTTTATATAGATAATAATTTATAACTATTTACATAAATAATTAAAGTTTCTAAATAATTATTTTTATACAATTATTAGGATTTATCATTAATTAAAAATAATATGGTGTCTAATTAATGAATTAATACCTTAAATCATTAATTAAAGTCTATTTTTATAAAAATATTTAATTATAATATTTTTTGAATAACATTTTATAAATTTTATTTGAAGTATTTTTAATTAAATAATTTACAGAAAATTAATTAAAAATAAAGAAGTTCTTAAAAATCAGTTTTATAATTTTTGGTGATTTTTATGTATTTTTAATAATTCTTATTTATTTTTAAAGGGTAAATAACTAAATAAAATAAATAAAATAAAAAGATTGGGGGGTGCACGGTTCGAACCCGTGACCTCCCCCTCAACACACCCGCGCACAAACCACTGAGCCAAAGGCTCATCAGCGAACAGAACCCCGCCCCAAATAGTTTTAAACACACCCGAATGTTCATCCCCAAATTCAAGAACCCTAGAATCAATTTGATTCAAATTGAAGTTCGATTTGATTCTGTTAATGCACAAATTCATGGGGCTTTTGTTCCCCATGATTAAACAAACACAATGATGTAATCAAGTACCTGTTTTGATGTTCAAATCGTTAAGAATGATCGAAGAACAGGTCGCGGCCAATGAGAAATTCAAACGATGATCAAACACTAATGATAATCGAATTGGTTATACAGAAAGCTTCTATTGGTGTGAGTGATGAATAGCCCTCTGTCAATTTGTGTTTATAACGTGTCTAGATGGGATATCGAATAGTTGCAGGTTCGCGAAGAAGGTGATGATCAAATCGGGGTTTCTGTGTGTTAATTGGTACAATTGAAAGCTTGTACAGGTTCGTAGTATTTATAGTATCGTGTACCTGTGGTTAATTCGATTATAATTAAGTTTGTAGTGCGATTCAAGGTTGTAAAGATCCGACAACCTTCACGTGGGTGTTCTAGATCGCACTCTGATCGATTCTTTAAATTGTTTTGTGGTTTAGGTTCAAATCTCACTTTTGAACCGGTTTGTAGCAATTAATTTGATTAACAATGCGTTTTGTTGGTGTTTTTGATCTGGCCGGAGACTGCCGGAGATGGCGCCGGAGAAGGGGGTCGACGGCGGTGTTTTTGAAATAATTACAGAATAGTCCCTCGAGTTTCAAATGTTAACATTTTATGTTTTAAAGTTTTAAAACAAGTTTTGATATTTACAGTTTAGTCCCTGGACTTTATTAAATCAATTAAATAAATTTTATAAATTATTACTATTAATATTATTTTCATTATTATCATTATTATTATTATTAATTAGTATCATTATTTTTATTATTATTAATATTATTATTAAATAATAAATAAAAAAAATATAAAACACAAATTTGTAAAATCACATATTATATAAAAAAAAATTTCCGGGTTGTCACATCATGTAACATCCCACATCGGTTGGGAAGGAGAACTAAAGTCTCTTTATAAGGGGCTGGATACCTTCCCCAATGTGACGCGTTTTAAAACCGTGAGGCTGCGGTCAAAGCGGACAATACCACGTTGCGATTTGCCTGGGTTGTTACAGTTGGTATCAGAGCCAGGGTCGGGCCGTTGTGCCAGCGAGGACGCTGGGCTCCCTTAGGGGGGTGGATGTAACATCCCACATCGGTTGGGAAGGAGAACTAAAGTCTCTTTATAAGGGGCTGGATACCTTCCCCAATGTGACGCGTTTTAAAACCGTGAGGCTGCGGTCAAAGCGGACAATACCACGTTGCGATCATACCAGCACTAATGCACCGGATCCCATCAGAACTCCACAGTTAAGCGTGCTCAGGTGGGAGCAATCCAGGGATGGGTGACCTCCCTGGGAAGTTTTCACCCGGGCAACCAAAAGCAAATCCGTGAGCTCCTCGTGGGCGAAGCGGACAATATTGTTGGTGTGAGAGGCCGGGTGTGACAGAATGGTATCAGAGCCACTCCTGTGCCGTTCGGGGTGTGGGACATACCTCACCAAGGATGGTGACTTCTCGGGCTCATCGAGGACGATGAGTCCAAACAGGGGGTGCTTGTGACACCTACACATATCCCACATGGGCCGTGGACAGGAGAGATTCCTGGTTCATAAGGAATATCTGGCCTCTAATATCAACAACGCGTTTTGGGCGTATTGGCTGTGGATGAGAGGAGAACTCCACAGTTAAGCATGCTCAGGTGGGAGCAATCCAGGGATGGGTGACCTCCCTGGGAAGTTTTCACCCGGGCAACCAAAAGCAAATCCGTGAGCTCCTCGTGGGCGAAGCGGACAATATTGTTGGTGTGAGAGGCCGGGTGTGACACTAGGCCTATCATAGACTTTCTATAACGATGCAGCGCACCTCTGGCCACGGTACCTAAGGTATGCAGCAATGATTCTATATAAATGGTCAATCATAGTGTCAAGCTTTACTCTCTTTATAGCACACAGCCACGATTACTGAGGTCGAATGACAAGGATCCCGTTTCGAGTCTGTTGCGACAACAGAGTTGCTCACCCCATATTTGCTTGCAAGCCTTTCTTACTTTCATTCATTCATTAATGCATGCATTCATTGATCATATTCCTCTTTCATTATCTTCCACTTTTCGTTACATAATGCTCTCGTTTCATTCATTAACATAAAACGTAAAGCCATGGGAAAGATAAACATGCATCATAATAAGGAACATCAACATACACAGTAGCATCATCATACAGGGCATCATCATACGTACATAACACACATCATGCATAAACATACACTAGTACAAAATCGGGCTTCAGTGACACACAAAAATCGTCACTGTAGGTAGTTAGTGACGATTTTTTTTTTCGCTAAATATGTCACCAAAGGTCGAGCCATTGTTGATGTTGTTCGGTGACACACAAAAATCGTCACTGTAGCATATAATAATTAGTCACCGTAGACTAGAGGTGTCACTATAGACCAGTGATTTTTGTTCCAATTTTATCAAATAATGTCAATATAAACCATTTTCAGTGACACATGTTTTTTTGGTTAGTGGCAATATATCAACAATTGGTCACATGATTTTTTTTTTCAATGTGACGTTTTGCTTGAAATTGGTCGCATTACACTATGTTCAGTGTGACTATTGGTTGGTATTTGATCACAAATAGAAATCTAAGTTGTGACTATTACATACCTTCTAGTGACATAACACAAATGAAAATGTGACCTAAAACGTTTAATATAAACTAGTCTTATTTTAAGTGTCACTGTTGTGTATCCTTTAATCACACTAAGTTTAAAAATTTCATGTTACATTTCCATTTAGTGACATATATTACATAGTTACATGACCCTAACACACTTGTTGTCACACTATTATTAAATAAATGTGAGTTTTTATGTATTTTAGTGACAAATAATTTTGAACAGGGTGACTATATGTAGTTAGTTATCACACAATTGTTAATCTAAGTTGTGACTATTACATACCTTCTAGTGACATAACACAAATGAAAATGTGACCTAAAACGTTTAATATAAACTAGTCTTATTTTAAGTGTCACTGCTGTGTATCATTTAGTCACACTAACTTTGAAAATTTCTTGTTACATTTCCATTTAGTGACATATTTTACGTAGTTACATGACCCTAACACACTTGTTGTCACACTATTATTAAATAAATGTGAGTTTTTATGCATTTTAGTGACAAATAATTTTGAACAGTGTGACTATATGTAGTTAGTTATCACACAATTGTTAATCTAAGTTGTGACTATTACATACCTTCTAGTGACATAACACAAATGAAAATGTGACCTAAAACGTTTAATATAAACTAGTCTTATTTTAAGTGGCACTGCTGTGTATCATTTAGTCACACTAACTTTGAAAATTTCTTGTTACATTTCCATTTAGTGACATATATTACGTAGTTACATGACCCTAACACACTTGTTGTCACACTATTATTAAATAAATGTGAGTTTTTATGTATTTTAGTGACAAAAAATTTTGAACAGTGTAACTATATGTAGTTAGTTATCACACAATTGTTAATCTAAGTTGTGACTATTACATATCTTCTAGTGACATAACACAAATGAAAATGTGACCTAAAATGTCTAATATAAACTAGTCTTATTTTAAGTGTCACTGTTGTGTATCCTTTAGTCACACTAACTTTGAAAATTTCTTGTTACGTTTCCATTTAGTGACATATATTATGTAGTTACATGACCCTAACACACTTGTTGTCACACTATTATTAAATAAATGTGAGTTTTTATGTATTTTAGTGACAAATAATTTTGAACAGTGTGACTATATGTAGTTAGTTATCATACAATTGTTAATCTAAGGTGTGACTATTACATACCTCTAGTGACATCTCTTATTTTAAGTGTCACCGTTGTGTATCCTTCAGTGACACTATCTTTGAATATTTGTTGTTACATTTCCTTTTAGTGACATATATTACGTAGGTACGTGACCCTATAACATGCCTGTAGTCACGGTCTTTTCTGACTGTTTTTGGGATGTAGACACAAATATTTATGTAGGCAGTGATTATATGTTGTTAGTTATCACACAATTGTTAACACAAAATTACCAATATATACCTTTTAGTGACACTTGTAGTGCACTATCTTTAATGAATGTGACCATATATATATATATATATATATATATATATATATATATATATATATATATATATATGTTAGACACAAATTATTTAGTAAAATTTAACTATATATAGTTTATAATCACCCAAATATAACCTTTTAGTGCCATGATAATTTAAAATGTGACCAAAAATAAATTATAATCACATGAATTTGATTACAATTCACATTTAATGTCATTTGCGAAATTAGTATAATAATGGATAATATATAAATGAAACGATACAAAAATATTATTAAAACAAAATGAAATTCTTCTTCATATATATAAATTTTTAAACAGGGGTAATTAGAAATATGCATCCAAATCTAAATCTCACTAGTTGAATTAACTAAGTCGGCTTAGCTGCTGCATTATTACTACTCCTGGTTAACTTCGATTTAATATTATTCAACTGGACATATTGTACTTGTCCTTTTGTCTTAGGTGTTTTTTTGACCTTTGAATCTTTCGGTTGATTCCGCTGTTGACCATCAACATGTTTAGTAGTTGTCCCGTTTGTAAAGTCGTTGACCTTTTGATTTTCAGTTTGTTGATCATCCTGTGTCAACACCATTTAAAAAGGAAAAAAGCACCTAAGTTGTTTGAAATAGTTTAATAATTTAAAGACCATTATAGACAGTAATTACAGAAACTCACATCAATAATGCAAAGATCCTTCGGCCAAGGAACAAAACTGCCAACTGCATCCCCGACTGTTCGCGCATCAGGGATTTCATGAGGTAAAAATGCTGCATCTTGTATCGATCGGTCAATAGACACTTTGTAGCAGTCCTCTTGGACCGGAACATTGTGACATGTTTGTAGACCTTCGGACAAGTAAATCCTACCTGAAGCGACAACGTGTCTCTTGGACACAATTGCTAGTCGACACTTGATAGTCTATAATAATTTTTGTCATTATATCATAAGGAAAAAAATACAAACACATATTTGTAAAAGTACATACCCGTTCTCCTTTTGGTGAAGGAGTATTTACTTGCACAGGTGAGCTTTCCGCGTTATTTTTGACGGTTTTGGAAGATTCCTAAATAATATTTTATAATTCCGACAATTAATTAATGAAGATTGTAAATTACTGAATTATTCAAAGAATAACTTACTTGATTGACTTTCTCATATGTACAATGTTTCCTTTTGCCTGTAGCAGAAGTGGCTCGGTCATTCTTACCGGACAAAGTTGTACGAGTAGTTTTTTTCAGTTGGCTGCTTGGAGACTGATTTCCAGGACCTGTCTCATTAACGTGTCGTCATTCTGATTAGTAACGGTGTCGTCATTCTGACCCACCGAATATGCAGTTTGATTCTTCTGGGACCCACCGGAATGAGACGGAGATTGCTTTTCATGAGTACAATGGATTAGCAATGGATTAATTGATTTATATTTATAAAAATATTATAGACAGATTCACTTACTTGCGGTTGATTCGGTTTTGTCCCCACCTGAATCCCCTGATTAGCAAGGCTGGATAGTAACGCTCTCATGTCAGCTTGTTGTTTATCAAGCGCATTTTTCATGAACATAAGTTCTTCACCTTGTTTCTGTCTTTCTTGTCTCTCTTTTTCCTTTTCGTCTCTCTCAGACTGGACCATAAGTTGAAGCTCCTTTATTTGTTCTTTCGTCGATCCTCTAACTCGTCGTGGACCGTGAAGATATATAGAAGGCTTTACTCCAGTTCCTACCCCTCTTACGCAACCACGTTTTTCGTGGCCAAAGACCAGTGTCATGGCATCCTCGCCTTGATCAACCTTCAACTCCCCAGCATTGATTTTTTTTTCATTTTCCAGCTACACAATATAATATATTGTAAAATCATTCAACTTCAAATAATATGTAAAATCATTCAACTTTAGCAAGAACGTATGAATAAATTTAAAGATAGTCTCCCGAACTCACTAGTTGCTGTGCAAGCGTTTTAACCTCCTCATCTTCTATTTCACCATCTTTGTTTTGACGGGCTTTATACCACATTAGACACCGGGAGGGAGGTACATCTTTCTCAACTTCGTTGTTTGCAAGCTTGTTATAATTTATAAGAAAAGTGCATTAGTATTATATCACATAATCTTTTTTGAAGTCCTAAGCATGTATTTAGGGAATTTTTAAAGAATAAAACATTACCATTTTTCTTCAAGAGTAGCATATCCACCTCTTCCCAACCGGTGGTTGTAACGCGACTTTGCACGAGCTTCCTTCCTTATGTCCGACGAATCCTTCATGAAAGTTAAATCTCACATATGTCAATTCTTAATTAAATTTATAGATATGAAAATATGAAAAATGATGAAATTATATATGTTGATGACGATAAGAAGATCGACCTATACCTTGAATTTGTCGGATTGTGTATACGCGACAAAGCTGTCCCAGTGATCTTGGTTAAGGATTATTGTCCGAAACCGTCTTGGAATTCTAGCTAACTTCTCTGGTTTGCCTAGGTTGGGGTGTATGTCCCGTTTAAACACCCTACTTCTAAAGCTTCTTAAGAGCAAACCGAGACGAGTCATAACAACTTTTCTTTTGTCTTCGTCTACTTTGTAATAACGCTGAAATAACAATTACAATTAGAATAGAATATAATGTATGCAAACAAATAATTGATCAGGCATTTTACCGTAATCTCTTCCCACAACTTATCCCTTAGTTCTTTGGATGCTTCCCTCCATGTAAGAACACTGAAATTCACTTTCTCCCTAACCAGATCTCCTAAGAAACTCACGAATTCAGATCTGTACTTTCCACTAAACCTGCCAAACGCATCGAACTTGATTTTATGTTTTTTCCCACCAGAATTTGTGTAGGCACTTCGCATCTTTGGCAGTCTGGTCAATCCCCTTTTCTTTTTATCTTTGGCATCAATGACTTTAGGTTCGTTCTCGTCATCTGAGGGACTCATATCAGAGTCACTCGAATAATCGTGAAATTCTTCATTAAACTGGTCTTCCAATGCATCATTCTCTTCATATGTTCCTTCCAATTCCATGATCTACGACACAAAGTAGCATGCAAATCAGAGTTGTTAAACTTTTTCTTATTTTATACTAATTAACTGAAATTCACAGCAGCAAAACGCATACTTAATCATCATCAATCATCTAGATTATCCACAAGATCATCAATTTCTCATAACAAGGAGCTAAGGTTCCATATATTTTTATAAAAGTTCTAATTAAACGAAAACCATAATCAACTAAAAAGGAACAAGACAAGACAAACAACCTATGGTTTCTAGCTTTCACAACAATCATGATCTAATGCAAACCGTTGAGAATTAACGCATGATATTAACATCAAATAAAGGTCAATCGTCAACCATACACACAACCAAAACATACACATGAACATACAAGCCAATTCACTGCCATGTAAACTATAATTATCCAAAACATGATTTAATATATTACTGCCATCACATAACTCCACTTAACTTTATCAATATAAACATGCAGAACACTTTAGTTAACACACACAATAATAACATACAAGAACATACACATGCATTACATTCTTGCACATATAAAAGTCTACCTACCAACACTGCACAATAATAAACAAGGGAAACACACCAATATGTATTTGCATCGTGGGGACATATTAATATATAAACAAAGGAGCACACATAAAGATATATATACATCACAGCAGCATTATTTCCATACACACATATGAGTATATATATATATATTATCACATTCATGTTGCCATAGCACCCAACATTTAAGCATAACACAACCACACACATCCCGATTATAATAGTCCATATGAACCCACTGAAATCTGATGCATACATACACCCAATCATATACATAAATACATGCATACTTCGCAGGACACACAATGCACACAAGCAATACATATATATATGTACACAACCAACATGTAGCAAGCACATACACATACATTCACGTACACAGCAGCTAAGACTGCTGTGTTTGCTTCTTGTGGCAACACCCACACACACAATGCATATATATATGCTTACACACACACTACCACATGTATACGCACGCCACAGGTGCACACACGACAGCCGAAGGCTGTCGTGTATGGTCTCTTTCGGTCAACAGCCCCAAAACACACACAATATACATGTTTATATATAGATTGCACACACACAGCATCATATATATGTATACAAATAGCATATATACATACTCGCACAGCATATATACATATAGACACGCACAACACATATACATACAAGCACGGGTACTGTGTTCTGTTTCGCACAGCACATATATATATATAGATTGCACACACACAGCATATACATACACGCACACAGCAGCCTTCGGCTGCTGTGTTTTGTTTCTCAACACTCATACCCACGGGTACATACATACGCATATACATACGCATCCAACCGTTGCATACAAAGCCACGAAAGGGCCCGATTCAACCGAACCAATCACGACTATAAAACGAAACGAAACGAAACGAAACGGAGTTCATAACGACCGGTTACCTTCGAAACGAGTACACGGCGAGACGGAGACGTCAAACGGTGGCTACCGGTGGCGGAGAAGGGTCGCCGATGGAGGTCTTTGATCGCGAGTCGTCTGTCGAAGGAGGGCTTGTGCGGGCGAGTGGAGTGATCGACGGTAGTAGGGTGCTCGGCGGTCGACGGCAGAAGATCCGGGGGAGGTTCTAGGGTTTGTGAAAGAGAGGTGAAGGGGAGTCGGTGAGGAAGAGAGCCGGTTAAGAAACAGGGGAGGAGAGGCGGTGAGGAGGAGGGGCGTGGGAGTAGAGTGCTTTGTGAATGAGTAATTGAGGGTTAATAAGATAGATTCAAGGAACTTGTATATGGAAGGGATTGAAATCCCGATTTCCATGTTCGAGCGGGAGGAGTTTGTTGCTGTCATCCATTTTTTCAATTCCCTCCAACAATTTTTTTCCATTTCAAGTAGAATTTTGTATGATGAATGGAATAAATCCAAAGGATTTCAACTTTTAGGGAATTTGGGGCGGTAGGTATTTGAGGCTTATGACTATTTCTACTAATTTAAGTTATATATAAAAATATGTTGTACGTAAAATAATGGTTAAACTCATTTTGACTCGTAAACATTTTTTTCAAAATTCATTCAAACTCTAACTCTTATTAAATTGTATATATATTAGTTATAGTTTTATATATAACATAATAATATATATATTTTTAGGGAGCTTGAGGGCTTGAGCTTTGGATCGTCTAGCTTATAAACCTTGAGTTTGGTTCGTGAGTAGTGTTTTAAGATCGGGTTCGACTTGTTTATTATTTGTTAATTTATTTTTATAGATTTATAACTATTTATATATATATATATATACTATATTATAATACATATAAGAAGGATACAAATGCAAATTTACATAAATTTTAAGAGGTACAAGTTTTAAAACATAATCTTGGCTTTTAAACGGCATAACTTTTTCATATTTTAATATTTATTTAAAAAATTACATTATAAAATAGTTATGGTATTATTATAGTTTTTTAGTTATAAAAATTAACATATTACGTGATTACGAGTGTCTGCGTTTCTCACCACATGCCCCCTCCCCATATATTGTGTGTATGTGTATTTATATTAGGCTTGAACTCAAGCTCGTTTTGAGGTTTTAGCGAGTTGATCCACAAAGTACACCCTATAAATCAGCATTTATCCTAATTAACCATGAATGGCCCTAATTAGCTGTGTGTTATAACAATTCTATTAGGTATCTAGTATGCTTTTTTTTTAATGATTGATGATTGGGATTTTATTAAATCCCATCTTGTTATGCCTTAGCTTATTAGATTGAGGCTGGTGATCTCTTTGGGATATATCCCGGGATAACCCTATCGAACCAACAATGACCGTGTTTTATAAGGATTAATCACCTTGGTTGTTAATGATCCTAACCGGTGTCGTTAACCTTAATTGATCATCGTTTGCCTGAAACACAACAATAAATGATCATCACTGACCCCAATTGACCAAATTAACCCTAACTGAGCATCATGATGCTAATTGATCCTATTCACCGCAAGTGACCGACACTAAAATAGTCCCACAACATTATATAAATTTTTATATAATTTTTATAACATTAAAAATGGTGTTTTTATAATTTTAGAGTTTATAAACTCTAGTTTTTAAGAAAAATCATAAAAAATACATTTTTAAGTCAAAATCACTTTTTATATTTTCTGGGGGTTGGATTTAAGTTAAAAAGTGTTAGAAAATTTTTATAAAATTTTTGGTCTTGGAAAACGGCTTAAAAAAATGTTTGTGTATAGTGGGACTCGAACCCGGGTCATCAGCGTTTTAATGAAAGGAACATGCTGCACCCAGCCACTTGGGCAAATAGAAACGTATTGAGCTACGAAGTCTATGACATCAACGGATTTACATTTCGTACAAAATCTCGAGAAGGTAAAGTGCACCAGAACAGTGGGGTTAGTGTAGTAGCAAATGACTTGCACATTTCTAGAGAAGTTAAAACCTACACCGAGACAAGCTATTATGGGGTTTTACAGGACATATGGGTACTTGATTACCATTTTAGAAAAATCCCGTTGTTCAAGTGTGACTGGGTTGACAATAAAAACGGGGTAAAGAAAGACAACCTTGGGTACACATTGGTTGAACTTAGTAGATTAGGACACAAGAATGATCCTTTCATATTGGGCTCACAAGCGCGACAAGTTTTTTATGTGACAGACCAGCTCGATAAAAAAATGTCAATAGTAATCAAGAATCCTCCAACAACTTATACGCATGCGTACGAAGATGAGGAGTTTAGTACGGTGATTAGTTATGAGAATGAAAATGTATTGCCCCATGTAGACAAAAAAGATTTGGGGAAGGAATCCCGAGATGACTATTACCGCAATGACGGTCGGGATTTAATTATACGTACTAAGGTATGCTTTTCTTTCTTGATAATATACTGATGCATTTGTTAAATATGAAACGTTAAGTTGTCAACATGTACATTTGTACAAGTGTAGCTAACGCTTTCATTTGATTGTATCAGGCACAAGTGGACCCTTTTTGATTATCACGGACGTCTACCATTGGCTCGCATCATTACTTAATATTAGACTAGTATAATATAGTTGTAATATATTATGCAGTGAGTGGGTTTGCAAATTATTTTTT
This sequence comes from Flaveria linearis, assembly GCA_024085815.1. NCBI lineage: Eukaryota > Viridiplantae > Streptophyta > Magnoliopsida > Asterales > Asteraceae > Flaveria > Flaveria linearis. Next base: position 90,497,883 of record CM044001.1, on the reverse strand, counting down.
TGTGGTGAACCGGTTTGACTCATTTCTTTGGTTTGCTAATGGTTAGTAATGAACATTTAGTCACACCTAAACTAGTCTTAAACTAGTGGAGTTACTTTGTCACGTGTTCCAATGCTGACCGACAAACTAGTTGTTTATTGTCACATATTCCAATGCTGACCGACAAACTGGTTGTTTAGTATTAATAACAGGTCCCTTAATAACATCGCCTTTATATATTTTATCACACATCCGAATTGGAGATGTGAGAAATAAATACTTATACATCAATAACGTTGCCTTAGTATTAAAAATTTTAGTCACACCTACTAAAATGAACTGTGACTATAAACTACTTAGATTTCACTTATAACGTTTTCTTAGTATTAACCGTTAGTCACACATAATAAAGTGAACAATCACCAAATTGTAATTCTCGTCACATGTTTTTTTCCATTAACCATGACCATAATATATAAGTTGTCACACATCCATATTCGAGCTGTGACCATAATCTTCTTATACATCAATAACTATTTCGTTAGTTTAAATTTTTAGTCACACATAATAAAATGGAAGCTGACCATTTGTTACTTCTAGTCACATGTTTGTTACATTTGTCATGACTATTAGTTATCGTTAGTGACACACTGTAATTTTCACTGTCATCATAAACTTTAACATATGGTAACACAATTAATTAGTGTGACTAATAAACATAAACTTAACGTCACACAAAAAAATGTTTACTGTCATTGTAAATTACATTTACTCACAGTTACATTATGTCACTGAATGTGCGCCATTATATAGTGACACAAACAATTGCCATATGTGACCATATGTTTATCTATGGTATCACAAAAAAATTTACATTTGTGACTAACGAAAAACGTGACTAAATAGTGACATTTGGTCACATTGCGATTAAAAGTCACTAATATTTGTAACATACGTTATGTTTAGTGTGACTAAAGAGGTGATTCTCTACGCAATAGTCACACAACCCCGCTGAAATCGTCACCAAAACATTCCAGGAATTTTCAAGCATACATACAGTGACACTATTCTTCGAAAGTGTCACATAGACCTGGCGGAGTGTATGTCACTAAAAGTCGATTTTGTACTAGTGATACAACATCATCATGCCCCACATACCCTCTAAGACCCCAACAGTCATCTCACTTGAACTTACGGGAACTTCCACGTCAAAACTTACATCTGCACTTTCCCCTGAAAGTCAGAAATTAAACTACGTCTTTCCTCGGGTACACCGGCCCTATTTGGGCGTATGGGCACCCTTCAGTAGCATGGACTCCAGGCGACTGAACATAATGTGAATGGACCAATACGGATGAACACCAATGCGGATGAACATCCCAATCGTGCGAATGGACCTCATGCGGATGAACACTAATGCGGATGAACACTTGTGCGAATGGGCCCTTAGTCGCATGAATCCCCATACGACTGGCATCCAATCGTGCGAATGGAACTCAATCATGCGAATGAACCTCGATCGCACCCCATTCGGTCGTATGGCCTCCAGTCGGTCGCCTAGCCCTAGCTGATGCAGAATGCAGTTCATCCCGAACCCAATCTGCCATTTTCGACTTCCAAGCTCATCCAAACCCATTCTAAGCCCAAATCAACCATCCTAAACCTTAGGAATGCATACTAAAACACCATTCAAGCACACACAAGCCCGGAAACAAACTCCAAACGCATCACACCCAAATGGGTCAAACACACACATACACAAAACGGGTTTCAGATGTGTTCCAGCCCCAAAATCATTCAAAAATGTTTAAAAAAAGGGTCCTAGAATTCACACAAACAACACCAAGAAGTAGAGCTTCGATTGGACCCGCTACACGACGATTTTGCAAACTTGAACCCACCCGAACCAAGTCTTTCTCTTCTCTTCTCCCTTTTCTCTCTTCTTTCTCTCTATGGCTGATGTTTCAAGTGTAGGAAGAGGGTAAGGGTTGCCCTCTCCCTTTAAATACCTCCAATCACCCAGCTTTCTCTCGTTGGCGAGTTTGGTCCTTGACTTTGAACTTTATTTCTTTTCTTCCTTCGTCGACTTCAAAGAAATATCCGGGCGTTATAGTATCTCTCTGTCCTCTTGTACATACAAAGCCCAAGTATTTGAACCTAGCCGTCTGTGGGACCACCAAACCCTGGATACTGATTTAGGTATCCTCTTCAGTCTCTCCACTAAATTCATAATACAAGTATTCCTTTTTAGAGTGACTTATCCTTAAGCCTTTGCGCTCTAGTGCTGCTCTCCACTATTCTAGCCTCTTGTTAAGCACCCTTTTAGATTCTGATATTAACATAATATCATCAGCAAGCAGACCACGGGACTAGCTTCTGTATAGATTTGGTCATCTCATCCAACACTACTGTGAAGAGAAATGGGCTCAATGCCAATCCTTGTTGAAGTCCCACTTCCACCGGAAAGAAGTCTGTGTCTCCGACGGGTGCTTGCACACACGTTTTTGCCCCGCCATACAATTAAAAAGGACATGTATTTGAGCATGATATGGTTTTTAAGTATTAAATGAATGTTTTAATTATTTCCGCTGTGATGTTATGCTATTAAACTGATTTTTATGCTATGAATTGCCAACTGTGAGGCTTCCCGGGAACGGGGCCTTACAACGCGATGGTGGTGGCATTTTCTTTCTAATCACAGTCGTGGCTATGCAAAATTGACATGAAGGAGACGACTTTGAGGGAGGCAGCGGATCTAGGGTTTCTAGGGCGATCAAAGACGGTTGTGGTGATAGATCTCGATCCTGAAGTTGGTTTATAGTCGGTTGAGGCGTGGTCACAACTAAGAGTCGATGGTGGTGATGTTGGTCGTGTTGGTAGTGGTTTAGGCTGCTATGATGGTGATTAGCGGCTGTAGTGATGTGACCGTGGTCCTTTTGATCGTGGATGCCATGATGGCGGCTAGGATTTCAACAGTGGCAACTTGGAGGTATAGTGGTGGTTGTTCTAATAAGTCTTAGCCGTATAGATGCTTGTACGATGATAATGTAGATTGCGGTTGCAGTTATGTTGGTGGTTCTCGGCTAGGAATATTGTGGCGGTAATGGTGATGCGGTTGGCTGTGGTGGTGAGGTGGTGGGTTGTGAAGGTGATGGTGGTTACGAGGGCTGCTTATGGTCAGAGGTAGGAGGATGATGGTGGTCGACGGTATCTATTTTGGGTCTTTGGGTCTGATTCAAGAAGGCATGTTGGATTAGATTTAAGGTTTTTTTTATTTTTTTATTATTTTAAAAAATTACAACAAATATCTTAATCTAATATAATTTACATAACTAGTCCTTCAAACATAAAATGATCAAGGTACCCTCACATTCAACTGTAAAAACTAACAAAGTTAGTGTTAGGGATCAAAATCGTTACAAAATAAAACCACAGGGCATGATATGATTATAGATTCCTTTTTGGTCTGAAATGATTAAAATAGTTAAACCACAGGGACCAAAACCGAAATTTACTCTTTATAATAAGTATTTTGAATCTTAAAGTGAGTTAAATAAATTATTAGTAGTTAATGCAATTATTTATCACGAGAGAGAATCGAGAAATAAGATTTAGAAGTTCTATAATTGTGTCACGTATTATAAATTTTTTTATGAGTAAGATAGATATAGAGTAATTAGGTGATTTATCCTTTATATAAACTAGTAGTTATGAATTAATTCCTTTACCTTTACTAATTATAAAGCATCCTTTAATTTAATGAAATGTAATGATCTTCTAAAAGGGTTTAAATCAAACTATGTGCATATCACATGAAGAAGGTAGAATGGTGAATTTCGTCCTTCCCTGGCTTTTATAATAAATCTCTAAATAATCCTTTCTTTTCACATATTTTTGGACAAAATCTGTATGTGTGTAGGTTTGCTCAAACATAATTTTAACCAATACATCCAACGTTTCTCCTTAGTTAAAAATTGTAACACTAGCTCAAACATAACTTTAACTATAACTAATTGATAGGAACTACTATAATCAGAAGTTTTAAATCAAGATATGTGATTAAACTGTATAAATTAGTTTTAAATGTGATTAAACTGTATAAATTAGTTTTAAATCAAGATATGTGATTAAACTGTGTAAATGGCAATTTACGTGCTAATATTGACCTAGCTACTTTGTTAAATGAATTGTTAGATTAACTAAATATAGTTTCTTGTGATCAACTGAACTCCTTTAAAAATCGTTTGAACCTCAAAGTTCACCCTTAAGAGGAAATAAAAGTCGATCGGTAAAAATCCTACATAAAAAATTAAATTTAAATACATTTTTACAATTTTTTAAGTGTGATTCGGGTTTCTTTCTCTTTATTATTTTCATCAAATTTGATACTAAGGTAGCTCTTCGTACGTGAAAATGAGTCGCGGAATGAAATGAACTATTGAGGGTATAATGATTCAACCCGAGTAATTATACACACTATAGAGTTAAATAAAACTTCTATTGTATAATCTGTGTAATAAACAACACTATAACCTATTATTAGATATATATTTTACACATTAATGATCCTTCTACTCTAACAAAAAGTAATTTGAAATGCTACATCGTAGCACCACAATAATTCTTATCAAAAGTTTTCCGCCTCTCTCTCATCTTAAATAATTACCTTAATTACTAACAATAACATTCTTTTATATTTAATAAATTAAAAAGAGATATATTTATTAATGTTATTTCTAAATAAATAATTTTTTATAAAATAATATTTTTTCTAAAGCATAATTTTTTTTAAAAAAATATGAAATATTTTAAAAATTGGTATTTTAAAAATTCAATTTTAGAAAACCAAAATAATTAATCTGGGAGTCATAATAAGAAAATTTTAGAAATGATAATTTTATAAGGTTTGTTTTAAAACAAAATATTTATTTTTTTGGAAAAAATTAAAACAATATTTTAAAAAGTTGATAACATTGTTTTATTAGTTATAGTCATTTCTCATACATAATTTTAATCATATCATATTTTAGAATATCATTTTATAATTAATAAATTTTATTATATTAATATTTTATTTATACAACTCGTGTAATACACGAGTTTACTAAAGCTAGTTAATATATAACAAACAAACAAACATACCCAATATATCACACTCAAAAACAGGGTCTGGGAGGGTAGGTGGTGGCTAGTCTTTCCTCTATCTTGAGAGATAGAGAGACCGCTTTTAAAGAGACCCCCAACTCGAGAACGATAGCAAGCAAATTATATAGCATATAACATATAGGCATATATCACATAAATGTTCAGAATAAGCATATGTAATATTCTTAAGTATATTCATAAGTATAACATACATTATATAAGCCTAAGCATACCCTAAGCATAAGCCTAACAAACCAAAGATAATGCATACATCAAATAAGTAGCATGTTTCACCTATAAAGGGCAAATGTCGATTACCTACACATCATGCGGGGGGTCATGATCAGGTCTTCCTTTACTCTTCATACCCACAAAACCCACTAGAAGTCCTTAATTTTAATTCTACGCATCCGTGCACTTCTATCCTCGATCATGTGCTCAGAGAGGTGCAACTATACCATATCTCACCTAATTATCTCGTCCCAAGTCAACTTAGGTCGTCCCCTACTCCTCCTACCCTCTAGGTGATGTTCTCTACTGCTTTAATAGACGCTGATATCGATCTCCTCTTTGGCGTGCCCAAACCATCTTAATCTTCCCTCTCGTATTTTATCCGTGATACAAGACACCTCTAGCCTCTGTCAAAACACGTCGTTACTTATCCGATCCAGTCTTGTATGTCCACACATCCACCTTAGCATTTGCATTTACGAGACCTCTATTTTTCGCTCGTGTGATTTCTTTTTGGCCTAACAGTCTGTTCCGTATAACATAGCTGGACGTACTGCCACTCTATATAGTTTTTCATTTAGTTTCGCTGGAAACCTCCTATCACACAAAATCCCTAATACTGCTCTCCACTTGTACCATCCTGATTGAACACGGTGGGCTACATCACTATGTATCTGTAAGGCCCCATTCCAGAGACGCTTATAGCTGGTCGATCATCGCACATAAAACATACATTCTCATTTATCTTAAGTAAACATTGCAGCGGAAACATTCAAAAATGATATTTCATTTCATTATAAAGGCTTTTTCAAAATAATACATCGTTAATCAGTTACAAAATACATTGTTGCATTACATCACAAAAGCATTATATGAATGGATGTCATCCAAAAGAGCTGAGTAGCTGCCCCGTGCCATCCTCAGCAACATTACTGTAACACCCGTAAATTTTTAGTAAAGAATTTAAAAGAATAAAATAGAAAGAGAAAGGAAAGAAAAACAAAAGTTACTTTTGTTTAAGGGCCAAAAGTGTCAAATGGGCAAACTTTCTATTAATTCTTTGTACAAAAGGTGGTATGGCACCCACGTTGTCTGCATTTTCACTGCATTCGATATCTTTAGAGAGAGAAAGTAGAAGGAGCAGAAAACCCTCGGATTTTTGAAGAAGAATCTGTAAACTTGGAAGCTTTTGGTAAGAATTCTCGAGTTTTTGAAGTTTTAGATGATTCTAGAACCGTATGTGTGCTTATAAGTGTGTCTTGTGTGTTCGGGTGGTGTGGTGTGTGTGTTCTAGGTGTTAGAACAAGTTGAGAAGGTTCGGGTTGAAGAGTGTAAATTCAAAGAAGACGACTAAGGTGAGTTCTAGACCCCGTTTTACTGTTTTTAAATGTTTTGGGGCTGGAAATGCATGTAAATATGTTTTTTATAAAATTGTGGGTTGATACCCGTATGAAATAACTGTATGTATGTTTATGTTTATGTTAGATTTATGCCTAGAATTATGTGCATATATTTAGAACTAGGCATTATGATGTTTTGGACTTGAATTATGAATTAGACATATGAGTAGGATGCTAATGTGTCTGAAAATGGGACTTAGAATAAATAAGCAAAAGTTGGTAAGTCCACTAGTGGTCATACGACCAACAGTGTGGTCGTATGACCAGAATATTTTTCTAAGTGTTGAGCCCAATAGGACTCATACGACCAACAGTGGTCGTATGAATATGTGATATTTTCTAAGTATGAGGCCCATAGGACTCATACGACCAACAGTGGTCGTATGATCATGTGGGAAATTTTCTAAGTATGGACTCATACGACCAACAGTGGTCGTATGATCCAAAAAATGTTCCTAAGTCCAGGGGTGGTACGACCATCAGTGGTCATACGACCAACAGTGTGGTCGTATGACCAGCTGATAAATCTAAGTGTTGAGTGAAAAGTCCAGCAGTGCTCATACGGCTAATAGTGCTCATACGCCCAGAGGGCTTATACGCCCAATAGTGCTAAAACGCCTAAGCACTTAGAAATTTTCAGGAATTTCCAGTAAGTCCAAAGTTCGAGGTTTGACCAGGGTTGACTAGGGTTAATAAATGATGATGTCTCATGCATATAATGATGAGTATGATTAACCCTAATTGTTGCTAATATTATTATTAGTATATTATTGTTAACAATATTATTAAAATATTGTTAAGTAAGGAATGATGCTATGTATGATAATGAATGTATGATGATGAATGTATGATGATGAATGTATGATGAATATGTATGATGTGTGTATGTTCCTTGTGTTTGTGTATGCTTATCTTTCTGAAACTTTACGAATAACGAGAAATGAACTAATGAAGTATTATGTATCGTAAAGTGAAAGACAAAGGAAGAGAAACATGATGATGAATGCATGTATTAACGAATGAACGAAATGAAGAATGATGATGAATACATGCATTAATGAACGAATGAATTATGTCTTGCAAGCATTGAATAACGCGATTGGTCCTTCTATGTGATTGACCATGGTCATGGTACCTCTACCGCTTACCTCTAGTACCGTGGCACCATGTTTAGCTGTCCCTCCATAGACTTCGGCCCAGTACCGTGGCATACGCTTGTTGTTCATTTGTTGACCTCGGCCCGTACTGTGGCACTACGTTTAGCTGTCTATGGATTGACTTCGGCCCGGTAGCTAATAACGTTCGGGGTGTAGCATATGGTATTGGTACAATTAACCTTTCAATGCGTGCAAGTAAGTATGAACGGGATTCTTGTCATTCGACCACAGTAATCATAGCCGAGTGCTATGAAGTGGGTAAAGCCTGACAGAATCCATACGAGAAGTTAAAGATAATGATGAATAACGAATGATGAAGATAATAATGAATATTATCTATGTGTACGTATGATGTATGAACGCATGAACGAAAGGATACTTTTAAATAAGTAAAAGTATGTTTTATTACAAAACTAGAACTCACTCAGCAACGCTGACTTTTATGTATTTTCCAGTTGGCAGGTAGGGTTGCTGAGGATAGCGCGAGGCGGCTACTCAGCTCTTTTGGGATGGCATTCTTTTGTTAATGTTTTTGTATTGTAATGCAAACAAATGATATTTTGTAACAGTTGTTGTATTACTTTGCAAAAGCATTTATAGTAAATTTTCAAGTTTCCGCTGCATGGTTTTTATTAAATTATATTAAATGTATGTTTTATGGGTAATGACAACCAACTGTGAGGTGCCCGGGATCGGGGCCTTACAAGTTGGTATCAGAGCCGAAGTTTAAGTGAAATGGGTAAATTTTTAAAATAAACCTAAGACTTAAACTGAGAATGGGACAGGGGGAATGGGAATGCCATCTGAGTAGCTGCGTGCCATCAGGTATTTTCTTGAAAGTTAACCAGTGTTACGTGCGCATGTTATGTGTTTATGTGTACTGTTAGACTTAGATACTAATGTAGTCAGGACAGGTAATGCTCGGGGTGTGAAGAGTAGACTAAGTGGCTAATCACAACTGGCCACTGTAATTAGGGACTTACTATACTTAACATAAACTGAGCTATTTCCTTGAATGACCGTGTTGGTGTTTAAATCTTTCAGTGTGATAGAAGATGGTCGGTGGTAGATCATCGAAAGCCCCAATTGGTGGAGGCAGTGGCGGAAGTGGTACGGAACCACGAGTCACAAGAGGTAGGCCTAGAAAAGAGAAGAAGGTTCCCGAAGGACCTAATACTACTCCCTCGGGGGGGGGGTGGATGAGAGTGATGATTTTAGGGCCTCGGTGAAAGAGGCAGTTGTTGAGGAGGTGCACCAGGTTATGCAGACGATCCTACCGTCTGTAATGACAGAAGTGTTAAAGGCAGTACGTGAGGACGATAGACGAGGAAGGAATCGGTCCTCAGGTAGACAACAACATGAGGAAACAGAAACGGTACTATCTGATGATGAAGAGGAAGAAGAACAATTACGGGAGACCGCCCGGGGTTGTAACTACGGGGCATTCATGAGGTGCAAACCCCCAACTTTTGATGGGTCTGGTACTGCTACTGATGCTCACCAATGGGTGATGGAAATGGAAGCTGTCCTCGATATTAGTGATTGCCAGGAGGACAAGAAGGTAAAGTTTGCTACCCACTCTTTTACAGGGACGGCCTTATGCTGGTGGAAGAATATAGTCCAAGCCGAGGGTAGCAGGGCTATAGGGAAGATGAAGTGGGCTGAGTTGAAAAGGCTGGTGATCGAAGAATTCAGTCCTCGTCGGGAAATGGATAGGATAGAAAGGGAGTTCCTGCAGCTAGAGGCGGGGACCATGACCCACCAACAATATACCACCAAGTTTAATGAATTGGCGCTGTTGGTGCCGGAGCAGGTGACGCCGGTGTCTCGAAAGATCAACCGGTATATTCAAGGACTGCCGGCTGAAATTCGTTGGCACTTGATTTCTGCCCGACCAAGCACTTTCAGGTCGGCAGTGGACTTGGCGGGAAGGTTATTCGATGAACGTGCTGCCTTGGTGAAGGCTGAGGAAGCAAGAAAGGGAGTGGAGAGAAGAACTGGCAGGGGAAGAGATTTGGTCGGGGTGATACTTCGACAAACAACAAGAAAGCAAGGGTGGATGACCGCCGAGTGGTCGTGTCTGGAGCTGGGATGAGGAAGTGTGGTAAGTGTGGAAGGGAGCACTCAAGGGAGTGCAAGTGGGGATCTAATCTCTGCTTTAAGTGCGGAAGGACAGGGCACATATCAAAAGATTGCCGGACGGGCAAGTGCTTTAACTGTGGAGAAAGTGGCCACATGAGCAAGGACTGCAAGAAGCCGAGGGCTGAGGGCTCGGGAGAGAAGAAGACGGGAGGAGAAGCACCGAGGGCAAAGGCTAGGGCGTTCACGATGATGCAGGAAGAGGCTAGGACGGACCCCGATGTGGTGTCAGGTACGTTTCTAGTAAACCAAACTCTTGCTTCTGTGTTATTTGACTCTGGTGCTAGTAGGAGTTTCATTTCTGCTACTTTCTGTGCTAAATTGCCTGTTTGTAGTAAATGCATTAGTGAGCCTTTTTATGTAGAAACTGCTATTGGTAAGTCCACTAGAGTTACGGATATGATAGAGGACTGTACCATAGAATTAGAGGGCCATAGGTTTGCTGCCATATTACATGTGATGCCTCTAGGAGGATTCGATGTAGTGTTAGGAATGGACTGGTTAGCAACCTACGAAGCGAATATCGTGTGCCGAAAGAAGATGATTAGGCTGACGGCGACCGACGGAAGTCCGGTGACGATTTATGGCGATCGAGTTACGACGATTCCGAAGGTGATCTCGATGGCGGTGGCGGGAAAGTGTATGAGGCGCGGATGTAGCGCCTACTTATGTTATGTAAAGAACGTAGAGACGCCAACACCACAGCTATGCGATGTGCCAGTGGTGTGTGACTTTCCAGATGTGTTTCCCGAAGACTTATCGGGTTTGCCACCTGACCGAGAGATCGAATTCCAGATCGACCTGATACCGGGTGCCCAACCTGTCGCAAAAGCACCGTATCGCTTGGCTCCGACGGAGATGAAAGAGTTGATGGAGCAGTTGCAGGAGCTGCTGGATAAGGGGTTTATCCGACCGAGTATCTCACCTTGGGGTGCTCCGGTTCTGTTCGTAAAGAAGAAGGATGGTAGCATGAGGATGTGCATCGACTACCGCGAGCTGAATAAGCTGACGGTGAAGAACAGATACCCCTTACCAAGGATCGATGACTTGTTTGATCAACTTCAGGGTGCTAGTTGGTTTTCAAGGATAGATCTTCGATCGGGTTACCATCAACTAAAGGTAAAAGAACAAGATATCCCTAAAACAGCCTTTCGTACGCGCTATGGTCACTACGAGTTTCTTGTCATGTCTTTTGGGTTGACCAATGCGCCGGCTGCTTTTATGGATTTGATGAACCGAGTGTGCCGGCCAATGTTGGATAAATCAGTAATCGTATTCATCGATGATATTTTGATTTATTCAAGAAGTGAAAAAGAGCATGCCGGGCATATTCGAGAAGTGTTGGAAACGTTGAGAAGGGAGAAATTGTACGCCAAGTTCTCCAAGTGCGCCTTTTGGTTACGCGAGGTGCAATTTCTGGGTCACGTAGTGAATGCAGAAGGAATAATGGTGGACCCAGCAAAGGTTGAGGCTGTGATGCAATGGAAATCACCAAAGACGCCATCCGAGATTCGTAGCTTCTTGGGATTGGCGGCTATTATAGAAGATTTATTCAAGACTTTTCAAAGATCGCCTCACCTTTGACAAAATTGACTCGTAAGGACGTGAGATTCGTGTGGGGTCGAGAGCAGGAGATGGCTTTTGAGGAGTTGAAGACAAGACTAACACAAGCTCCTGTCTTGACTTTGCCTGAGGGAAGTGAAGACTTAGTGGTCTATTCGGATGCATCTTATTCTGGGCTAGGTTGTGTGTTGATGCAACGTGGAAAGGTGATAGCCTACGCATCTCGACAGCTGAAGACCCACGAAGTCAACTATCCCACACACGATCTAGAATTAGCCGCGGTGGTTTTTGCGTTGAAGATTTGGCGGCACTATCTATACGGGACAAAGTGCACTATCTTCACAGACCACAAAAGCTTGAAGTATTTCTTCGAGCAGAAGGATTTAAACATGAGGCAAAGGCGATGGTTGGAGCTCATAAAGGATTATGACTGCGAAATCCATTACCACCCGGGCAAAGCCAATGTGGTGGCTGATGCCCTTAGCCGAAAAGAAAGGCCTGAGCCGATCCGGGTAAAGGCATATCAGCTAATTATGACCTCAGATGTAATGACTCAGGTTAAGGAGTTTCAAGTCGAGGCTTTGAAAGAAGATCGTCTTAACTCCGAAAGGATGAGAGGTCTAGTTACAGAATTGGGCGAGAACACTCTAGGTGTTAAGACCCGATTTGGGCGAATATGGATTCCTCGATACGGGGATCTACGAGGTAGAATTATGGATGAGGCCCATAAGACCCGATACTCCATTCACCCCGGTGCTACCAAAATGTACCACGATATGAAGAAAGACTATTGGTGGCCGGGTATGAAACGTGACGTAGTGGAGTACGTGAGTAAGTGCCTAACTTGCTTACAAGTAAAGGCGGAACACCAGAAACCCTACGGGAAGATCCAACCGTTGGATATACCCGAGTGGAAGTGGGAACACATCACCATGGATTTCATCACGAAGTTACCACGTACCCCTAAAGGGTATGATGCCATATGGGTGATTGTGGACCGCTTGACAAAGAGTGCCCACTTCCTACCGATCCGTGAGACGTACTCATCTGAAAGATTGGCGGATCTGTTCATCAAAGAAATTGTAGCTCGTCATGGTGTGCCGGTGTCTATTGTGTCTGATCGTGACACCCGGTTTACCTCCAAGTTTTGGAAGAGATTTCATGATGCGATGGGGACGAGACTACACATTAGTACAGCATATCACCCTCAGACAGACGGTCAGTCTGAGAGGACGATCCAAACACTCGAAGACATGCTTCGGGCGTGCGTGATCGACTTTGGAGGAAGTTGGGACGATCACCTGCCGTTAGCAGAATTCTCGTACAACAATAGTTATCACGCCAGCATTGGCATGCCACCTTACGAGATGCTATACGGGAGGAGATGTAGGACGCCCGTATGTTGGGGAGACATTGGGCAGAAGGAACTGGGAGGTGTCGAGGTGATTGAAGCAACGACTGAGAAATTAGAAAAGATCAAAGCCTTCATGAAGGCGGCGAAGGATAGGCAAAAGTCGTATGCTGACAAGAGGCGGAGGCCGATAGAGTTCAAGGTTGGTGACCGAGTTATGTTGAAGGTCTCACCTTGGAAAGGAATCATTAGATTCAGGAAACGAGGTAAGCTAAGCCCGAGATACATAGGACCTTTCCGAATTATCGCACGAGTAGGAGAGGTGGCCTATCGACTTGAACTGCCAGATGAGTTAAGTGGAATTCATCCCACATTCCATGTATCTCATCTGAGGAAGTGCTTAGCTAATGAAGACATGGTTGTACCACTGGAGGATATTGAAGTAGACGAACGGCTCAACTACGTGGAGCAACCAGTGGCAATCATTGATCGTAAAGAAAAGAGGTTGAGGAATAAAGTGGTTCCTCTTGTGCGTGTACAGTGGAAGCACAGGAAGGGATCCGAGTCTACGTGGGAGACTGAAGAAGAGATGAGACAACACTACCCACATCTGTTTGAGGAATAACAGGTTTCGGGGACGAAACCTATATAAGGGGGTGGACTTGTAACACCCGTAAATTTTTAGTAAAGAATTTAAAAGAATAAAATAGAAAGAGAAAGGAAAGAAAAACAAAAGTTACTTTTGTTTAAGGGCCAAAAGTGTCAAATGGGCAAACTTTCTATTAATTCTTTGTACAAAAGGTGGTATGGCACCCACGTTGTCTGCATTTTCACTGCATTCGATATCTTTAGAGAGAGAAAGTAGAAGGAGCAGAAAACCCTCGGATTTTTGAAGAAGAATCTGTAAACTTGGAAGCTTTTGGTAAGAATTCTCGAGTTTTTGAAGTTTTAGATGATTCTAGAACCGTATGTGTGCTTATAAGTGTGTCTTGTGTGTTCGGGTGGTGTGGTGTGTGTGTTCTAGGTGTTAGAACAAGTTGAGAAGGTTCGGGTTGAAGAGTGTAAATTCGAAGAAGACGACTAAGGTGAGTTCTAGACCCCGTTTTACTGTTTTTAAATGTTTTGGGGCTGGAAATGCATGTAAATATGTTTTTTATAAAATTGTGGGTTGATACCCATATGAAATACTGTATGTATGTTTATGTTTATGTTAGATTTATGCCTAGAATTATGTGCATATATTTAGAACTAGGCATTATGATGTTTTGGACTTGAATTATGAATTAGACATATGAGTAGGATGCTAATGTGTCTGAAAATGGGACTTAGAATAAATAAGCAAAAGTTGGTAAGTCCACTAGTGGTCATACGACCAACAGTGTGGTCGTATGACCAGAATATTTTTCTAAGTGTTGAGCCCAATAGGACTCATACGACCAACAGTGGTCGTATGAATATGTGATATTTTCTAAGTATGAGGCCCATAGGACTCATACGACCAACAGTGGTCGTATGATCATGTGGAAATTTTCTAAGTATGGACTCATACGACCAACAGTGGTCGTATGATCCAAAAATGTTCCTAAGTCCAGGGGTGGTACGACCATCAGTGGTCATACGACCAACAGTGTGGTCGTATGACCAGCTGATAAATCTAAGTGTTGAGTGAAAAGTCCAGCAGTGCTCATACGGCTAATAGTGCTCATACGCCCAGAGGGCTTATACGCCCAATAGTGCTAAAACGCCTAAGCACTTAGAAATTTTCAGGAATTTCCAGTAAGTCCAAAGTTCGAGGTTTGACCAGGGTTGACTAGGGTTAATAAATGATGATGTCTCATGCATATAATGATGAGTATGATTAACCCTAATTGTTGCTAATATTATTATTAGTATATTATTGTTAACAATATTATTAAAATATTGTTAAGTAAGGAATGATGCTATGTATGATAATGAATGTATGATGATGAATGTATGATGATGAATGTATGATGAATATGTATGATGTGTGTATGTTCCTTGTGTTTGTGTATGCTTATCTTTCTGAAACTTTACGAATAACGAGAAATGAACTAATGAAGTATTATGTATCGTAAAGTGAAAGATAAAGGAAGAGGAACATGATGATGAATGCATGTATTAACGAATGAACGAAATGAAGAATGATGATGAATACATGCATTAATGAACGAATGAATTATGTCTTGCAAGCATTGAATAACGCGATTGGTCCTTCTATGTGATTGACCATGGTCATGGTACCTCTACCGCTTACCTCTAGTACCGTGGCACCATGTTTAGCTGTCCCTCCATAGACTTCGGCCCAGTACCGTGGCATACGCTTGTTGTTCATTTGTTGACCTCGGCCCGTACTGTGGCACTACGTTTAGCTGTCTATGGATTGACTTCGGCCCGGTAGCTAATAACGTTCGGGGTGTAGCATATGGTATTGGTACAATTAACCTTTCAATGCGTGCAAGTAAGTATGAACGGGATTCTTGTCATTCGACCACAGTAATCATAGCCGAGTGCTATGAAGTGGGTAAAGCCTGACAGAATCCATACGAGAAGTTAAAGATAATGATGAATAACGAATGATGAAGATAATAATGAATATTATCTATGTGTACGTATGATGTATGAACGCATGAACGAAAGGATACTTTTAAATAAGTAAAAGTATGTTTTATTACAAAACTAGAACTCACTCAACAACGCTGACTTTTATGTATTTTCCAGTTGGCAGGTAGGGTTGCTGAGGATGGCGCGAGGCGGCTACTCAGCTCTTTTGGGATGGCATTCTTTTGTTAATGTTTTTGTATTGTAATGCAAACAAATGATATTTTGTAACAGTTGTTGTATTACTTTGCAAAAGCATTTATAGTAAATTTTCAAGTTTCCGCTGCATGGTTTTTATTAAATTATATTAAATGTATGTTTTATGGGTAATGACAACCAACTGTGAGGTGCCCGGGATCGGGGCCTTACAATTACCTGCCAACTGGAAACACATAAAAAGTCAGCGTTGCTGAGTGAGTTCTAGTTTTAATAAAACATACTTTTCTTTCGTAAAACCGTTCTTACTTTCATGCGATCATACATCATACGTACACATAGATAATATCACTATTTTTTCATCATTCATTCTTTCGTTCATTCATTCTTTAACTTTCGTTCATTCATTGTGCGTTCTTATCATTCATATTCTTTCATCATTACCTCTTTTCTTTCCATCAAACCATAAACCTTACCCTTCTGTTTCATGGTACTGGACCTAGGCCTATCATAGACATTCTATAACGGTGCACCACACCTTTGGCCATAGTACCTGAGGTAAAATTTAGGTGTACCATTGCCATGTGCAATACTTTTCTGTTCCTGGCACTGGACCTAGGCCTATCATAGACTTTCTATAACGATGCACCGCACCTCTGGCCACGGTACCTAAGGTATGCAGCAATGATTCTATATAAATGGTCAATCATAGTGTCAAGCTTTACCCTCTTTATAGCACACAGCCACGATTACTGAGGTCGAATGACAAGGATCCCGTTTCGAGCCTGTTGCGACAACAGAGTTGCTCACCCCATATTTGCTTGCAAGCCTTTCTTACTTTCATTCATTCATTAATGCATGCATTCATTCATCATATTCCTCTTTCATTATCTTCCACTTTTCGTTACATAATGCTCTCGTTTCATTCATTAACATAAAACGTAAAGCCATGGGAAAGATAAACATGCATCATAATAAGGAACATCAACATACACACAGTAGCATCATCATACAGGGCATCATCATATGTACATAACACACATCATGCATAAACATACAACATCATCATGCCCCACATACCCTCTAAGACCTCAACAGTCATCTCACTTGAACTTACGGGAACTTCCACGTCAAACTTACATCTGCACTTTCCCCTGAAAGTTAGAAATTAAACTACGTCTTTCCTCGGGTACACCGGCCCTATTTGGGCGTATGGGCACCCTTCAGTAGCATGGACTCCAGGCGACTGAACATAATGTGAATGGACCAATACGGATGAACACCAATGCGGATGAACATCCTAATCGTGTGAATGGACCTCATGCGGATGAACACCAATGCGGATGAACATCCTAATCGTGTGAATGGACCTCATGCGGATGAACACTAATGCGGATGAACACTTGTGCGAATGGGCCCTTAGTCGCATGAATCCCCATACGACTGGCATCCAATCGTGCGAATGGAACTCAATCATGCGAATGAACCTCGATCGCACCCCATTCGGTCGTATGGCCTCCAGTCGGTCGCCTAGCCCTAGCTGATGCAGAATGCAGTTCATCCCGAACCCAATCTGCCATTTTCGACTTCCAAGCTCATCCAAACCCATTCTAAGCCCAAATCAACCATCCTAAACCTTAGGAATGCATACTAAAACACCATTCAAGCACACACAAGCCCGGAAACAAACTCCAAACGCATCACACCCAAATGGGTCAAACACACACATACACAAAACGGGTTTTAGATGTGTTCCAGCCCCAAAATCATTCAAAAATGTTTAAAAAGGGGTCCTAGAATTCACACAAACAACACCAAGAAGTAGAGCTTCGATTGGACCCGCTACACGACGATTATGCAAACTTGAACCCACCCGAACCAAGTCTTTCTCTTCTCTTCTCCCTTTTCTCTCTTCTTTCTCTCTATGGCTGATGTTTCAAGTGTAGGGAGAGGGTAAGGGCTGCCCTCTCCCTTTAAATACCTCCAATCACCCAGCTTTCTCTCGTTGGCGAGTTTGGTCCTTGACTTTGAACTTTATTTCTTTCTTCCTTCGTCGACTTCAAAGAAAATATCTGGGCGTTATAGTATCTCTCTGTCCTCTTGTACATACAAAGCCCAAGTATTTGAACCTAGCCGTCTGTGGGACCACCAAACCCTGGATACTGATTTAGGTATCCTCTTCAGTCTCTCCACTAAATTCATAATACATGTATTCCTTTTTAGAGTGACTTATCCTTAAGCCTTTGCGCTCTAGTGCTGCTCTCCACTATTCTAGCCTCTTGTTAAGCACCCTTTTAGATTCTGATATTAACACAATATCATCAGCAAGCAGACCATGGGACTAGCTTCTGTATAGATTTGGTCATCTCATCCAACACTACTGTGAAGAGAAATGGGCTCAATGCCAATCCTTGTTGAAGTCCCACTTCCACCGGAAAGAAGTCTGTGTCTCCGACTGGTGCTTGCACACACGTTTTTGCCCCGCCATACATATCCTTGACTATCTTGATATACCTCTCTGGTATCCTTCTAATTCGCAGCCTTTTCCAAATGAGTTGTCATGGAACACTGCCATAGGATTTTTCTAAGTCAATGAATCCCACATGGAGGTTCTTTTTCTTTTCTCTATATTCTCTATCGCGATCATCCTCCTTATGACGTGTATGGCTTCTGTTATAGAGCGCCCTGGCATAAATACAAATTGATTTATCGCTATCTGAGTTTCACGTCTAATTCTTGTGTTAGTAACTCTTTCCCATAGTTTCATCGTATGACTCAAGAGCTTTATTCCCCTGTGGTTTGCACAACTTTGGACATCTTCTTTTTCTTATATATGGGGACTACGACACTGTTTCTCCACTACTCTGGCATCTTCCCTATCTTGAAGATAGTGTTGAATAACTCTATAAGCCATTGCAGTCCCTCATCTCCCAGGCACTTTTACACTTCCACACTTTCGTTTTAGAGCGACTTATCCTTAAGCCTTTGCGCTCTAGTGCTGCTCTCCACTATTCTAGCCTCTCATTAAGCACCCTTTAGATTCTGATATTAGCATAATATCATCAGCAAACAATATGCACCACGGGACTAGCTCCTGTATAGATTTGGCCATCTCATCCAACACTACTGTGAAGAAATGGGCGCAATGCCGATCCTTGGTGAAGTCCCACTTCCACCGGAAAGAAATCTATGTCTCCGACTGGTGCTCACACATACGTTTTTCCCCGTCGTACATATCCCTGATTATCTTGATATACCTCTCTGGCACCCTTCTAATTCGTAGCCTTTCTCAAATGAGTTGTCGTAGAACACTGTCATAGGCTTTTTCTAAGTCAATGAATACCACATGCAGGTTCCTTTTCTTTTCTCTATATTCTCCATCATCCTCCTTATGACGTGTAAGGCTTCTGTTGTAGAGCGCCCTGACATAAATCCAAATTGGTTTATCATTATCTGAGTTTCGCGTCTAATTCTCGTGTCAATAACTCTTTCCTACAGTTTCATCGTGTGACTCAAGAACTTTATTCTCCTGTAGTTTGCGCAACCTTGGACATCTCTTAATTTCTTATATACGGGGACTATGACACTGCTTCTCCACTGATCTGGCATCTTCCCTGTCTTGAAGATAGTGTTGAATAACTCTGTGAGCCATTGCAGTCCCTCATCTCCCAGGCACTTTCATACTTCAATCGGTATGTTGTCTGACCCCACAGCCTTAGCCCTCCCCATTTTCTTAAGAGCTCTCGTAACTTCGTCGACTGTGATGCTTCTACAATAACACTTATTTTGTTGCATTGTTTGAGTTGTTTGATCGATCTCTGTTTGTTGATTAGGGTTCCTTACATTGAAAATTTTTTTGAAGTAAGTTTTCCATCTCACCTTGATGTCTCTCACCTTCACCTTGATGTCTCTCACCTTCACCAAGATCTTTTCATCCTCAGCCTTTATAAACTTCACCATTCTCAGTCTTGTCTTTTACTTTCTCTTACTTTGGCAATCTTAAACATGTTATGTTCTTCTTCTTTCGTCTCTAGTCGTTTGTACATCCTCTCATATATATATATATTGTTTTTTATCATTGATTAATCTGCTATCCTAAGGCTCAAGATAATAGCTGGCATTCAGTGGGTGAAATAGAGACCAAGTGATGGAAAAATAAAAATGATAAATAAATTAGCGACGTTGAAAATTTTAGATATGAAGACAAACAAGAGGCAAAATTAAAGATGTGAAAACTTTTGATGAATTAAAAGGAATAAATGAATATGGCTTAAAGATATCTTCTAAGTCATTAAAAGAAATAGGAAAGCAGAAACACATTAACCATGGATAAAAATCTTAAATGGAAAACATATTAGTTTTAACTGCTTAAAGTTCTAATCAAAACGACATAATTGTGAAGAGTTTCGCATCTAAGATTATATAAGAGTTTCGCATCTAAGATTATATATGTGAAAATAAAGTATTCACTTTCCTCATATTTGGGGTTCCTTTAAACTAAACACAGGAAATTCACTATGCAAAAACAAATGAAACAATTTATATAAAAATTGTGTGCAAAAATAAAAGAAACAATATAGAGATTTATTCTAAAAGCTAGGGAGGGGAGATTTATTATGTCATCATGTAATTTGCACACGGGTTTAATCTAACCTCACTAATTAATTAATGATACAACGGGAAGAGACAACGGGAAGATAACGGAATATTCGGGTTGGATAAATTGATTGGTATTCTTTCTCCTCCACCCGAATGTAGTGAGGCAGTGGAGATGGAGGGTAACGAGGTTTTTTCGACACCGGATCTAAATAGGAGGGTGGTTAATGATGTGGATAATGGACCTCCACCTATCCAGAATGATTTGGCTGACAGGGCGGATGATGTCGGGAATTTGTTCGAGAAGGAAGTTAATGCTACAGTGATCTTGAGTGAAGCGCTGGGTGTAGAGAACTTGAAGGAGTACAATTCGCAAGTCCGAGAGGTGTTGCAAAATGAAGGTTATCAAGACGGTGCTCAATGAATCTTATCTCTCTGAATATTCGCGGTTTTGGTCATCAAGGAAAGTGGATTGGGTTCGACGTCTTCGTGCCAAAATGAGGTTAGTTTTGTTATGTTACAGGAGACGAAATTCGTTTCTTTGGACACGGTGGATCTTGGAAGTTCTGGGGGTTTGGTGATTTTAAATACAAAGTGGTTCCTTCAACGGGTAGATCCGGGGGTTATTATCGCTGTCGGATCCTCAAGTTTTCGGGTTGGTCAAGGTGGTTAAAACTCGAACTGGCTTCTTGTTTCCGTGTGGTTAAAGGTAGTGGGTGTATGTTTCACATGCTTAATGTTTACGTGCCGCAGCAGTTAGTGGATAAGCGGGTTCTTTGGAGTGAGATTAAAGGCCTTATAGGGATGGGGAAGGGATGTGGATTGTGGCGGGAGATTTTAATGCGGTTAGGAATGTGGAGGAGAGACGGAACTCTATTTTTAATGTCACTGAGGCTAACGAATTCAACGATTTTATTGACGATTCAAATTTACATGAGTACTCCTTGAAAGGGATGCGTTTTACGTTTGTTGCAGGTGAGAAATTGAGCCGTATCGACAGGATTCTTGTCAGTTAGGATTTCTTTTCGAAGTGGGCGTTGGCTGAATATATTGCTTTAGAAAGATTTAAGTCTGGCCATAGTCCGATTCTATTGAAGATTAGTTCTAGGAATTTCGGACCTAAACCATTTAGGTTCTACAATTCTTGGTTGGGGCGGTCAGACTTTGATAGAGTGGTTAGGGAGGTCTTGAATGGTGGTTCCTTCACGGGTCTTCCAGATTCAAAGTTAATTGATAAGTTCAGGTGTTTACATAGAGCTATCTCAGGTGGGTCAAAGATTGTAAAGCTAAAGAAACAGAAGAACGATGCATTCTGGAGGAGGATCTTAAAATCTGGATCAAGAGATGGAGTTACGTGATTTGTCAGAGGAGGAAGTTTGGTCTATGGTTGAAATTAAGAAGCGCATGGGTGAATTAGAGGCGTTCCATTACAACGATATTAAACAAAAGGCTCGGTGTTTGTGGGCGACACATGGGGATGACAACTCGAGGTATTTTCATGGTGTTATTAATAAACGTAAGGCTTCTAACCACTTACCAGGATTGGAAGTTGACGGGAGGTGGGAATCTAATCCGGAGATAATTAAGCGGGAGGTATTACGGTTCTTTCGGGACAAGTTTAAAGAGAATATTATTCATCGTCCGAGTTTAGTTTGCTATGGGTTATCCATATTGAGCGATAGGGAGAATGATGAATTGGTTAAGAATTTTTCAATTCAAGAGATAAAACGAGCAGTTGATGATTGTGGTGCAGACAAAGCCCCTGGTCCTGACGGATTCAATTTCAGGTTCATTAAACATTTTTAGGATTTGCTTGTAAATGATTTTGGTGATATTTTGGCGAAGTTTCATAAAGATAGACGATTTAGCCCGGGTGTAGGTCCCGCTTTTATTACGTTATTCCTAAAGTTAGTGACCCATCAAAACTTGGTGATTTTAGACCTATCAGCCTTATTGGAAGTGTGATTAAAGTGGTTTCGAAGGTTTGGCTAATCGGTTAAAGTCGGTTTTGAGCAAGTTTGTGTCGGAACAACAATCAGCTTTTCTGTCGGGGAGGTTATCCTTGATGGCCCTTTGATGACCAATGAGATTATTTCATGGGCAAAGAAGAGAGAAAGGCAGATTTTCTTATTTAAGATCGATTTTGATAAGGCGTATGATAACGTCAACTGGGAATTTCTGCTGTCGGTCATGGCGCAGATGGGGTTCTCTTCTATTTGGTGTGACTAGATTCGCGGTAGTTTGGTTTCCTCTAGAGCGTCTATTCTAGTAAATGGATCTCCCACTTTCGAGTTTGGCTTTCAAAAAGGTATTCGACAAGGAGATCCTCTATCCCCTTTCCTCTTTATTATTCTGATGGAAGCGTTTTCGGGCATGTTAAATCAGGCTTGTGACATACGAGCTTTTCATGGGGTTAGATTGCCTAATGGTGGGCCGGTGATTTCTCATTTGCTCTATGTGGATGATGCGATGTTGATGGGGGAGTGGTCAGATTTTAATTTTTCTAATATAAAGCGTATTCTTCGTATTTTTTTCCTGTGTTCAGGTTTAAAGATCAATTTGCATAAATCCGTGCTTTATGGGGTGGGTGTAGAAGAGGATGATATTGTGGATATGGCTACCGCCTTGGGATGTCAATCGGGGTATTGCATTTTTCTTACTTGGGCATTAAGGTTGGGGCAAACATGAATAGAGTTTCAAATTGGGAACCTATTATGACTACGTTTAAAAGACGCCTTTCAAAGTGGAAAGCGAATTGTCTCTCTATCGCTGGCCGTTTAACTCTGATTAAGTCAGTGTTGGATGTTTGCCAACGTATTATTTCTCTTTATATAAGGCGCCAAAGAGGATTATTAATGATCTGGAGGGGTTGATGAGACGTTTTCTGTGGGGTTGATGAGACGTTTTCTGTGGGGTGGATTGGAAGAGGTTAGAAAGATGAGTTGGGTGGCATGGGAGGTGGTGACGAAAAGCATCAAAGATGGTGGGTTGGGGATTGCGGATCTCGAAATTAACAATAATGCGTTACTTGTTAAGTGGCTGTGGAGATATCTTAACGAAACTGATGCTTTATGGCGGAAAGTGGTTGTATCCATTCATGGTTCGGCTCGAAGTTGGGGTGTTGCTCCTTTAAACAATGCTGTTTCGGGAGTTTGGAAAAATTGTGTTATTTTCTGGAACAAATTTAGAGCGGATGGAGTTGGTTTAAATAGAGTGATTCGTGGTAGAGTTGGTAATGGCCGTCAAATCAGATTTTGGTTAGATACTTGGTTGGGCGATGAGCCGTTAAAAGATATGTTCCCTTCCATTTTTGCGCTTGAAAAGAATAAAGGTGCTTTGGTTGCTGATCGGATGCAGGTTCTGGACTCCAACACTGTTACAGTATGGGATTGGAGGAGAGCTCCTCTGTTGCCGGTGGAGGTTATGGACAACCAACTGCTGGAAGTCCAAATCGCTTCTGTTACGTTGGAGGATAGCAGTGATAGATGGATATGAACGAATGGTATCAATGTTGATTTCGAAGTGAAAGCTGTCAAAAGGTGGATGCGTGGCATGGGTGATAGTACAGTTCTTTCGGTTTCAATTGGAGCACTTGGGTTCCCAACAAGTGCAATATTTTCATGTGGCGCGCCTATTTAGATCGTCTTCCAACAAAGGTAGCTCTTATCCGTAGAAGTATAAATGTTGATAATAATCTTTGTGTATGGTGTGAGGCGTATGAGGAGAGTATTGAGCATGTGCTCACCGGGTGTTTGATTGCTATGGGGGTGTGGGATGCGATCGAGGCTTGGTGCAAAGTGCCTAGACCTTTGGTATTTCATGTTAAGGACTTGGTGGAGTTGCAACATCAAACCGGTTTTTCACGTAACAAGAAGATTATTTTGCATGGGATTGTTATTATTGCGTCGTGGAGATTATGGCGGGCGAGGAATGAAAGAGTGTTCGACAATAAAGAGCCTAACGTGGTGGATTTGGTGACGGATATCAAGACGTTGAGTTTTCTTTGGTACAAACATAGGTTTAAAGGGGGGGGGGTGGTGGATTGGAATAGATGGTGTTTATTTGATGTAATGTGATAGTTCCTATTGTATTTTGGTTTTTTTCGGCCTCTATCTTCGCCTTGGAGATGGTGGTCGGTGTTGGTTGGTTTTAATGAAGTTCAAGTTTAAAAAAAAAAATTAATGATGATTTCTAGTCGGGTGGTAGGGCTTTAAGATGTTTCTTTTATTTGGTTGTTGCTTTCCTTTCCTGTTTGTATCTTCTTTCTAGGGTTTTTAGTTTTTACTAGACCCGTTTAATAATACAATTTCTTGGCCGTTCAAAAAAAAATTAATGATGATTAAGTTTAAGAACAAGACCATTACAAGCTATTAAACTAAAAAATGTTCTCTCTAATAAGTAAAGGTAATCGACATGATTCTTAAATACTAGTATACATAAAGATAAATCATATAATTTACTTTAACAACTCTACCGAATGTCAAACATGAACTATTATTTTACATATACTAATTACTAACTTAGTTATACATCCTGGTAGGGCTATAAACGAGCTGAACTGAACCGAGCCGAGCCAAGATGGGTTCGGGCTCGAGCTCGATGGCCTAACGAGCCAGCTTGGCTCGGCTCAGCTCGAAAATGTAACCGAGCTAAAAAAACGAGCTAGAGTTCGGCTCGTGAAAAGCTCAAGCCAGCTCGTGGCTCGTCGAGCCAGCTTGATTTTTTTAAACGTATTTTTTCACATTTTAATATAAATGAAATAGAAAAACTGATATTAAAGGTAATCAAATAACATTATAGGTTCTTAACTATAAAAAAAACATACAACCAAGTTCTAGTAACAAAAACAAATGTAAACAAACAAGTTCATAATTAATTGTTTTTGATCAATACATAAAACACATAAAAAAATCTTGATCTTCTTATCAAACTTCTTTTCTTCGTTCTTAATTTCCAGCATCATGCCTTCTTTTTCAACCTACTTTTCTTCATTCTTGACTTCCTTAGTTGACTCGACACTTTCTTCGTCACTTAACTCAAAACGATCATTACTAGGGTATCAGCTCCATCAATTGATTCTTTGTTAGAATACATATTAGATCCTACAAATGCAAAATATTAAGATCTGAAATATGTTAAGATACAAATCAACAACATCATTCTGTTAAAATACAAATCAACATTAAAATACAATCAACATTAAAATACAAATCAACAACATCATTAAAATACAAATCAACATTAAAATACAAATCAACATTAAAATACAAATCAACAACATCATTAAAAATACAAATCAACAACATCATTATGATAAAATACAAATCAACAACATTCTACAAATTAACAACATTCTACTAAAATACAAGAGAAATTACTCATAAAACTTGGTTCTACTACTAAAATACAAGAGAAATTACTCAAATACAACATTATGCTAAAATACAAGAGAGCTTATTTGTTGCAGCCCGTCGGCGGTCACGAGGGCTGGTCGGCAGTCATAGGGGGTTGTGGTCGTGGTGGTTGGTCGTAGGAGGGCAGGGGGCTGTGGTCGTGAGGGCTGGTCGCAGGGGGCATGGGTTGAGGTGGCGGTGGGTATGGTCGCAGGGGGCAGGGGCTGTGGTCACGGGGGCAGGGGGCTGGTCGTAGTTGTGGTCGCAAAGGGGCTCGTTGTGGTGTGGCTGCAGCTTGAGAAGAAGAGAAGAGTAGGGTTTGAAGTTTGAGAAATGAAGAAGAAAAATAAACTAGGGTTTCTTAGAGGTTTGCTTTGTTTTGAATTTGAATAATTGAATTACGGGAATTGACCATTGGGTGTTTCTTTCATCATTTGGGCTTTGGACTCCAACTCAAATAATAATAATAATAATACTAATAACAGTAGTGGCCACGGCGGTGGCCACGGCGGCGGCGGCGGTGGCGGCAACGGCGGCGGCGGCGGGGGCTGGGGCGGCGACGGTTGGGTGGCGGGGGCGCGGCGGTTGGGGGGGCGGGGGCGGCGGCGGTCGTGGGGGCGGCGGCGGTCGCGGGGGCGGAGGCGGGGGCAGAGGTGGTGGTAGTGGTTGATGTGGGCTAGACTACTAAATAAAACTAACAAAAATTGATTCTAAACTAGACACTGAAAAGCTTTAAATTTATAAAACTAAGACTAAGACTCGATCCTAAGCAACACAACCGGCAGTGTACCGGTCAATTGCAGAATAGCTTTAAAGTCCGAGTTATCGAACCCAAAGATTTCTGTATGGAAAACGTAAACTAAACTTACCTAAGACTCGACTAAAAATACTAAATGAAAGTAAATGGGGGTTTGTTTTAAATTACTTTAAAAGAACTAAGACTGATCAGAAAACAAGGAATTGACTAGATTAAATCAGGAGAAGAAAACGCGACCTAGGCAAGAATCCTATACATGTTTTGGCTATTCTTCTAACGGTTTTGGAAATACTTGTGTAACCAGGATCTAAAGATACTAACTTAAAAGGGACCTAGAGAACCTCGACACTTTCAAGGGAAGCAACTAGATTGACCTAATAAGCTGATAAAACACCGTTAAAGGATTCCCCTCACAGGTTCTCCAACTAGCTAACAAGGCACCCGAAAGACACTCTACCTCACAGCGCAAGTGACTCAATACCCTAAGACAGACACTCTACCTCACAGCGCGAGCGGTCCTAAGGCAAGGGATAGATATCGGTTGACTGATCAGACTCAGTAAACAAGATGTGAAGGGTAAACTAGACAGAACTCCTCACAGAGACTCTAACCTAGCAATCGCACCACACTAGACAAACCGATAACCTATCAACTTCACAGTATTAAGATTAGTTGCATATTTAGTTAGTCAATTTCAAGGCAAATCATTCCAATGACTCACTAGTCTAGCAAATCATCAAAAAATCGCAAACATATAGAAACGACCTAGCATGCACCTATCTCTATGACACAATCACCAAGGCACACGAACAACTCAGTAAACATGATTCAAAAGCAAGAGTAAACAAGAAGAAGATGAAACCGATGAATAACACCCTTGAATCTTCAATCCTCTTGCTCAATCCTTGCTCCTTGATGCTTCCAATTGCTTGTTCTCTTGCTTGGGATCTCCAAAATCGTCTCTTTTTTCTCTGGAAGTCTGGGCTCTCGAGAATGTGTTAAACATTCTATTTAATTGTGAAAATTAGGGTTTGGCCGCGGTCTTATGCCTTTCGCGCACCGCGTACAAGTAACTAAGCTGTGCGCGCCACTCTAAGGACAAATAGTCGGGGCCGAAATGCTCTCTTCGCGCAGCGCGTACAGAGTGGTTAACTCATGCGCGCAGCGCGAAGACCCTATTCTCTGCAATTTTCTTTATTTTTCAATTTTAAACAACTTGCAACTTCTTCACTTGTCCAATGCCCTCGTTCCGATTCGTTTTCCATTCCTTCCTGCATCCAGGCACCTACAAATGACAAATAACGAAAACATTAACTTATTCTAATAAAATTAACACAATAAACGTATAAAGAATCAAAATCCGACTCTAAGAACATATGTGTTTTGCAACACATCAAACATCCCCACACTTGACTCTTTTTCGTCCCTGAAAAGTATTATGCTATGGAATCATATCAGGTTTAAATCCGGTTCTCAAAAAATTCAGGTTAACGGCTTATATTAAGATCTAAAAAACATGTTGACCGCGATCACAGGTATATTTGTCCACTTAAACCCAACCGCCGATCATTCAGGTCCCCAATCGTATTGCAACTAAGTTCAAGTTTTGATTAATTCATTATGGGTCTCCACTTCGGTACCTATTCCCCCTTCAACCTTTCTAGGCACAGAATAAATCAAATTTCTAAGATTTTCTACCACCGTAACCCACTACCCAACTGTAATCCCTCTATCTCTAGATGGAATTTGTTTGTGCCCTTTTTGGCATCTTTTCTGAGCTTTGCCTTATTATACCTAATTCTCAGAGGCGTTGCAAGCAAGAGTCACCATCCCCGCAACCAACGCATGAGCCTTAAGCTTATTATACGCAATTCCTATAGGTGTTGCAAGCAAGAGTCACTATCCCCCGCAACCAACGCATAGGCCTCAGGTTTTTAAAATTTTAAGCTCATTATTCTCTTTTTTTTCAGCTCAATATATGGGTGGATTTCCTAAAGGCGCCGCCTGTTAAAGCGTGCCTGCTAGAAAAACTACAGCTGGGTCTTAACCTACAGTGGTACCCTTTATACTATCTACGGTTTTGGCTTCCAATGGTGAGAACCCACAAGACTTAATAATGTTAATTAAGTGTACTAAAATACTCCTAGGATAACCTTACAAGATCAGCTGGGCCTACCCGCACATCCCAAATCAGACATTGTTTTAATCAGTTATTCATCTTATATGTGTGCTATTTGAAAAACCGAACACCTGATTTTTTCTATCATTTTCCATTTTTTTTAATATATGCAAACATCAAAATCAGGGACTTTTTTCTTTTTAAGACTCAAATAAACAGACAAAAATAATAAAACTAACTAAACACACTCAATATTAAAGACTGACTGACTCAATTAAATAAACCTAAGACACATGTCTTCCTAACTTTAAAGAACTAAGACTGGACAGAAAACAAGGAATTGACTAGATTAAATCAGGAGAAGAAACGCGACCTAGGCAAGAATCCTATACATGTTTTGGCTTTTCTTCTAACGGATTTGGAATACTTGTGTAACCAGGATCTAAAGATACTAACTTAAAAGGGACCTAGAGAAACCTCGACACTTTCAGGGAAGCAACTAGATTGACCTAATAAGCCGATAAAACACCGTTAATGGATTCCCCTCACAGGTTCTCCAACTATGCTAACAAGGCAGCCGAAAGACACTCTACCTCACGGCGCAAGTGACTCAATACCCTAAGACAGACACTCTACCTCACAGCGCGAGCGGTCCTAAGGCAAGGGGATAGATATCGGTTGACTGATCAGACTCAGTAAACAAGATGTGAAGGGTAAACTAGACAGAACTCCTCACAGAGACTCTAACCTAGCAATCGCACCACACTAGACAAACCGATAACCTATCAACTTCACAGTATTAAGATTAGTTGCATATTTAGTTAGTCAATTTCAAGACAAATCATTCCAATGACTCACTACGTCTAGCAAATCATCCAAAAATCGCAAACATATAGTAAACGACCTAGCATGTACCTATTCTATGACAGACAATCACCAAGGCACACGTGAATGATAAATCACTACTCAAAACTGATCTAAACACACGTCCACAACTGATCATTCAAACCAATATCTTCTCATTAGCAATTAAACACAATCATTGTTCCAAAAACCGATAAAATTCATAATCAAACATGCATATTCATCAAAACTAGGTAGCTACAGAAGTTTAGCCAAGAACCATATCAAAACAGTAGCTAAAGTTCATAAACAACTCAGTAAACATGATTCAAAAGCAAGAGTAAACAAGAAGAAGATGAAACCGATGAATAACACCCTTGAATCTTCAATCCTCTTGCTCAATCCTTGCTCCTTGATGCTTCCAATTGCTTGTTCTCTGCTTGGGATCTCCAAAATCGTCTCTTTTTTCATCTGGAAGTCGGGGCTCTCGAGAATGTGTTAAAACATTCTATTTAATTGTGAAAATTAGGGTTTGGCCGCGTCTTATGCCCTTCGCGCACCGCGTACAAGGTAACTAAGCTGTGCGCGCCACGCTAAGGG
This sequence comes from Flaveria linearis, assembly GCA_024085815.1. Lineage (NCBI taxonomy): Eukaryota > Viridiplantae > Streptophyta > Magnoliopsida > Asterales > Asteraceae > Flaveria > Flaveria linearis. The sequence goes on along the minus strand of CM044001.1, from coordinate 90,467,835 downwards.
ACAAAATAGTCGGGGGCCGAAAATGCTCTCTTCTTCGCGCAGCGCGTACAGAGTGGTTAACTCATGCGCGCAGCGCGAAGACCCTATTCTCTGCAATTTTTCTTTATTTTTCAATTTTAACAACTTGCAACTTCTTCACTTGTCCAATGCCCTCGTTTCCGATTCGTTTTCCATTCCTTCCTGCATCCAGGCACCTACAAATGACAATAACGAAAACATTAACTTATTCTAATAAAATTAAACACAATAACGTATAAAGACTCAAATCCAACTCTAAGAACATATGTGTTTTGCAACACATCAAACATCCCCACACTTGACCCTTTTTCGTCCCTGAAAAGTATTATGCTATGGAATCATAATCAGGTTTAAATCCGGTTCTCAAAAAATTCAGGTTAACGGCTTATATTAAGATCTAAAAAACATGTTGACCGCGATCACAGGTATATTGTCCACTTAAACCCAACCGCCGATCATTCAGGTCCCCAATCGTATTGCAACTAAGTTCAAGTATTTGATTAATTCATTATGGTCTCACACTTCGGTACCTATTCCCGCTTCAAGCTTTCTAGGCACAGAATAAATCAAATTTCTAAGATTTTTCTACCACCGTAACCCACTACCCAACTGTAATCCCTCTATCTCTAGATGGAATTTGTTTGTGCCCTTTTTGCATCTTTTCTGAGCTTTGCCTTATTATACCTAATTCTCAGAGGCGTTGCAAGCAAGAGTCACATCCCCCGCAACCAACGCATGAGCCTTAAGCTTATTATACCCAATTCCTATAGGTGTTGCAAGCAAGAGTCACTATCCCCCGCAACCAACGCATAGGCCTCAGGTTTTTAAAATTTTAAGCTCATTATTCTCTTTTTTTTTAGCTCAATATATGGGTGGATTTCCTAAAGGCGCCGCCTGTTAAAGCGTGCCTGCTAGAAAAACTACAGCTGGGTCTTAAACTACAGTGGTACCCTTTATACTGTCTACGGTTTTGGCTTCCAATGGTGAGAACCCACAAGACTTAATAATGTTTAATTAAGTGTACTAAAATACTCCTAGGATAACCTTACAAGATCAGCTGGGCCTACCCGCACATCCCAAATCAAACATTGTTTTAATCAGTTATTCATCTTATATGTGTGCTATTTGAAAAACCGAACACCTGATTTTTCTATCATTTTCCATTTTTTAATATATGCAAACATCAAAATCAGGGACTTTTTTTCTTTTTAAGACTCAATAAACAAACAAAAATAATAAAACTAACTAAACACACTCAAATATTAAAGACTGACTGACTCAATTAAATTAAACCTAAGACACATGTCTTCCTAACTTTAAAAGAACTAAGACTGGACAGAAAACAAGGAATTGACTAGATTAAATCAGGAGAAGAAAACGCGACCTAGGCAAGAATCCTATACATGTTTTGGCTTTTCTTCTAACGGTTTTGGAAATACTTGTGTAACCAGGATCTAAAGATACTAACTTAAAAGGGACTTAGAGAAACCTCGACACTTTCAAGGGAAGCAACTAGATTGACCTAATAAGCCGATAAAACACCGTTAATGGATTCCCCTCACAGGTTCTCCAACTATGCTAACAAGGCACCCGAAAGACACTCTACCTCACGGCGCAAGTGACTCAATACCCTAAGACAGACACTCTACCTCACAGCGCGAGCGGTCCTAAGGCAAGGGGATAGATATCGGTTGACTGATCAGACTCAGTAAACAAGATGTGAAGGGTAAACTAGACAGAACTCCTCACAGAGACTCTAACCTAGCAATCGCACCACACTAGACAAACCGATAACCTATCAACTTCACAGTATTAAGATTAGTTGCATATTTAGTTAGTCAATTTCAAGACAAATCATTCCAATGACTCACTACGTCTAGCAAATCATCCAAAAATCGCAAACATATAGTAAACTTCCTAGCATGCACCTATTCTATGACAGACAATCACCAAGGCACACGTGGAATGATAAATCACTACTCAAAACTGATCTAAACACACGTCCACAACTGATCATTCAAACCAATATCTTCTCATTAGCAATTAAACACAATCATTGTTCCAAAACCGATAAAATTCATAATCAAACATGCATATTCATCAAAACCTAGGTAGCTACAGAAGTTTAGCCAAGAACCATATCAAAACAGTAGCTAAAGTTCATAAACAACTCAGTAAACATGATTCAAAAGCAAGAGTAAACAAGAAGAAGATGAAACCGATGAATAACACCCTTGAATCTTCAATCCTCTTGCTCAATCCTTGCTCCTTGATGCTTCCAATTGCTTGTTCTCTGCTTGGGATCTCCAAAATCGTCTCTTTTTTCGTCTGGAAGTCGGGGCTCTCGAGAATGTGTTAAAACATTCTATTTAATTGTGAAAATTAGGGTTTGGCCGCGTCTTATGCCCTTCGCGCACCGCGTACAAGGTAACTAAGCTGTGCGCGCCACGCTAAGGGACAAAATAGTCGGGGGCCGAAAATGCTCTCTTCGCGCAGCGCGTACAGAGTGGTTAACTCATGCGCGCAGCGCGAAGACCCTATTCTCTGCAATTTTTCTTTATTTTTCAATTTTAACAACTTGCAACTTCTTCACTTGTCCAATGCCCTCGTTTCCGATTCGTTTTCCATTCCTTCCTGCATCCAGGCACCTACAAATGACAAATAACGAAAACATTAACTTATTCTAATAAAATTAAACACAATAAACGTATAAAGACTCAAAATCCGACTCTAAGAACATATGTGTTTTGCAACACATCAAACATCCCCACACTTGACTCTTTTTCGTCCCTGAAAAAGTATTATGCTATGGAATCATAATCAGGTTAAATCCGGTTCTCAAAAATTCAGGTTAACGGCTTATATTAAGATCTAAAAAACATGTTGACCGCGATCACAGGTATATTTGTCCACTTAAACCCAACCGCCGATCATTCAGGTCCCCAATCGTATTGCAACTAAGTTCAAGTATTTGATTATTCATTATGGGTCTCACACTTCGGTACCTATTCCCGCTTCAAGCTTTCTAGGCACAGAATAAATCAAATTTCTAAGATTTTTCTACCACCGTAACCCACTACCCAACTGTAATCCCTCTATCTCTAGATGGAATTTGTTTGTGCCCTTTTTGGCATCTTTTCTGAGCTTTGCCTTATTATACCTAATTCTCAGAGGCGTTGCAAGCAAGAGTCACCATCCCCCGCAACCAACGCATGAGCCTTAAGCTTATTATACCCAATTCCTATAGGTGTTGCAAGCAAGAGTCACTATCCCCCGCAACCAACGCATAGGCCTCAGGTTTTTAAAATTTTAAGCTCATTATTCTCTTTTTTTTTTTCAGCTCAATATATGGGTGGATTTCCTAAAGGCGCCGCCTGTTAAAGCGTGCCTGCTAGAAAAACTACAGCTGGGTCTTAACCTACAGTGGTACCCTTTATACTGTCTACGGTTTTGGCTTCCAATGGTGAGAACCCACAAGACTTAATAATGTTTAATTAAGTGTACTAAAATACTGCTAGGATAACCTTAAAAGATCAGCTGGGCCTACCCGCACATCCCAAATCAGACATTGTTTTAATCAGTTATTCATCTTATATGTGTGCTATTTGAAAAACCAAACACCTGATTTTTTCTATCATTTTCCATTTTTTTTAATATATGCAAACATCAAATCAGGGACTTTTTTTCTTTTAAGACTCAAATAAACAGACAAAAATAATAAAACTAACTAAACACACTCAAATATTAAAGACTGACTGACTCAATTAAATTAAACCTAAGACACATGTCTTCCTAACTTTAAAAGAACTAAGACTGGACAGAAAACAAGGAATTGACTAGATTAAATCAGGAGAAGAAAACGCGACCTAGGCAAGAATCCTATACATGTTTGGCTTTTCTTCTAACGGTTTTGGAAATACTTGTGTAACCAGGATCTAAAGATACTAACTTAAAAGGGACCTAGAGAAACCTCGACACTTTCAAGGGAAGCAACTAAATTGACCTAATAAGCCGATAAAACACCGTTAATGGATTCCCCTCACAGGTTCTCCAACTATGCTAACAAGGCACCCGAAAGACACTCTACCTCACGGCGCAAGTGACTCAATACCCTAAGACAGACACTCTACCTCACAGCGCGAGCGGTCCTAAGGCAAGGGGATAGATATCGGTTGACTGATCAGACTCAGTAAACAAGATGTGAAGGGTAAACTAGACAGAACTCCTCACAGAGACTCTAACCTAGCAATCGCACCACACTAGACAAACCGATAACCTATCAACTTTACAGTATTAAGATTAGTTGCATATTTAGTTAGTCAATTTCAAGACAAATCATTCCAATGACTCACTACGTCTAGCAAATCATCCAAAAATCGCAAACATATAGTAAACTTCCTAGCATGCACCTATTCTATGACAGACAATCACCAAGGCACACGTGGAATGATAAATCACTACTCAAAACTGATCTAAACACACGTCCACAACTGATCATTCAAACCAATATCTTCTCATTAGCAATTAAACACAATCATTGTTCCAAAAACCGATAAAATTCATAATCAAACATGCATATTCATCAAAACCTAGGTAGCTACAGAAGTTTAGCCAAGAACCATATCAAAACAGTAGCTAAAGTTCATAAACAACTCAGTAAACATGATTCAAAAGCAAGAGTAAACAAGAAGAAGATGAAACCGATGAATAACACCCTTGAATCTTCAATCCTCTTGCTCAATCCTTGCTCCTTGATGCTTCCAATTGCTTGTTCTCTGCTTGGGATCTCCAAAATCGTCTCTTTTTTCGTCTGGAAGTCGGGGCTCTCGAGAATGTGTTAAAACATTCTATTTAATTGTGAAAATTAGGGTTTGGCCGCGTCTTATGCCCTTCGCGCACCGCGTACAAGGTAACTAAGCTGTGCGCGCCACGCTAAGGGACAAAATAGTCGGGGGCCGAAAATGCTCTCTTCGCGCAGCGCGTACAGAGTGGTTAACTCATGCGCGCAGCGCGAAGACCCTATTCTCTGCAATTTTTCTTTATTTTTCAATTTTAACAACTTGCAACTTCTTCACTTGTCCAATGCCCTCGTTTCCGATTCGTTTTCCATTCCTTCCTGCATCCAGGCACCTACAAATGACAAATAACGAAAACATTAACTTATTCTAATAAAATTAAACACAATAAACGTATAAAGACTCAAAATCCGACTCTAAGAACATATGTGTTTTGCAACACATCAAACATCCCCACACTTGACTCTTTTTCGTCCCTGAAAAAGTATTATGCTATGGAATCATAATCAGGTTTAAATCCGGTTCTCAAAAAAATTCAGGTTAACGGCTTATATTAAGATCTAAAAACATGTTGACCGCGATCACAGGTATATTTGTCCACTTAAACCCAACCGCCGATCATTCAGGTCCCCAATCGTATTGCAACTAAGTTCAAGTATTTGATTAATTCATTATGGGTCTCACACTTCGGTACCTATTCCCGCTTCAAGCTTTCTAGGCACAGAATAAATTAAATTTCTAAGATTTTTCTACCACCGTAACCCACTACCCAACTGTAATCCCTCTATCTCTAGATGGAATTTGTTTGTGCCCTTTTTGGCATCTTTTCTGAGCTTTGCCTTATTATACCTAATTCTCAGAGGCGTTGCAAGCAAGAGTCACCATCCCCCGCAACCAACGCATGAGCCTTAAGCTTATTATACCCAATTCCTAGAGGTGTTGCAAGCAAGAGTCACTATCCCCCGCAACCAACGCATAGGCCTCAGGTTTTTAAAATTTTAAGCTCATTATTCTCTTTTTTTTTTCAGCTCAATATATGGGTGGATTTCCTAAAGGCGCCGCCTGTTAAAGCGTGCCTGCTAGAAAAACTACAGCTGGGTCTTAACCTACAGTCGTACCCTTTATACTGTCTACGGTTTTGGCTTCCAATGGTGAGAACCCACAAGACTTAATAATGTTTAATTAAGTGTACTAAAATACTCCTAGGATAACCTTACAAGATCAGCTGGGCCTACCCGCACATCCCAAATCAGACATGTTTTTAATCAGTTATTCATCTTATATGTGTGCTATTTGAAAAACCGAACACCTGATTTTTTCTATCATTTTCCATTTTTTTAATATAAGCAAACATCAAAATCAGGGACTTTTTTTCTTTTTAAGACTCAAATAAACAGACAAAAATAATAAAACTAACTAAACACACTCAAATATTAAAGACTGACTGACTCAATTAAATTAAACCTAAGACACATGTCTTCCTATCCCCACACTTAAATTTAACATTGTCCTCAATGTGGAAATTAAAAAGAAATACATAAATAAGAAGAGTTTTGGAAAAGACTTAGCTGGTAATAAGCAGATTCCATCTTTGCACAGTCTGAATCCAAAACCTCTGATCGTATAGCATTTCATTCACGATCAGGAATCACTGGTCGCCTCCTTAAAAAGTGTTGGATATATTCACCCGAATGGAGATTGAGTACGGGTGAATTATTCCAAACCTTCAAAACAAATACTCTACCAAGCAAACACAGCATCAAACAGACTCAATAAAATAAACAATCTGACTCAACAAAAACCGACACCAATTACCTAAAACTCAAGCAAACCAACTCTACAAACTCTACAAACGGGTCACTACCCAAATACTATCTTCCAAGATCAACTTACGGGGGATCATGAAGACCCAGCTCACCCCCAAAACTAACAACCTCACCTCCAAACTCACCACTAAACAAGAAACCACCAAATTCAGAATCAATCAAATCACAACAATCCCCACACTTAGGTTTTGCTAATGGTGGCGGTTCTCTATCAAACTCTAACATCCCCACACTTGGGGATTTGCTATCCTCAACCACAAACTTCTCAAATTCACAATCAACTAACTCATCATCACTTTCACAAACTCGCATAAACTCATCCACCACTCGATCTAACTCATCCTCCTCCTCAATTGAATACACTCTCTCATTCTCCATCATCCTATCATCCACCTCACATGAATTGATCAAGGACACCGACTCTTTTGGAATACTAGGACCCCTAATCGATTTGGCAACCTCAAACACTACACTCTCCTCTCCCACGTGAAGTGTGATCTCACCCTTAAACACATTAATGTTAGCTTTAGCAGTACACAAGAAGGGTCTACCTAGAATGATAGGAACTCGCTCATCAGCCTCCATGTCTAACACTACAAAGTCCACGGGAACACAAACTTACCAACCTTAACCAATAAATTCTCTACAATTCCCCGCGGATGCTTAACAGATTTATCAGCAAGGGAAAGTGTCATGCGCGTTGGGCTTAACTCACCTAAACCTAGCTTCTCATACAAGGAATAGGGCATAAGATTGATACTAGCTCCTAAATCCGCCACTCGCGTGGCATTGAACTTCACTACCAAACAGACATGGGATTGTGAAGACCCCGGGATCTGCCAATTTCTCCGGTAGTTGGTTCATGACCACCGCAGAACACTCACCCGACAAGGAAACACTCGAAATTTCACCTAGTTTGCTTTTATTCTTCAAAAGGTCTTTCAAAAATTAGCATACCTAGGCATCCACTTAATTACCTCTATGAACGGGAGATTGACCTTCAATTGTTTAAACAAATCCAAAAAGTGCCCGTAATCCCTTTCATACTTTTGATTCTTAAGCCTATCAGGAAACGGGAGACGGGAATGATCAATCACCGGAGAACGCTCAAACACACTAGGCTTCCTAACAGCACTATCCCCAGAGGGATTCTCTACTACCTTCTCACTCTCATTCTTCTCAAACACGACCTCCTCAACTATAGGGCCTCTCACCTCATCTAACTGCCTACCCGACCTAGTTGTAATGGCCTTAACATGTGCATTCGGGTTCTGTTGAGTATTACCGGGCAACTGACCTTGGGGCCTCTCATCTAACTTCTAGCTATATCCCCTACAGTCCTCTGAAGATCTAGGAAAGCTGATTGCTGATTTTTCAATAAGATATCATGTTCAGCTAGAATCTGCTGCGTCTTAGAATCCTTAACCACTAACTGAGTCAACAGATTCTCTATCCTACTCAACTCTCCACTATTCTGCCCTGACTGACCACCTGAACCACTACCCTGCCCCTGGTTTTGATTAGAATTCTGTGAGAAACCTGGGGGAGCACCTGAAGAACGCCAGTTGTTCTGATTTCTCCAACCGGAGTTATAAGAATTGTTACCTACATAACTGGCTTGCTCTTGACCTATCAAAGGGCACTCACTAGTGGTATGGTCACCTCTACATAGCTCACACCTATCATCCTTCTTTTTCAGCTCTCTAACCTCACGAACTAGGCTATCAAGAGCAGCAGCCACACTAGTATCCATGGTGACATGGTGAACTCCTCGGGATGAGGTACCAGTGGCAGGACTGGAATTCCTGTTTCCAGACCGCTGCTCATGTTCTGCTTGGGCAAAACTCTCAAACATCTCATTACATTCATTCACGTTTTTCTTACCCATGAGATGCCCACCCGCAAACGTGTCAAACCTAGCTCTCGTCTCATAATTCAACCCATTGTAAAACTTTTCTACCAAAGCCCATTCAGACAAACCATGCTGGGAGTAACGACTAAGGAGGTTTTGAAACCTCTCCCAAGCACGATAGTAAGGCTCATCGGGCTCCATCCTAAACGAATGTATCTCATCTCTAAGCCTAGATGCCTTGGCCGGCGGAAAATATTTATGAAGAAAACGCTCACGAAGAGCCGGCCAGGTGGTGAAAGTACCAGCGGCATGAGATTCGAGCCAAGTGGCGGCTCGATCAGCAAGTGAAAAGGGAAACAGCTGTAAAAAGATGGCATCATCAGACGCACCCTGCAACTTAAAAGTTCTACCTATTCGCTCTAAGCGACCTATGTGTGCAGGGGCGTCCTCATCCTCTTGTCCGTGGAACTGACAGTTATTAGTGATAGCTGTGAAGCCATTGGTGGCTTGCTGATGAACAGTCTGATTTTCAGCCATATGTGTGTGTGGTGAACTAGGTGGGCTAGAATCTGCAGAAGAAGTAGAAGAAGGTGCTGTAGGAAAAGGTGTAGAATCAAAAACAGAAAGAGAAGAAGTACCACCCTTAAATTTGGGCAACGCAAGCTGCAAATCTTGATCCGGAGGTGGTCCTTGTGATCTCAAGCGGGGCATAAACCTGCAAAACACAAAATTAAAAACTGTAAGACTGACTCAAACAAATAAAATAAAAACAAATAGAATTGAAAACAAACTAATTAAAATAATTAAAAAAAAACTTAGCACAAATAGCAATTAAATCAAGTAAGTCTAATTTACGCAATCGCCAAGAAATCCCCGGCAACGGCGCCAAAAACTTTGATGTGTGCTAGACTACCTAAATAAAACTAACAAAATTGATCTAAACTAGACACTGAAAAGCTTTAAATTTATAAAACTAAGACTAAGACTCGATCCTAAGCAACACAACCGGCAGTGTACCGGTCAATTGCAGAATAGCTTTAAAGTCCGAGTTATCAAACCCAAAGATTTCTGTATGGAAAACGTAACTAAACTTACCTAAGACTCGACTAAAATACTAAATGAAAGTAAATGGGGGTTTGTTTTAAATTACTTTAAAAGAACTAAGACTGGACAGAAAACAAGGAATTGACTAGATTAAATCAGGAGAAGAAAACGCGACCTAGGCAAGAATCCTATACATGTTTTGGCTTTTCTTCTAACGGTTTTGGAAATACTTGTGTAACCAGGATCTAAAGATACTAACTTAAAAGGGACCTAGAGAAACCTCGACACTTTCAAGGGAAGCAACTAGATTGACCTAATAAGCCGATAAAACACCGTTAATGGATTCCCCTCACAGGTTCTCCAACTATGCTAACAAGGCACCCGAAAGACACTCTACCTCACGGCGCAAGTGACTCAATACCCTAAGACAGACACTCTACCTCACAGCGCGAGCGGTCCTAAGGCAAGGGGATAGATATCGGTTGACTGATCAGACTCAGTAAACAAGATGTGAAGGGTAAACTAGACAGAACTCCTCACAGAGACTCTAACCTAGCAATCGCACCACACTAGACAAACCGATAACCTATCAACTTCACAATATTAAGATTAGTTGCATATTTAGTTAGTCAATTTCAAGACAAATCATTCCAATGACTCACTACGTCTAGCAAATCATCCAAAAATCGCAAACATATAGTAAACGACCTAGCATGCACCTATTCTATGACAGACAATCACCAAGGCACACGTGGAATGATAAATCACTACTCAAAACTGATCTAAACACACGTCCACAACTGATCATTCAAACCAATATCTTCTCATTAGCAATTAAACACAATCATTGTTCCAAAAACCGATAAAATTCATAATCAAACATGCATATTCATCAAAACCTAGGTAGCTACAGAAGTTTAGCCAAGAACCATATCAAAACAGTAGCTAAAGTTCATAAACAACTCAGTAAACATGATTCAAAAGCAAGAGTAAACAAGAAGAAGATGAAACCGATGAATAACACCCTTGAATCTTCAATCCTCTTGCTCAATCCTTGCTCCTTGATGCTTCCAATTGCTTGTTCTCTGCTTGGGATCTCCAAAATCGTCTCTTTTTTCGTCTGGAAGTCGGGGCTCTCGAGAATGTGTTAAAACATTCTATTTAATTGTGAAAATTAGGGTTTGGCCGCGTCTTATGCCCTTCGCGCACCGCGTACAAGGTAACTAAGCTGTGCGCGCCACGCTAAGGGACAAAATAGTCGGGGGCCGAAAATGCTCTCTTCGCGCAGCGCGTACAGAGTGGTTAACTCATGCGCGCAGCGCGAAGACCCTATTCTCTGCAATTTTTTTTATTTTTCAATTTTAACAACTTGCAACTTCTTCACTTGTCCAATGCCCTCGTTTCCGATTCGTTTTCCATTCCTTCCTGCATCCAGGCACCTACAAATGACAAATAACGAAAACATTAACTTATTCTAATAAAATTAAACACAATAAACGTATAAAGACTCAAAATCCGACTCTAAGAACATATGTGTTTTGCAACACATCAGTGGTGGTGGTGGTAGTAGTAGTAGTAATAATAACAACAACAACAACAACAACAACAACAACAACAACAACAACAACAACAACAACAAGGATTTGAACCCCACGCGTTGCCGCGGGATTCTGCTGTAGTATAGCGATTGTCTTTTCTTTCAAGATTCTGATGTTCTTCCCCCTCTCTTATTTGACTGATGATTTGAAGAAGATGACGGTGATGACGTACAAGAATACTACCTATTAAAAGTAAAAGTAACAAATAGATATTAGACAAAACAACATATATATGAAAAAGGATGCACCATCCTAGCAAAGTAAAATTTAAAAGTTAATTGAATAAAGTTAATCATATAAAGTTGGATATCCAGGTATTAAGGATTATTAATTATTTCAAACAAAGAGTATAATTTTTTTTATAAAAAAATTACAAATAAAAGTTAAACATAAAATGATCACACTGAGATTTGAAATGATTTAAATTCATACGGAAATTTTATTTTACATATCTGTTGAGATAACAGTTTTTTTTTATATCTCCAATTCAATAGCTAAGTCATATCTTTTTATATTGTGTTAAAATGTGAACTGGATTAATTGGGTTAATAAAGTGGGTTGTTGGGCTACTAATTTGGATAGGATACGAACTGTTAAAGGGGCTGGTAGATTGGGCTTTGAGCCTGTATGCTTCTAATGTGGAGTTCAATATATTGACCCATGAAATTTGTGGAACGTATTAAATTGTGTATCTGGGGTCTTCTTGATCTTTTTTTTACAACCAAAACCCCTTCATCTTCATCTTCATCTTCATCTTCATCTTCATCTTCATCTTCATCTTCATCTTCATCTTCATCTTCATCTTCATCTTCGTCATCTTCTTCTCCTACTCCACCACCAGCATTTCCTTCCTCCGCCACACGCTACTCCACCGCTGAGATCCATCACCATCCCTTTCATTCCTCTCGTCGTCTAAATATACATACGCACCTTTCAATCTCCATTTTCTCTCTCTATAAGTCTATCTATCCCTCTTTTCTTGTCACCTACCGCCATCATGCGTATTGCTCGACCACAACCACAACCACCACCAATCGCATCATCTGAGCTATCATCGCTTTGAAAGCAGGTTCAGTACTGAATCATTAGGCGGCATTAGCTCCGACGGCCATTAATCGTTAGGAGGTTCTATAATTGTCTGAGGTCAAAAAACACGATTAAGTAGATGGAATCTCTAACGCAAGTTGCTTCACCGCTCTGAGGCAGCGAATACCGGTGGTGTGAAGAGCTATTTAAAGTCCGGAGCCAACATGTGCAAGATCTGGTAGGTTAGGACCGTTAGGTGGCTAAAACGGTGGTTAAAGGTTTTTAAGTGGAGATGATGTAAGAGCGAGGGCCGCTGCCATAGCTCCGGCAGCGGCTGCTTCAGCGGATTGACTATTCACCATCGGAATAGATACATTAATCTTCGCATCCCCAACTTGTACAACCAGCTTTCATTACTTGTACAACCAACTTTCATCGCTTGTACTTTCGTAGTGGATCGTGAGATCATCATTTCTTGCTTGTCATAATTGTACATTCTGCTTACCTTTTGCTAGGCTCTGTAGCCGTCGACTAAAGGGAATAATACATATTATATTAATATATTAATAATAATAATAATAATAATAATAATAATAATAATAATAAATAATAATAATAATAATAATAATAATTTATTCTATATATATATACATATATATATATATACCGAGCCACGAGCCTAGGCACGAGCCGAGCCCCCTAGCTCGGGTTCGGATCGTTTAAAAATCGAGCCGGCTCAGCTCGGCTCGTTTAGGCACGGGCTTTTTTGAACCGAGCTTTTTTCGAGTTTTTTCGAGCGAATTTCAAACGAACTTCGAGCCGCGAAAATTTTAAACAACCCTACATCTTGGGTTGTACATGTATGGGTTATATTTATCTTTTTGTCTTCTTTTTAATTTTAATTTTTTTTATTTTAACTCAATACTTTACTTCTTTTACATTTTAACACTAGCATTTTTATACTTATAAATTTTGGTTTTCTATACTTTTATATTTAAAGATTCTCCATTTTACATTTTGATCTAAATTTTACGTGTATTATTCAACGATTGTACGCTTATATTTTACCCGTTTAACTGCTCTGTCGCAACGCGATAGTCTTAGATCAACTTACTTATTGTTTAGACGTTTTACGTTTCGCCAGCATGGTTCGATGTATTTACGTCTACTTTTTGTTTGTTATATTTTTTTTTTCGTTTTTTACTTATTTCATTTCAATTTTTTGGTATCATTGATGCTATTTAGCATAGTTTACGTTCCCGTTACAGCACGAAGGGCTTAATAATAGTTATTATTATTTGACAGGAAATATGCTTGTTTTTAATGGTGAAGTCCATTCAAAAAAAATTCATAGCAAAGGTCTTTATCTGAGTTTATTAAGAAATTTTTGAGGTGTCTTACTACTATTGTCAAGAAATATATTATTAAGGTTATTTAATATATGATGAGATCAAAACTTTTAAATTAAATTAAACTAGAAATTCTATCCGCGCTTCGCGGCGGAGGTTTACTATTACATGTGTTGATAGTTATAAGGCAATGTTTAGTTGTATGGTATTTTTATATACATATATGTATACATACATATATATATAGTGATGTTTAATAGCAGTATTAAAATATAAATATAAATGTATTTTAAATAGGCAAAACACTAAAATAAATTTTAAAATGCAAAATCTTAAATATGTTAAATTTACGGTATCAAAATTTTATACAAAACCAAAAATATGATCTAATGTTACGTTGTGTATTAAAATATCCCCAAAGTGTTCACTTTTTATACATACTTTGAAATAAATAAAAAAAGCAAAAATCTTAGAAATAATTGGATGCCACTTGATGCAACAATAAAGAAAGAACATTATCTTTTATTTTGATGGCCTATTCAGTTGCATATTTACAAAAGCTTTAAACTTTTTTATATTTCATTATGTAACTTTATTTATTCTTGATTATAGTATTAAACATCAACCCTTGTTAATTAGTATAATTTTTATCCATGATCATTAATCCAACTGGTTAAAATTAGGTAGTCATGACATGTAAATATTGAGACGTCATGAATTCGAGTTTCACTCAGTGGTCATCAAAATTAAACATGCTCGGTGTGTTTACATGATCTTTTTGGTGAAAAAATTCCCTCTTGCAAAGGATTGTGTTTGTACTTTGAAACAACAAAAATCAAAAACCTTCATCGTATGAGGGTATAAAGTGTAAACCAGCTGCAAAAGTTCTTCAATTGATGGTTCAATACCAAAATTTATTGTTATCCCACAGCCACAAAACTAAATAAAAATTTGGGGAAATCCCAAAATGATTTGTAATTATTGTTTGGGTGACAAAAGTTCTTCAATTGATGGTTCAATACCAAAATTTATTAAAAACTTTTGACCAAAATCGATCTAATTATGACCATCAGTATACACAATGCATGGTGCAATAATATGTGTTGATGCATATAAATATATAATCAAAATAATCGCAGAAATCAAAGATGGATCTGAACAGAAAAATGAATCTGAATTCATAAACAAAAGCAATAAGAATATCATCAGAGATATCAAGTTTCAATCATCACTACCAAAACTGCTATTGATTAACTTCTAATTAGAATACGAACACACACTAATCGAACCACGAAAACACACTAAATCAGCATTCAAATTGTTCAAAGAACACAACGTAATACCTCAAATCTTCTGCAAATTTTTCAATCAAATGATCGAACTCAACCAAAAACTCGAACCCATATGAAGCAATCCGATTAAAATCACAACACACCCTTTACAATCATCATATTAAAGCGATCAAAACACTTGCCATTAGGAAACGTAAAATCAAAACAAAACAAAACAAAAACTCAGATTATCTCTAATACTCTCTCCAGATTGCATTTAATCACAGAAATAGAATAATAAATGAATACCCAAAAGATGAAACTGAACAATCAGCTAACTTACACAATACCTTTTCTGTTTCGATTAGCTTTTGGAGTTAGCTTAACCACGAAGTTAAGATTAAAGGCTTAAAGGGGTTTATAACTTATGACATAAATGGGGTTGAATTAGGGGAATTTGGTGGATCAAGAACGCTAATTGACGAAAGGGATCGTAGAAGCAACGTATTGAAATAGCGGTTTTATGGGTTTGGTTGTTGTGTATCTGTGGGTTTGTTGAGAAAGAAGATGAATGTGTATTTTGTATAGTGGGTTTCACATGTGAGATCTCGTTTATTATCGCAATCAAAATATCGAGTCCAGAGTGATCTTACACCACTACTCAGCCATCTACCACCACCGCTACCACCCCAGCCACAACACCACTGCCATCAGACCACATATCCCCCACCAGGACTATCTACACGCAACCTTGCAACCGCCGCGTCTGTCGTGTCTCATCCCTACAAACCCACCACTATCATTTCTGACGTCGACGGTTTCCGACCACCACCACCTATGGCCACCGCACGCCTCATCTTCCCAACACCACAACCAGCGCCACACCTCCTACCCCCCCTAAAAATGCAAGCTACCATCGTTAACCACCACCGATGAACACAGATTCACAGCCACTTACATCCACCACCGCCAACAACCACCCGACAAAGACACCGACCTAGAGCCGGTGTCATGGCACCTCACAACCTCTTGTTTCTCCTTATTTTCTCATTCCGGCAATACATGACCATCTAGAGACGGCGTAGGCTTAGTTGTGGCGGTGGCGACGACAGCAAAAACGTAAGGACGGAAGGCCAAATCGTACTAACGACGTGGATACGAACCTGTACAATATGCATCAGAGGAGGTACTGTTAGCGATGGACCTGCTGGTGGCGTTGGCGGCCAAAAAGGAAGCACGAAGGCTGGTGGAATTGGCGGTGGTGGTAGCAGCAAAACAGGAAGAACGGGAGGCTACCAGGAGGGAGACTCGGCGGTGGCGGTGGCGGTGGTAGAGAAAAGAGGGTGAACAGGAGGCTGAAATGAGTTGTAAACTGTGCTTGAGAGGAGGTACTGTTAGCTACAGTAACCTCCTCTCACACCACCGACATTGCCTTTTAATATATATATAATGTGGTACCTAAGGAAACTTCAAAACCCAAATCTCTAAATTTTAGGCATTTAAATAAATATACAACATTATTTTAAACATAATAAATAGAAGAATGCCCCATGTGCTTGCATAACCTCATTTAACGACTGTCAACGTACTTGGATATATTAGTAATATAACTTTGGATAATTTATTAAATACTTACTTTTCTTTTTCTAAATGGGTATAAAAATAAATGGATATGAAACATTGATTCGCAAGCATGGGGGAATATAAGTATATGACTATGTAATCATCAGGATACAATGAACTTTTTCAAGTAAAAAGAAATTTATTTTATGGGTTTTTTAAAGTGACAATAATTGTTTTTTTTTTTTGAATAATGATCCTATATGAATTTTATTTTAATGAAAATGACAAATTCAAGTTAAAATAAAAGGACAAAGTGAAAGAAAATGTTCACTTTTTTTTACGTTTTTACGAAACTATAAAAACTTGTAAGATAGATTAAAGTAAGGATACCAGAGACTTGTTTAAAGAAGGTAAGTGTATATTAGGTATTTTTACCTCTATCCAAATAACATCACACACAAAAGAAAACATAGAAGTCTGTCTAATTAAACTCTTTCCAATTAAACCCTGATTGAATTTACAATTACATGATTTGCGAACAGTTAACATCTCACACAAGAGAAAACATAGAAGCCTATCAAAAAAAATACACAAGAATAATCCTGACATGCCATTGGTTAAACAATACTCTAACACATGGTTCGACTAATCATATAACAAGTATATAGACAATAAGATATACTAACTACAATCGAAAGGTTATATACGAGTGTTCAAGACAAAGATTCAAAACATATCGACCACACACATCAGCACAACTTTTAAGGGGTCGGGCCCCCGAATTCCCATTTTTCGCCCAATAATGGAAATTTATGCGCATTACGAGTGAAAATTCTATACGTATGGAGTCCCTCCCCCATAAACATTTTTTCCAAAAAATATTTGCCCACTGAGGTTTTTTCCCGACCAATCTTATGTTCAAATAAATATAGTTATACATATAAATATAGGTAAGTGGTAATTGACTAATGATAAATGGGTGACTTATGACTTTAATTATTTTTAATTATACATTTTCAATATTGGGTTATATTTAATTGATTCATATTTAAAGTTTAAAGATTTAAGAGAATAGGAGCTAAAATAAAATACATTAACTAATTTGAAACCGTGATTAAAATTATTTAGCTAAATTGATAAAAAAATTTGAAACATAAAATACAACTACAAATTAATTTTGGGTTTTTATTGTTTGAACCGACTCGAACTGAATTGCTAACCCGAACATATAACTCGAATCAAAGCATTGGGGAAAAAAGTAATGGGTTTCATGACCTTCTTTTAACCGGATATTGTCTTCGTGTGTCTTTGATTGCATCATCTTATTCATCGCTTGAGTATGACTATTATATCGAGTTATGCCCTCAAGCCATCCACGTTATCAAATCAACGCTACACCAGATCTATGATCGATGTATTTGTTTTGTAATTCACGGTTGCTTTGTACAGGGATGTGATGCCTCTGTTCTTTTGCATGCTACAAGATCGACAATCCGGCAACACTCTAACGCACATATGCATCACATCCTTGCACAAAACAATCGTGGAGAACAAAATTAATTAGGGTTGGTTCATAAAAATATCATAAAATTAAACTCAAATTGAACTTGCTACATATATAGTTTTTATCTCTCCTCTTAAAAAATCACTTTTATCTTGAATTTTTTTAATTTCCTTGAAATTAAATTTCAGCTTTATAATATGCTCATTGCTCAATTTTAATTAGGGGTGTTATTCGTATCGAGTATTCGAATTCGAAAAAGATAAGTCGAATTCGAAAAAGTTAAGTCGAATTCGAACCATATAAGTCGAATTTGAATTATCTAATTGAATCAAATATGAAACTTTTAAACAGAATTCGAATTCGATTGGTATTTGAAAATCATTCCGAATTCAAATTTATTTGATTTGTATTTAATAAAAATATTTAAATAAAAAAAATATATTCAAAATTCATTCAAAATTGAATTTCAAATTATCAAAATAAAATAAAAAGCAAAGATAACATACATGATAATCCAAGTTCCAAATAAGTCATAAGTTACAAATTAACATTTAAAATATTAGATTATATATTTTCTAAACTTTTAAATTTACGATTTGTCATATACATAATTCTAAACTATATTGGGTATTTTCACCTCTATTCAATTAACATCTCACACAAAGAAAACATAAAAAGGTTGTCCGATTAACATCTAATTAAACTCTATCCAATTAAACTCAGATTGAAGCTTAAAATTACATGATTTGCAACCGGTTAACATCTCACACAAGAGAAAACATAGAAGGCCATAAGAAAAAATACTCAAGAATAATCGTGACATGCCATTGGTTAAACAATATTCTAACACATGGTTCGATTAATCATATAACAAGTATATACACAATAAGATATACGAACTACAACCGAAATGCTATATAAGAGTGTTCAAGACAAAGATTCAAAACAAATCGACCACACACATTGGCACAACTTTAAGGGGTCGGGCCTCACGAATTCCCATTTTCGCTCGGTAGCGGAAATTTCTACGTATTCGGAATGAAAATTTTATACTTATGGAGTCCCTCCCCCATAATAATTTTCCCTAAAAATACTTGCCCCTTGAAGTCTTTCCCCGACCAATCTTATGTTTAAAATAAATATAGTTATACATATAAATATAGGTAAATGGTAATTGACTAATGATACATGGGTGACTTCTAGCTCTAATTATTTTTAATTATACATTTTTTACTTTGAGTTATATTTAAAGTTTACAGATTTTAAGAGTTTACGAGCTGAAATGAAACATATTAACTAAACTTGAGACCGATGAGAGATTGAAATTATTTAGCTAAATTGATTATAAAAAATTGAAACATAAAATACTGCTACATATTAATTTTGGGTTTTTCTTGTTTGAACCGACCTGAACTGAATTGCTAACCCGAACATATAACTCGAATCAAAACATTGGGGAAAAAAGTAATGGGTTTCATGACCTTCTTTTAACCGGATATTGTCTTCGTATGTCTTTGATTGCATCATCTTATTCATCGCTTGAGTATGACTATTATATCGAGTTATGCCCTCAAGCAATCCACGTTATCAAATCAATGCTACGTCAGATCTATGATCGATGTCTTTGTTTTGTAATTCACGGTTGCTTTGTACAGGGATGTGATGCCTCTGTGATGCCTCTGTTCTTTTGCATGCTACAAGATCGACAACCCAGCAACACTCCAACGCACATATGCATCACATCCTTGCACAAAACAATTGTGGAGAACAAAATTAAATAGGGTAGGGTCATAAAAATATCATAAAATTAAACTCAAATTGAACTTGCGACATATATAGTTTTTATCTCTCATCTTAAAAAAATCACTTTTATCTTGAATTTTTTTATTTTCTTCAAATTAAATTTCAACTTTATAATATGCTCATTGCTCAATTTCTAATTAAGGGTGTTATTCGTATCGAGTATTCGAATTTGAAAAAAATAAGTCGAATTCGAATTCCAGATTTAGTTAAGATCTCACACAAGAGAAATATAAATGGCTGTCCACTTAACGTCTACTCTATCCAATTAAACTCTGATTGAAGCTTAAAATTACATGATTTGCAACCAATTAACATCTCACACAAGTGAAAACATAGAAGGTTATAAGAAAAAATACTCAAGAATAATCGTGACATGCCATTGGTTAAACAATACTCAAACACATGATTTGACTAATCATACAACAAGATTATAGACATTAAAGACATATGAATCACAACCGAAAGACAATATAAGAGTGTTCAGGGACAAAGATTCAACACACATCAACCACACGCATGGGCGCAACGTTTAAGGGGTCGGGGCCCCGACTTCTAATTTTTTCGATCAGTACTAGGAATTTATGCATGCTATAACCGAAAACTTCATAAGTATGGAATTACTCCCTCTGATTTTTTCCCTAAAAATACTTACCCTCTGAAGTTTTTCCCTACCAATCTTATGTTTAAAAAATACAGTTATATAAATAACCTATAGAAATATGGGTAAGTGGTAATTGACTAATGATAAATGGGTGACTAATTGACTTTAATTATTTTTAATTATACATTTTAACGTTGTATTATGTTTAATCGATTCATATTTAATGTTTAATGATTTTTTGACATTACGAGCTAATATGAATTATATCAACTAAACTTGATAGCGATGAGTGATTTAAATTATTTAGCTGAATTAATAAAAAAAATTGAAACATAAAATACAACTACAAATAAATTTTGGGTTTTTATTGTTTGACCCGATCGGAACTGGATTGCTGACCCGAACATATAACCCGAATCAAAATTTTGTGGAAAAAATTAATGGGTTTTATGACCTTCTTTTAACCGTATATTGTCTTCGAATGTATTTTATTGCATCATCTCATTCATCGCTTGAGTATGACTATTATCAAGAGTTATGCCCTCATGAAATTGACGTCATCAAACCAACGTTACGCCAGATCTATGATCGATGTCTTCGTTTTGTAATTCACGATTGCTTTGTACAAGGATGTGATGCCTTTGTTATTTTGCATGCTACAAGATCGACAATCCGTCAACACTCCGAAGCACATATGCATCACATCCCTGCATAAAACAATCGTGAAGAACAAAATTAATTATCGTTGCGTCACAAAAATATCCTAATATTAAACTCAAATTAAACTTGTGACATAATTAGTTTTCATCTCTCGTGTAATTAGTTTTCATCTCTCGTGTTAAAAAGTCACTTTAATCTTGAAATTTTTTATTTCCTTTAAATTATATTTCTCTACTTTATAATATGCTCTTTTCTCAATTTAATTAGTGGTGTTCATCGAACCGAATCAAATTTGAAATTTTCAAACATAATTCGATTCGATTGGTATTTAATAAACATTACATATTCAAATTTATTCGATTTGTTTTTTGTTAAAAAACATTTAAATGAAATATTTAAAATTCATTTAAATCGAATTTCAAATTATCCAAATAAAAAAAACATACCATACATGATGTTCCAAGTTCCAAATAAGTTATAAGGTACATATTAGAATTAAAACAAAAAAGTAGATTATATATTTTCAAAACTTTTAATTCTTGTAAGTTATAAGGTACGTATTAGAATTTAAATAAATGTAAGTGTCTTTATTTACAATTAAAATTATAAATCGAATCGAAAATCATAAATTCGCAATTCAATAATTAAACATTGTATTCAATTGAATTCCAATTTGAAAATTCTACTTGAATTTTGAATTGTGATATTCGAGTTGAAGTGAATTTCTAGTTTATCAAATACGATTCAATATAGAATACTTATATTTTTAATTAGTTTTTTATTGTTTATATATATATATATATTATAGACTACTTTTTAACTATAAATCATATATCATAAACAAATTATAATTTAATATTTTATGTAGGTTTAATGTATGTTCTTATGATATATCTATAGTGTACAAGGGATTTAGTGTAATATATTGTTTTTCAAAAGTTTAAAATCCACATAGAAGAACTGTAAGTGTATTATGTATCTTTTAGTGACATGTTTTTATCATACATGTATAATGGATTTCGTGTCATTATTTTTCCTATTCAACCCGACCCAAGCCAAAAAATATGAAAATTTCGTATGATAGTCATCATGACACCAAGAAACTCTGACACCAATAGATCAATTAATGGTTCGCTACTGTACATAATTATTGTAAAACACAATGATTTCGAAACCGGACCGGACCGTCCGGTCCGTCCGGGAACCGGTGATGAAGCCGGTTCGGTTCGGTGGTTTTGGACCGTTTTCGGTTGAACCGGCCGGTTCGTGCGGTCGACCGGTCCGACCGGAACCGGCGAACCGGGTTGAACCGGTTTTTGGATTTTTTTTTAATTTTAATAGAAAAATATTATTGGATATGGATTAAGGAACACCGGTTCGTTAATTTGGACTATGTTTACTTGAATGGTATGTATTTTGGATGTTGTTTTGGATTAAGGAACACCGGTTCGTTTATAAATATTTGGAATTTTTTATATTTTTTTAAATATTTATGACGTCATCCGGTTCGTAATCCGGTCCGACCAGTGAAGCTCTAGGCCGTCCGGTTCGCTTTCCGGTCCGGTTTTGAAAACATTGGTAAAACAGAATCAGATACATATATGATGAAAGATAATGTGGCATGAATTTCAAGACCAAATTCAAAAGAAAGAAGTTGTGAGGATGTTAAAGACTAATTTGACTTGATATAAAACTTTTACAACGTACCAAAAATATATCATTAAAGAACTTGTAAATAACATAAAGACTAATTTGAATCAAACAAAAACTTTTATAAGATTAAAGACGGATACTTATCACAATGATATAATAAAATCTACATCAGACTATAAATAAACATCGAATTTAACTATGACTAAACCCAAAATTTAATAATTTCTTCCAACCAGAAAATAACATCTCATACAAAAGAAAACATATAAAGTAGTAAAAAATACTTAAGAATGATCTTGACAATACCATCGATTTAAAAATACACAAACCATATGGTTAGACTAACTATGCAACAAGAATATAGACTATAATACATATGGTTCGTGGTGGAAAGACAATATAAGACTGTTAAAGACATATTCAAAACACATGGATGATTGGCATGGGCACAACTTTTAAGGGGCCTGGGCCTAATCTTTTGGTCAAATAGAACTTTATTTGTATTTTGTCCAAAAATTTTCTAAGCATTGAGTCTCTCCCCCTTAGAATGCTTGCCGCTGACCAATCTAAGTTTAAAATAAATATACATTCATACGTATAGCCTATATGATTTTCTTAGCAAAGAAGTTGGATCGAGATTTCTCACCATGCAGAATCAAAGCCAAAGATTTCTTGATCAAATATAAACAACCAGAGTTTACAACATCAAAGCCGGCGATATAAACTATTCTGGATCCAAGATAATATCTAACTAACCCAAGTGATAAAAACAAATAAACAAAGTCAAACAAAGAAAGAATATAAAAAACTAAAATCTCCATCCGGGTTTGAATGGGTCACGATTCAAGTCTTGGATCCATGGGTCCATGTAGCTTGCATCATATGTAGTGGTTGGCCTATGGCACGATGATATGTAACTTAGCAAGAGTACTTGTAACATAGAAGGTGTACACGCAAAAACCTACATAAATATGAAAGCAAGACATCATAGCATCAAACCCTAAAAAATCAAAAGCGACACACTTTGGTGAACAAAGACAAACCACAAAGCACAAATATAAACTATGGAATATGCAAACTATAATCTTTTCAGGGTATAGAGAATACACAAGCTTAATAAGAAAGACAAATCATAAAATAAAACAAGACATACATTAATACACGCAAGAACCTACCTCAATAAGAAAGCTAGGAGTCATAGCACCAATTTCTAAAAACAAAAGGGACACACCTATGTGCACAAAGAAAAACTACAATGCACAAGCATAAACTACTATATATGCCACTTCTGTTTTTAGAGTTTGCTTCCTTGCTTTCATATTAAAGTAGGAACTTGTGTGTATTAATGTATGCCTTCTACTTACTAGTACTATATCTAAGTACCATAGTGAGCTCGTATAACCTCTATGCCCAAAAAAGACAGTAGTTTATGCATAACCTCTATACCAAGAAAACACTATAGTTTATTGAGGTGGGCTCTTGAGTGAATTGATGCACGCCTTCTACATCTCAAGCCAAAGTAGATTACAAAACAAGTGAATAGTGGATAAAAAGAAATGATACTGTGTTTGACTCAGCAAGGATCAAAACAACAGATTAAGCCCTAACCGATAACCATTCAAATAAAAAACAAGCACGAAAACCAAAATGACACCATGCTAAACACACTTAATAAAGAAAAAAGATGAATTAGCAACTTATTAATGGTGATGTCTCTATCGGGGCTCTGGAGCAACACCGGCAACGATGTTCAAAGATATTTTAAATTTTAGATTTTTAGATTTTCATAATCAATTTTCATTATAAACTACTTAGTATCATGTCGATCAGTTTAGTATCAGATTTTGTTAGATCAATTTAGATCATATTTTAGTAATATGTTGGATCAATATTTTCCGGGGGGAGGGTTCCTAAGAAAACCATCTTTTATAAGAAAACCAAGAAAACCATTTATCCACCGTTGATTTATGTAATCTATGGTTGAGATCTTACAATGGCAAGATTGTAAATAAATGGTGTTTAAAGGATTTAATTATAAGCTTGTAAGGGTATAATAGGTAAAACATGTTTATAAATTATATGGAAACTTCTATTTAGTTAATTAAATCCCTAAAATCACTCAATCTCTCTCTTAATTTAAACTAAAATTTCTAACTTTCTCCTATTCACAATATATAATAATAATTTAAATATTGAATCGTATTAATTTTTATATATTGGAAGAACTAGATATAAATGCAGTAAAAAAAAAAATGAACTCCAGTTAAGTTACGTATATGTAATCACGTTGAACAATTGTCATTTTAATATGCAACATTGTGTTACGTATATGTAACACTATGTTACATACTTATGAAACACTATGTTACGTATACGTAATCCACCTATGTTACATACTTATGAAACACTATGTTACGTATACGTAATCCACCAAGCTTTAAATTAACCAACAAATCAAATTTAAATCTTCTAGCTTACGAATTCCATTGATAAATTATACTATATATACAACCACTTCCATTTTCGTATATTTAAGTATAACACATATAACAAGTGCAAACATTTTATTAAACTCGGAAATTGACCCATATATTGACATGATTACGTATATGTAACTTGATTTATACATATATTGTGTTATGTGTAACTTGATTAGTTACATATACGTAACACTAAAAAGTACACTGAAATCTAAAGAAAATTACAATGAATAGATGTAGAGCCATATATAAACAAGCTTACGTATATGTACCTCGAGGATGATGAAGATGAACAAAAAAATCAAATATATATGAAACACCAGCTCTTCTATTTGCTTTTGTTAAAAAATACATGGCATCATAATAAGTGTTACGTATATGTAACTTATATATGTATGTCTTTGAATAAAAATAAAGGGGAGATGGTGTACATATATGCAACTCAAAATACTACAAAAATATACGACTGTAAAAGTTAAAAAAAACAAGAATATCAAGGAGGAACATGTTCACTTTTCGTGAAACCAAGGATGGATGAAGAAGATGTTCTTTTGGATCGATTTCTTCATTGTTCATCATCATCTTCATATTGTTCATCAAGTTCTTAATCATCTTCGTCTCGATTTCATAATCATCTTCATCTCAAACCATTATCTTCATCTCCAGATCATAATTATCTTCATCTCGAGTTCACTTTATCTCGAATCATCATCTCATTTCGAGCTCGTAATCATCTTCATCTTGAATCATCATCTTCATCTTGGTTATCATCTTCATCTTGGTTCATTATCTTCATATGTGGATGTGAGTGACGTGTATGATGAGGTTACTTTAGGGTTTTTAGATAAAAGTTGAAGAAGATAAATAAAGAGAGAGAAAGAGAATCATATAATTTAAATTAAAAAGATACCAAAATAGTGGATTGATATTTTACTAAAATACCCTTTAAATAAAACCAAAATAAAAAATAGTTATAAATAATTTGATTGGTTGAATGTAGTTTTCTTAGTTTTCTCATAAAAGTGTGGTTTTCTTAGGATCCCTCCCCTATTTTCCGGTGATGTTCAAAGATATTTTAGATTATAGATTTTCGATTGTCATCATCTATTTCATTATAAGC
Organism: Flaveria linearis; assembly: GCA_024085815.1. Classification (NCBI taxonomy): domain Eukaryota; kingdom Viridiplantae; phylum Streptophyta; class Magnoliopsida; order Asterales; family Asteraceae; genus Flaveria; species Flaveria linearis. Next base: position 90,441,671 of record CM044001.1, on the reverse strand, counting down.
TATTTTTTTATGTAGATCAGTTTATTATCAGATTTCACAAGATCAATTCAGTATTAGATTTCACAAGATCAATTCAGTGTTAGATTTCAGTAGTTCAGATTAGTATATGTTAGTTTCGTTCCTGTGATCAGTGATATGTTTAGTTACCAAAGATCTTTAACCCAAGTGGTTAAGGTGAGATACCTAAGACATGTAAGTATGGGAAAGTCTTGAGGGTGCCGATCCGATTAAGATAACACATGTATTCATCCGAAGTAGGGTCGTACACTTGTCGTTAAGAAAAAGTAATATGTTTAGTTTAGTACCAAAAATTAGCATAATAAGATTAATAATAGATTCGGTTTAAATATCATAGCTACTTACCATAGATCACCACCTTTATAACATCGTCGCTAACCATCATAAAAATCATTATCATTATCCATTGTTAAACCACTTAAATTACCATCGAAATTATCGCTCCAAACAATGCTACTACCTTCTATTCTCTTTCTGTCAATATCCCAATAAATCTTTCAATAAGTAAAAAAAAAACATTCATCTTTACCAAAAGTAGTCTAGTAACAGACATAGATTGATTACAATAGACTAATAACCGGGGTATTACTTCTGCTTTGTATGAAAATATATTGCATTGTGTATTGCGTTAGAACTCTTCTTTTATGGTCTTTAAAGACATATAAATGAATAATATGATGATATACTTCGAATTTGTAAAACATAGTCATCTCTACTAAAAGTAGTCTAGAAACGAGACAGAGACAAATACTAGTCATCTCTACTAAATGTAGTCTAGTAACAATCATCTACACTAAAATTAGTCTAGTAACAAAAGCATATCCATAAACTTTTTAGTAATATGAATACACACACATATTATGTTAAAATTTTAGATATAAAACTAGCTAAAAGATCTAATATTCTATATTATATTAACAAATGTTTTGTATAGACCATTAAAACTAGGGTTAGTGGATTTTAATAATACTAACTTTTAGTTATTGGCCGGGATTAATCACAAGTCAAAAAAATATTTTCAAAAACTCTCAAGTTTATTCTTGTTTTCCTCCAACGATCCCTTACTAACTGAGAGTTAACCTCGTTAGTTATTTTGATAAAATGAGTCCAACTTTGAGTTATTTTTTAACTCCGTCGCTGCCAGACTCCATTAGGTCCGTTTTTGTTGTCTAGACTTCATTGTCACCTGAATCTACCTCCAACGAGTCAAGTATTTCAGATCGGGAGGTGAAGATTGATGTGTTTAGGGTGCAGAAATTTTACATTGACCAACCTAATGGTAGATCTCAACTTTCTATTTAGTACTTTGATCACATAAGCACTCCACGTCATCAAAAAATTAACGGGGTTAATTCTCAGTTAGTAAAGTATCGTCAGAGGAAAATAAACTCGAAGTTAAAAGTGCCTGTAAACATTTCCGAGTTGGGATTAATATCTACCAATAAATGAAAATTTTGAGATTATTAAATTCCAATAACTCTTTAAACTATGTTCCATATATTCTTTGTATGCCAGTATGAGGTCATATGCTCTTTTAACATAACTAGTGGGTTAGTTCGGTCGGTCAAACCGACTTGTTTTTACGGTTGGACATGATAGGTTTGTTGTTTTGTGGATTAGACCAAGAAAATATTATTTTAGTAAAAGCACTTTTCATATTAACTAGTTGGTTTCTCCCCGCGCTTCGCGGCGGGTTGAACCGATACCTAGGTAAGTCGGGAAAAGGCTCGGAAATGTCTGTTTGTTGTGATTGCAAACTAACCGTTTATCATGCCATAACAACAATGCAGATAGGCTACAATCCTGCCATTAAATTAATTGTATTAAATTATATGTTCTAGTTATTTGATAGTCGAACAAATTCCTTAAATTATGATTGAAATATTGATCAGACCTGGGATGTGTTCATTTGATGATCACACATGAGGAGAGACTCAAGAGTTGCGTAGTTGCATACTCTTCAACCAGATGCTTGTACATATTTCTGGATAACTCAAATTGGCCCTCTACTATCTTTTTCACCTGAGGCCACAAAAAAGAAAAAATAGATACTTGTAAGTGCACTCAAACTTTTGTTGGAATGCCATGAAACTTTTTCAGAATAAGTTAATGTTTTGAGAGAATAACTATGGGGCTTCCTGAAACTTACCTTATTTTATCCTCTGCAAAAAGCATGCGCAGATCGCCCATATATGAGAGGCTGCATATTTTTGCATAAAGTTCCCTCTGCAATGAATAATATATGTTATATCAATGTGATATTACTATATTAGCTAACTTTAATAATGAGAGCAGAAGTAAAACCTCTATGAACTTTGATGGTAACATACGGTTGGCGTTTAACAATTGCATAAGACATACAGGTTTTTGCAAGCGTCCACTAAGGTAGAACCTTTTCCAGCTCAACATATCTTCAACTAAGTCATCCATGCATACAACCCCGTACTTGTACATCTGTCACATGTTTTAAAGTTGAATTCACCTTAAGAGGGAATAAGAAACTGATTTGTAAATAAATGAAAACATTAACAAATATTAAAAATAAGTAAAACTTGACCCGTTAAAAAAGACTACCTTGTCGTTCCAAGAAACAAATGGATTAAAGTGTACACCAACACCAATTTGATCTGCAGCTTTAGTTATCTAAAACCCAACCAAATCGATTTATTTATTAGTAAACCAAATCTGTGACAACCCGAAAAAAAAAATTTGTGATTTAATTCATATAACATTTATGTGATTTCTATATTTTTATTATTATTATTTATTAATTTAATAAAAATAATGATAATAATAATATTGTTAATAGAAATATAATAATAAACAACAACAATAATAATAATAATAATAACAATAAATAATAATAATAATAATAATAATAATAATAACAATAATAATAATATTGTTAAAAATAATAATAATGATAATAATAATAATACATAATAATATTAATAAAAGTTCAGGGGTGTTTGTGTCATTTTTAAAACTTGTTTAAAAGCTTTACACATGAAATAATAAGGTTGGAAAGATGAGGGACCATTTCTGTAATTTTTCAAACCATCACCCCCACGCCGGTCACCTTTCTCGGCCACTCTCCGGACCTCCGGCGACCCACAAAACGCCAAAATTACATGGTTTTTGATCAAACAAAAGCTCCCGACACCTTTGCGTGAATGCCTCGAACTCGTGGGCCACTGGAATTTGAGTGATTGCCTCGGTTTGACGGATTCCCACTTCGACCGAAAGTGAGGCCGACAACCACGAAATCAGGCACTAAAAATCTATAATAATTGAATTAAAGCTACCTAATCCATCATATAAACATTCCTAATCGTTCTACACTTCCAATTGCATCAGAAAAACACACCAACACCTCAATTCGAACCCTTTCTCCTTCGCGGACCTGCAACTAGTCGAACGTCCCAATTCAAGCTTCAAAACCCGAAATTGTTAGAGGGCTTTTGCTCCCTAAGATTATTGGAAACTTTCTGTGAAGTTAATTTCATTTTCATCTACGTTTGATCATCGTTTGAACTCCTCATTGGCCGCGACCTGTTCTTCAATCGATCTTGACGATTTGAACACCAAAACAGGTAATTAAAGACACCTAAATACTCGATTCATCATGGAAACAAAAGCCCCATGATTATAGATGTTAACAGGATCGAATTCGGGGTCAATTTGGATCAAATCGAATTCTAGGGTTTATGATATGGGGGAATGGGTTTAAATGGGTTAAAAGCATTTGGAAACCAGGAATACTGCGGCCTTGTGCCTTTGGTTCACTGGATTGGGTGTGGGAGTGTGTGTTTGTGGTCACGGGTTCGAACCCGGCCACCAACATTTATTTTTTTAAAGCCCTTTTTGGCCTTTTAAAAATACAGAAAAATTACTAAAAATTATAAAACACATTTTTATAAACTTTGTTAATTTTATAAGTTATTTAATTATTTTCTGGAAAATTATTTCATTAAAAATCTTATTATTTATTATTTATAAAAATTGTTACAAATGTTATAAATTGTTATTTTTATAAAAATGGATTTTAAATAATAATTTAAATCATCAAATTATTACTAGACATTATATTATTAATTATGGATTAATTATGATAAGATAAATACAAATTAGATTTTATAAATTTAAATATTTATAAAATCTTACAAAATTAAACATAAACTTACACGTTTAAATAATGTTTACAATTATTTAGAATATAATGATATGTTAAAATCATTATTAAACTAATCAAATTTTACGAAATATAAATCTTTAATTATTAAGAATTAACAAAGATAATAAAATGATTAGTATATGTTTATAACAAATCCACGAAAACCAAACCCTAGATCAATTGAACACCAGGTTCAAGATCTAACTTATTTAGGTTTTGAATTTGTATCTGTTTGCTTACGTGAATTATAATTCTTTAGCAGGAATTTACTAGCTTGTCAACACGCACAAGAACTGAGGTGAGTTCATAACTATTCCCCTTTTTAATCATTTAAATATTTTGGGCTGGAATACATGTTGTAATAAATTTACAAATTATTTTTGTGTATTATGTTAAATAATAATTGGATCACATTTATGATTACATATGGTTATAATGAAAATCCTTCTCTGTAAACTGGACTATAAACAAGGCAGGGATCTTTTGGATAGTACTATCAGGGAGTGACTGACCCCCACAAAGGTTTGGACATGTGGTCCTTTTCAGATGCATAAAGATCTCGCTGTCATTCGGGATGACTAATCTGGTGTGAGAAGGCAGATGTGCGCTATATAAGTTTTGCCATTATAGTTCCATTTACAACCCATATGAGGATAAATGTAAAGGAGGATTTGCTCCCTCTGATTTGGAATTCTTATAAATAACATAATATACACATAAAAAAAGGATAATAAACTATGATACATGGGCAAATCCTATGTGAAGGATTTGTTGGGCTTGTACATAGTGGGTATGTGGGATAGCAGGTTCACCTTATTAAAAAGGGTTCCGACAGGCTATTCATATACCGGTGGGTAATTTAAACTCACACTTTTGTTATAAATCCTACTGGATGATAATTGATGATTTATCATTATGTTTTACTTACCTATGAACTCACCAACCCTGTGTTGACACTTGATTTACATGTATTCTCAGGTATCTACTAGGAGCTTACGGACTTGTACGTAGGATCATTAAGAGCTCAAGATACATATTGATTAATATTTGAGATATGATTAGACGTGTTGATAAGAAACAATTTATATTCATTTCCGCTACGCATAATACTTATTACTCTGATTATTAATGAAATGGTTATCTAAAACTTATCATATAGATAACTGCATCTCCTGTGTGACTACTGTGTTCGATCCTGTTTGTTCACCCCTCCGTGATAAATTCCACACCCGGAATTTGAGGGTGTGACAAAATCAGGATTGCAAATGAGTAAGAGAGAGAACCAGTTTTGCTCCACCAAGAGACGCCATCCACGACGCGTAGTGATCCCGGTTCATTTTTAGATTCTTGATTGTTAAAAAATATAGAAAATAATAAACAAAACTGTTAGAAAGATTTGTTCTTGCAACTCAAGATAAAGTTGGCAGGATTGGTAGGAAATTACCTCGGTATGCCATTGCTGAGGATCCAATACGCCCAAAATATAATCTTCCATGGATGACTATAATATCAAAGAAAAAATCTTCCCTGGTAGCTAGTGTTAACCCCTACGGATATGATTTGCAGCAGCATGAAAGCAGTAGTTTGAGGTAGCACAAGCAATTGAAATTGAGTAGTTTGGGCCCATAACAGATCAAATTCCCCTAAATATCAATGAAATCCACTTACCCAAACACAAAAACTTAAAAATCGAATGAATTCACAAACCTTAGAGCGATTATCACCACCAAGATCAGCATCTTCAAGCGCCTTCTTACCAGCAACAATGCGCATTTATAGCTTTGATGTAATTTTTGGAGTTGTATTTGTTTATTTTTTTTTAACAAATAATGAATCAAAAATCAGACATACATACTTTTTGGCGAAATAAGTATCGTTTTTAAATAGGGAAGTACCCTCTTTGTCAACAAATAGATAGCAGACTTCGTTATCACGGAATGCGGGTTTCCAGCAACGAACAACGCGAATTTCCAATTCTGGTGCAGGGCCGCTAGGCCTAAGCATTGAAATGCCACTCTCTTCCATTGAATATTACCTATAATAAAAGCAAGATTTAGTAATTAGTAAGGTAATAATAAGTGATTACTGCAGAGCAAGAGGCTTATTTTTGCACTACTAATAGAAATAGAATATTTATTGTAAGTTTGAGACAGACCTTTTTTTTGTTACCTCATCTAATAACTCTGTATAAACAATGTTTAAAGTTTTATTATTACTATTATCAATGCTTTTTTTTGTCAAAATTCTAACAGAATTGGGGTGGTAGCTCGCGAAAGTGCAACATAAAGTTGGCCATGTCCAAAAATTGGTTCGGGTAAATAAATTCCAATTCTATTTAGACTTTGGCCTTGACTTTTATTAATTGTCATTGCATAACACACTCTTATTGGGAATTGTCTTCTTGTAAAAACAAATGGTAATTCTTTTGTGTTATGAATGAAGTTAATCCTTGGAATGTAAACTCTAGTCCCAATTGATGTACCTGTTATTATGTATGCCTCTATAACACGTGGTAATAACTGAGAAACTAATAATCTAGTTCCATTACACAAACCATTTTTTATCTATATTGCGAATTAACATAATGGGGGTATTCTTTTTCAGTTTAACACAGTGTTTTGGAATACCATTGAAATTTAAAGTATTTAGATATTCAATAGGATATATCATGTCAATGTCACCAGCATTCGAATGTGGGACCATTGAATCTGTACTTAAGTAGGAAACATAATCGCCTGGTGATAAATTTAAGACAATATCATTTATTTCGTTGACAGTCTCGTTTTTTGGACATATAAGCGCTCGTTCTGCCATTGTTGTTGCCGTCGGGTTGAAAAGGTTGTTGTCGTCATAAACAAACCTAACCAAATCACATATGGCCAAATCACTGTCTTCAATCACCATTTCAGCCGGAATTTGAATAACTTTGGTATCTGCCTGTTTTGGTACCGTTTGTTCACCTTCCTCACCATTTCCAATTCTTAGTAACCATTCTGTGAACATCTGTGTGTTAGTCGGTGATGATGTTTTAAGGATGATGTTAAAACTCTGAGATTTGTGGAAAGGATATGTACAACAAAATGTTTCCAAAGGTATGATCTTGGAAGAGATGAGGCAAGGATTTCCTCTTTTGTACCCTTTGGTTTAAACGGTAATGTTTGTCTAAAGTCACCTCCTAACAATACAGATTTTCCACCAAAAGGTACGTTTATGTTGCCTGTTAAATCTTGCAAAGTTTTGTCTAGTGATTCAAAACATCTACACGATCACTCATCGGTGCTTCATCCCAAACAATTAATGTAGTTTCTAAGAGAAGGTTGGCTAAGTTTGTATTCTTCTTGATATAACACACTGATTCGTCATTCAGTTCAAGTGGTATCTTGAACCTCGAATGTGCAGTACGACCGGACGGCAATAATGATGTTATTCCTTATGCTGCAATTGCCAAAACAATGTGACCGGTTGATCTTAATGCTGATATAATAGTCTTCCATAGGTAAGTTTTGCCAGACCCACCATGACCATAACGAATAGTAAAATCTGTGATGACCTCTCAAAGCTAGATAAGACATGATCATAGGCCGCTTTTTGTTTGGTTGGAGGTTTGCTTTTAACGACAGATGTTCACGGTGTAAAGCTTCCTTATCATAACTTTTTTCTTCAAGTAGCAAGACATTCCTTAAAACAGACATTGTACTTTCTGTAGGCAAGGGTAATCCGAAATCTGCTAAAGACTTTGGGCTAGTGTTTGAATTTAATAGTAATTCAAGCTCGCATAAGACAAATTGTTTTAAGTAGAGTCATTTATTGATCTGTTTGAATGACGAAGGCTAACATCGATATTATAAGCCAAATCATCAGCCATACTTTTCCAGGTGGCATCCCATAGCGTTGTTGGATTTGACACATTACAAAAATAGTATGTGAACGAATAGCAGCCTTAGCTGTGCAGATGTTGCCCATTCTGTTGCTTCAGTGATAGTACCTAACCATTCTTTATCATCCCCTATTAAGCCTAATTTCTCACACGCCTGCCTAAAATTTGCAAATATTTCGCCTGTTACAGTACGTATATCTGCAAATGAACAACATCCGTTTGATGACCAAGTAACATTCTTAGATAGAACAGTTCTCCACATGTAGGATGTACGTAGGCAAGTCTACTGACAGCATGTGTTCGCTTAGATGTTCTTTTAATCCATGTTTTTGAAGACACATCCCATCTGTACTTTGAAAGATAATCAATGTAGCGAAGATGTAAGCCATTGTTCGAAGTTGATTGCTGAAAATGTTTTTCTGTAACATTATTGGCTAACCATTCAGTAAGTGTAGTTTGGATGCATATTCATTGCTGATAACGTCCACTAAGTTCTGTGATTGCCGAAATGTGAGATTTTGTTTGCCTTCTAAATGTACCGCTAAAATCTGAACAGGCGGATTTCAGTGATGAATTGGGAAGGTGAAAATCCGCCATGAAGCCTCATGAGGACATATAAACCGGCCGTCAAGATAATTTTTAATCTCGTCAATAACCTCCGGTGTATCATGCGTACTACCTCCAGAATGACCAATATCTTGAGTCACTGTAAAGCGAACTCTGTCTGCACCTTTTGAGATGTATTTGAAAAGATATTTATAAGCATACTCCAACCGCAATATTCAACATTAATATGTGCATCGAAATGCAGAAGAAGTTTTCTATTGTACGGAACAACAAATCCATTATCCAGGGACACGCCACGTTTCAAATGTCGGCGGTTATCCTTACGCCTTTTGTAATGGATGTAACCACCGTTATCAATACGTGTTTGCAATTCATAACCCTTGGGAAACGATTTTGAGCAGATACCGTCTTTCATGCACGGTGAACTCAATCTTGCCAATCCACACGGACCATGCAACATAAAAGTTGTTACAATCCTGTGTAATGCAGCATCGGTTGTTGGATCAGGGAGTTCGGCACTTATATAGCGGTCCACATCTTCTGGATTACGTATACGGCATTGTTAGTGACCCATAATAACGTATGACAATGGGGGAGGCCTTTTTTCTGGAATTCAATAGTGTAAAGCTCTGAGGTAAAACGGAAATTTTGACTGAGTAAAAAAAATATTTCATGTGAACGGTATATTTCTAAATCAGGAATAAGATAACATAGATTAAGAGTACCTGCAGTTACATCACCAAATGGTTTAACTCTATTCAAGTATTTTATGAAAGATCGTACTTTCATTTGGAAAACCCGAGCTATGATGTCAGGTCTATCCTGTACACATGAGACACCAGCAGCAGAAATTTCTCTAGTAATATCAGGCCATTTGACATTACATGTGAATGTGATGAAGTATTGCGGGTTACCGAACACACGGCATAAAGCCAATGCATCCTGATAATGTTTGTACATGTACCTTGGGCCACCAGTGAATGATGATGGTAACACTACACGTTGACCTACATTACGTGCCTCTATATCACCACGACAAATAGCATCCTGCACCCCGTCCAGGAATTCACATCGAATATCTTGTTGATTATTTCGTATGTAGTCAAGCCGTGAATGTTCAACACAAACATACGCATCAACAATGTACTGTTGGAAAAGGCGACCGGCATGGAGAAGATGTGTATATAAACCCTGGCGGTTGTGAATTTGATACCGGTAAAACATGGATGGCGTCAGATTACGGCCTTCTGTTTCTTCACTCACTGATATTTGTAGTTCAGGAGACCATCCTTGTTCTGCATAAGGGAACAGGAGAGGATATTGCAGTGGCATGTAGGCGGGGTGAAGTTTGCTAACTCTATGTGGTAAGTTGTCCTTTCCGCGAATAATGATATCAAAATCATCTGATGCAGAGTATGAATCACAAACAATTGTGCCGATAACACCTGCAGAGGGTTGTCATACCTTCTATCTTTTTACGGCAAAAAACTTAATTAAGAAGTTTGGAACCACATGCTGAGCACATAACTCTCTTGCCGTCCTAAAAATTTTAACATATTCATTAACCTCATCTAGCATTTCAGTTAGTGCCGATACAATAGCAACAGACAAAGCTGAAGTACTATCATCAGAAAAGAACCGAAGTTTGTTGGAAATATCGTTTTCACCATCGAAGACATACATCTGTAAAAATCTAGGCCGATCGCCAGGGTTTGGGCACACAGAACCAATCCAATGAGAAACCTGACCGGTAACACGGAAAACATACGGGGATCCACCTTGATTGACAGAATTATCGACAGTAGCACCAAAAGATTTCATGGAAAACATTGCATTATAAGCGCGAATATTACATATAAAATTAGGGTCAGAGAAAAGCGATTTGAGTAACTCCGGAGGTTGCACGGGATAATGCAGAAGCATTCTTCCAGCGTTGCAGCACCTGTGATATCGACGTCTTTGTTGGGTAGGAAAAGATGCCAAACGTTCATCATACCAAAAAAGTGTGCCGCAAAACTCACAAACCTTATCACAGCTTCCCAAATCTGCATAATCAGGAGAGATAATCGAAGAGCTGTCATCACTCATTGTACGATCCTGGGCAACGCCTGATGGTGAAGGCACATCCTGTATAGTTTGCGAGTCACGACGCACGGAAGATTGAACCGTTGATAAAAGGCAATATAAATAATAAGCAAAAATACAAATTTTAGAGCTATAAAAAGTGCTTTGCAAAACTCACAAACCTCATCACAACTTCCCAAATCTGCATAATTAGAAGAGATAATCGAAGAGTTGTCATTACTCATTGTACGATCCAGGGCAACGCCAGATGGTGAAGGCACATCTCGTATAGATTGTGAGCCAGGACGCGCAGAAGATTGAAGCATTGATATACGACGTAGAGATTGTAAACGGGTTTCACCTGTGGCCTCAAACCCTGAGATTGAAGATGAAGGAGCACCCAAAGGAGCTATTTCCTTACGTTTACGTTTAGGCATTGGATTCTAAAAAGGCAATATAAATAATAAGCAAAAATACAAATTTTAAAGCTATAAAAAGAGCCATAACGCCAAACATAAATCGTGAAACAACCTTTTTTTAGCGGTAGTCAAACACTATTATCAAAGGCATCCCAAATACAACTACAGTTCTAAAGATTTCCGTAAGTACAAGCATATTAAATTCAACAAAGCATTCTACAAATGCATATAATTCCACTTTAGTAAAAATAGTAACGACATATATCACATGAGAACATACCTGCGTATAGAACCAACACAATGCATAAACTGCTGATAATGTCAAAAGACAGCACCGCTACAAACAAATATAAAATATATGACAACATTAGTGTTAACTGTTACAAAAACATTAGGAAAAGAAAAAAGAGATATAAGTGTAAAGAAGATAAGAGGAGAAGGATATAGTCATACCCGAGCAATAAGAAAAGACCAAAACATAAACAATGATAATAAAGATAATATTATAACAAAGAAACAACCTAATAATCTACAAAATACACATAACATGATAAAAGTAAGATACTATAGTTGCAATGAATAAAAGGACCACCTGACATTGCCCTCAAATAATTTTAAAAAAAAGGAACAATTACAACCAACAAAAGCCCAACCTATTGGGCTCAGGTAGTGGTGAAACTGAGCCGAGAGTTAAGTGTTGTGGAGAGTGATTTGAGGGCGGGGGATGTCGGTGGTAAGCAACAATTCACAAAAACATGATCAACGACAAGATTTTTGAACAAAATTTCGTTCATAACTGACAGTAATAACCAATTGATCCTTGAATTATAACATCATCAAACACCAATATCAACACATAATTGGGTGTTCAAAGATGAAGCAAACTCATTTCCAATCAAAGCAAGTTATCCCCAATTCAAATTCCAATCCAAACCTCAATTTTCAATCAACATCAATCCATAAAACTGAACAAATAACTTTCAATTCACAGCATTTTCATCAATTTAAGTAAAAATCAAACAATTCCACCTTAGTAAACCCAACAGCAGTTGTTGGTAATAAAGTTCAGCCAGGTGTAAAAGGTAAACCCAAAGCATACGGTTCAATAATCCCAAAACACCTGAGGTCAGGCAACCCAAAGCACCAACCGGATCAAGAACCCACGGTTTACCCAAGTACCAACATCAGCCGGATCAACATAATCCCAAAACACCTGGTGTACTTTATGCAGCCTGGTGTAAGGTAAACCCAAAGCACCAACATCAGCCGGATGAAGAACCCACGGTTATGTAAGGCCCCGTTCTCGGGCACCTCACAGTCGGTCATTCACAGCATAAAACATACATATATAAATTTAAGCAGCGGAATTAAGTTAACAAAAACCATCCATTCATTATAAAAACTGTTGTTAAGCAATACATTCTAGTTTCTACGTCACAAAATAATTAGTCGAATGAATTACAAAACAACAGTGTCGTCAAAACATAATTTGGATGTCAGTCTTGCCCGTCAAGTAGCCACCCCCGTGTGCCATCCTCAGCAACCTGTCACCTGCCAACTGGAAAATACATAAAAGTCAGCGTTGCTGAGTGAGTTCTAGTTTTGTAGATTAAAATACTTTTACTTTTCATTTCATGGAAAAACCTTTCTTTACTTATATGCGGTCACACAAGTACGTACACAGATAATATTATTATTATCTTCGTCGTTCATTCTTTAACTTTCATTCGTGTGCCGTTCATCGTTTACATTCATATTCTTTCTTTCATATTAGTTCTTCCATTCGTACGTATCTTACTTTCATTCATTCATGCATTACATACGTTCATACATTCATTTCATTCATACCTTCATTGCATACGTACGATCATTTCTTTCATTCATGCGTTCATTACATTCTTTCGTACTTTCATTCATTAATCTTTACTTAAGCTGTGAGTCTGTTGCGACACCAAGTCACTCACCTCTAAGCCAATCTCGAGGATTGACCTACATACTGTGAGTCTGTTGTGACACCAAGTCACTCACCCCTAAGTCAATCACAAAGATTGACCTACATCCTGTGAGTCTGTTGCGACACCGAGTCGCTCACCTCTAAGTCGGTCACAAAGAATGACCTACATCCTGAGTCTGTTGCGACACCGAGTCGCTCACCTCTATGCCAATCTCGAGGATTGACCCTGTGTGCATCCTCCGGGTAGCTAACCCGCATCACAGTTGAGCTAACACCTGCCAGGGGTGTGCACCTCCATTCATTTGCTTGCAAGCCTTTCTCACGTTCATTCGTTCATTTATTAATGCATGCATTCATTCATCGTGTTCCTTTTTCATTATCTTTCATCTTACGTTCCATTTCTCTTTATCATTAATATTTTACTTATTAATGATTATGCTCTTCGTTAAATCCTTAAACATTCCTTATCATGCCTTTTTCATACTTAACAATATAATAATAATATTGTTAACGATAATAAAATACTGATAATAGTATCAGTAATAATAAGGGTTAATCAATTATCATCATTACATTCATAAAACATCATCATTTATTAACCCTAGTCAACTCTGGTCAAAATCCCATAAATCACTTTCCAGAAAATTTCTGTAAAAATTCTAAGTGTTCAGTCGTATGAGCACTATGCAGTCGTATGAGCCCTGCTCAGTCGTATCACCTTCTCAGTCGTTTCACCTTAACTTAGAAAATTTTTCTAAGTCATACGACCACTGTTCAGTCGTATCATTCCCCAGACTTAGGAAATTTCTATAGGTCATACGACCACTGTTCAGTCGTATCATCCCTCATACTTAGGAATTTCCAATGGTCATACGAACACTGTTCAGTCATATGATCCTATACTTAGAACATCTCTAATGGTCATACGACAACTATTTAGTCGTATAACCCCACACTTAGAATAATTCTAATGGTCATACGACCACTGTTCAGACATATAATCACACACTTAGAAAATTTCAAATGGTCATACGACCACTGTTCATCATATGACCCTACACTTAGAAAATCTAATGGTCATACGAACACTGTTCAGTCATATGACCATTATTTGGACTGATTAGTCGTATTAGCAGCCTATTCATGTGTCTAAGTCATATTTCAGTCCCCAAACATCATAATACCTATTTCTAAGCATGTACATATGATTTCAGGCATAAACTTAACATAAACATAGGCATATGTACACTCTAAAACATACTCTGTAATCATACACATGCACATATCATACGGGTTTCATACACAAATCCATAAAACATACATACATGCATTTTCCAGCCCCAAATCATTTAAAAACGAGTAAAAAGGGGGCCTAGAACTCACCTTTGCTGCTTCCAATCTTAACACTCTCCACCCGAGCTTCTTCAAACGATTTCAAATTCTAGAAGCCTTCTAAACACACTCTTGAACACATACAAACACATGTAAGCATATAACCGAGGCTAAGGTTAGCCAAGAACAACTAAACTTCACGAATTCTTACCTTGAATTCGAATTTTGCTTGAATTCCCTTCTCAAAGCCGAAGCTTCTGTCTTCTTTCTCTCTCTAAAAATCGAACAAAGTGTTGTGCAGAGTGAAAATGGGCGGCCATGCCACCTTTTCACCAACTTTTACCAACTTTGTAAGATTTTTATCATTTTACACCTTTGGTCCCTCAACTTGGGGTTGACTTCCTTTTCCTCCTTTTTATTTCTCTTTTATTCTTTTATTTCCTTTTAATAAGAATTACGGGTGTTACAAGTCCACCCCCCTTATATAGGTTTCGTCCCCGAAACCTGTCATTCCTCAAACAGATGTGGGTAATGTTGCCTCATCTCCTCTTCAGTCTCCCACGTAGACTCGGATCCCTTCCTGTGCTTCCACTGTACACGCACAAGAGGAACCACTTTATTCCTCAACCCTTTTCTTTACGATCAATGATTGTCACTGGTTGCTCCATAATTGAGCCGTTCGTCTACTTCAATATCCTCCAGTGGAACAATCATATCTTCATCAACTAAGCACTTCCTCAGATGAGATACATGGAATGTGGGATGAATTCCACTTAACTCATCTGGCAGTTCAAGTCGATAGGCCACCTCTCCTACTCGTGCGACAATTCGGAAAGGTCCTATGTATCTCGGGCTTAGCTTACCTCTTTTCCTGAATCTAATAATCCCTTTCCAAGGTGAGACCTTCAACATAACTCGGTCACCAACCTTGAACTCTATCGGTCTTCGCCTCTTGTCAGCATACGACTTTTGCCTATCTTTCGCCGCCTTCATGAAGGCTTTGATCTTTTCTAATTTCTCAGTCGTTGCTTCAATCACCTCAACACCTCCCAGTTCCTTCTGCCCAATGTCTCCCCAACATACGGGCGTCCTACATCTCCTACCGTATAGCATCTCGTAGGGTGGCATGCCAATACTGGCATGATAGCTATTGTTGTACGAGAATTCCGCTAACGGCAAGTGATCATCCCAACTTCCTCCAAAATCGATCACGCACGCCCGGAGCATGTCCTCGAGGGTTTGGATCGTCCTCTCAGACTGACCGTCTGTCTGAGGGTGATATGCTGTACTAATGTGTAGCCTCGTCCCCATTGCATCATGAAATCTCCTCCAAAACTTGGAGGTAAACCGGGTGTCACGATCAGACACAATAGACACCGGTACACCATGACGAGCTACAATTTCCTTGATGAACAGATCCGCCAATCTTTCAGATGAGTACGTTTCACGGATCGGTAGGAAGTGGGCACTCTTCGTCAGACGGTCAACTATCACCCATATAGCATCATACCCTTTAGGGGTACGTGGTAACTTTGTGATGAAGTCCATGGTGATGTGCTCCCACTTCCACTCGGGTATATCCAACGGTTGGATCTTCCCGTAAGGCTTCTGGTGTTCTGCCTTTACTTGTAAGCAAGTTAGGCATTTACTCACGTACTCCACTACGTCACGTTTCATACCCGGCCACCAGTAATCCTTCTTCATATCGTGGTACATTTTGGTAGCACCGGGATGAATGGAGTATCGAGTCTTATGGGCCTCATCCAAATCTTCCCACGTAGATCCCCGTATCGAGGAATCCACATTCGCCCAAATCGGGTCTTAACACCAAGAGTGTTCTCACCCAATTCCGTAACTAGACCTCTCATCCTTTCAGAGTTAAGACGTTCTTCTTTCAAAGCCTCGTCTTGAAATTCCTTAACCTGTGTCATCACCTCAGAGGTCATAATTAGCTGATAAGCCTTCACCCGAATCGGCTCAGGCCTTTCCTTCCGGCTAAGGGCATCAGCCACCACATTGGCCTTGCCCGGGTGGTAATGGATCTCACAATCATAATCTTTTATCAGCTCCAACCACCGCCTCTGCCTCATGTTTAGGTCCTTCTGCTCGAAGAAGTACTTCAAGCTCTTGTGGTCCGTGAAGATGGTGCACTTCGTCCCGTAGAGATAGTGCCGCCAAATCTTCAACGCGTAGACCACCGCGGCTAATTCTAGATCATGTGTGGGATAGTTGACTTCGTGGGTCTTCAGCTGTCGAGATGCGTAGGCTATCACCCTTCCACGTTGCATCAATATGCAACCTAGCCCAGAATAAGATGCATTCGAATAGACCACTAAGTCTTCATTCCCCTCGGGCAATGTCAAGACAGTAGCTTGTGTTAGCCTCGTCTTCAACTCCTCAAAGGCCGTCTCCTGCTCTCGACCCCATACGAATTTCACGTCCTTACGGGTCAATCTTATAAAAGGTGAGGCTATCTTGGAGAAGTCTTGAATAAATCTCCTGTAATAGCCCGCCAACCCCAAGAAGCTGCGAATCTCGGATGGCGTCTTTGGTGATTTCCATTGCATCACAGCCTCAACCTTTGCTGGGTCCACCATGATTCCCTCTGCATTTACCACGTGACCCAGAAATTGCACCTCGCGTAGCCAGAAAGCACATTTGGAGAACTTAGCATACAGTTTCTCCCTTCTCAAAGTCTCCAATACTTCCCGAATGTGACCGGCATGCTCTTCTTCGCTCCTCGAATAAATCAGGATATCATCGATGAACACAATCACTGATTTATCAAACATTGGCCGACACACTCGGTTCATCAAGTCCATAAAAGCAGCTGGCGCGTTAGTTAGACCAAATGACATAACGAGAAACTCATAGTGTCCATAACGCGTACGAAAAGCTGTTTTAGGAATGTCCTGCTCCTTTACCTTCAATTGATGGTAGCCAGATCGAAGATCTATCCTCGAGAACCAACTGGCACCCTGGAGCTGGTCGAACAAGTCATCGATCCTCGGTAACGGATACCGATTCTTTATGGTCAACTTGTTCAATTCACGGTAGTCGATACACATCCTCATGCTACCTGTCCTTCTTTTTCACAAATAAGACCGGAGCACCCCAAGGAGAGATACTCGGTCTAATGAAGCCCTTGTCAAGCAACTCCTGCAGTTGCTCCATCAACTCCTTCATCTCCGTAGGAGCTAATCGATATGGTGCCTTGGCGACAGGTTGGGCACCGGTATTAAGTCAATTTGAAATTCAATTTCGCGGTCAGGTGGCAATCCCGATAAGTCTTCCGGGAACACATCTGGAAACTCGCACACAACCGGAACGTCGGATAGTTGTGGTGTTGGCGTTTCCACATCCTTCACATAACATAGGTAGGCGTTGCACCCACGCCTCATGCACTTCCCCGCCACCGCCATCGAAATCACCTTCGGAATCACGTTACCCGATCACCGTATATTGTCACCAGACTTCCGTCAGATGCCGTCAATCTAATCATCTTCTTTCGACATACGATATTCGCTTCATAGGTTGCCAACCAATCCATCCCTAGTACTACATCAAATCCACCTAGGAGCATCACATGTAATCTAGCAGCAAACCTATGACCTTCTAATTCTATGGCGCAGTCCTCTATCACATCAGTAACTCTAGTGGACTTACCAATAGCGGTTTCTACTTCAAAGGGCTCATCAATGCATTTACCACTAACAGGCAATTTAGCACAGAAAGTAGCAGAAATGAAACTCTTACTAGCACCAGAATCAAATAACACAGAAGCAAGAGTTTGATTTACTAGAAACGTACCTGACACAACATCGGGGTCCGTCCTAGCCTCCTCTCGGGTCATGGTGAAAGCTCTGGCGCTCGCCTTCTGCCCTTCAGTCCCGGCTGTCTTCTTTGCCCCGGAACTCTCCACCCTCTGCTTCCTGCAGTCTTTGCTCATATGGCCCACCTCGCCGCAGTTATAACACCTCAGCTCCTTACAGTCTTTCAAGATGTGGCCCGGCTTCCCACACTTGAAACACACGTTGAGCCCCGATCTGCACTCACCCGTATGCTCCTTCCCTCACTTGCCACACCTTTTGGGCCTCGAGCTTGATGACCCCACCCTACGGTCATCCTTTCTCATCCTTTTGTTGTTCGGGGTAAAGCCACCACGCCCAAACCGTTTCCCATTCCAGTTTCGGTCACCACCACCAGCCTTCTTCACCTCCGCATCTGCTACCTCCCTCTCATCATAAAGCCTCCCAGCCAAATCTACTGCCGACCTAAAAGTGCTTGGTCGTGCAGCAATCAAATGCCTACGAATATCGGCTGGTAGCCCCTGTATATACCGGTTAATCTTGCGAGATACCGGTGTCACCTGATCTGGCACCAGCCTCGCCATCTCATTGAACTTGGCATTGTATTGCTGGTGGTTCATGGTTCCCGCCTCGAGTTGCAGAAACTCTCTCTCAATCTTATCAAGTTCCCTGTGAGGACAGAATTCCTCAATTACCAGCTTCTTCAACTCGGGCCACTTCATCTTGCTTATAGCCCTACTACCCTCAGCTTGGACAATATTGTCCCACCAACATAGTGCTGAGTCAGTAAAGGAGTGGGTGGCAAACTTCACCTTCTGATCCTCCCGGCACTCGCTGATCTCAAGTACCGCCTCCATCTCCCTTATCCAACGGTGGGCTGCAGCAGCATTACCATTCCCGTCAAAAGTCGGGGGCCTCCATCTCCCTTATCCAACGGTGGGCTGCAGCAGCATCTTCCTCTTCATCAGATACTACTATCTTTGGATCCGGTCGTTCCTCTCCTCCCTTGCTTTCCTTCCCAGTTGACCCTCTCCTATCCTCCTTCTCCTTTCTCTCCTCATTCCTCACAGCACGAATAACATCCGTCACCACAGATGGCATAACTGCCTGCAGGACTTGTGTACCTCATCAGCAATCGCCTCCCTAGCTGAGGCATTCAGGCTCGCATTCTCAGTTTCTTCGTTCCTATCAGGAACCTCAGGGTTCACGGGGGTCGTCTCTGGAGCTTTAGTACTGTTCCTAGTCGTACGCGGACGACCTCTACCTCTAGCAGCTTTGGTAGGTTTCTTCCCAGCCATTCTCCTATGCGCTATAAGATTCAAACACTAAAACAGTCATTCAAGGAACAGCTCAGTTTATGTCAAGTATAGTAAGTCCCTAATTACAGTGGCCAGTTGTGATTAGCCACTTACTTTACTCTTCACACCCCAAGCACTTCCTATCCTGACTACATCAGCATCTAAATCTACTAAGAACACATAAATCACATAGCACGCGCACATAATACTGATTAACTCTTAAAAAAAACAATACCTGATGGCACATGGCTACTCGGCTGACATCCCTCTTTCCGTCCCATTCTCAGTTTAAGTTAAGGTTTATTTTGAAAATTTACCCATTTTACTTAAACTTTGGCTCTGATACCAACTTGTAAGGCCCCGTTCCCGGGCACCTCACAGTCGGTCATTCACAGCATAAAACATACATATTATAAATTTAAGCAGCGGAATTAAGTTTAACAAAAACCATCCATTCATTATAAAACTGTTGTTAAGCAATACATTCTAGTTTCTACGTCACAAAATAATTAGTCGAATGAATTACAAAACAACAGTGTCATCAAAACATAATTTGGATGTCAGTCTTGCCCGTCAAGTAGCCACCCCCGTGTGCCATCCTCAGCAACCTGTCACCTGCCAACTGGAAAATACATAAAAGTCAGCGTTGCTGAGTGAGTTCTAGTTTTGTAGATTAAAATACTTTTACTTTTCATTTCATGGAAAAACCTTTCTTTACTTATATGCGGTCACACAAGTACGTACACAGATAATATTATTATTATCTTCGTCGTTCATTCTTTAACTTTCATTCGTGTGCCGTTCATCGTTTACATTCATATTCTTTCTTTCATATTAGTTCTTCCATTCGTACGTATCTTACTTTCATTCATTCATGCATTACATACGTTCATACATTCATTTCATTCATACCTTCATTGCATACGTACGATCATTTCTTTCATTCATGCGTTCATTACATTCTTTCGTACTTTCATTCATTAATCTTTACTTAAGCTGTGAGTCTGTTGCGACACCAAGTCACTCACCTCTAAGCCAATCTCGAGGATTGAACTACATACTGTGAGTCTGTTGTGACACCAAGTCACTCACCCCTAAGTCAATCACAAAGATTGACCTACATCCTGTGAGTCTGTTGCGACACCGAGTCGCTCACCTCTAAGTCGGTCACAAAGAATGACCTACATCCTGTGAGTCTGTTGCGACACCGAGTCGCTCACCTCTATGCCAATCTCGAGGATTGACCCTGTGTGCATCCTCCGGGGTAGCTAACCCGCATCACAGTTGAGCTAACACCTGCCAGGGGTGTGCACCTCCATTCATTTGCTTGCAAGCCTTTCTCACATTCATTCGTTCATTTATTAATGCATGCATTCATTCATCGTGTTCCTTTTTCATTATCTTTCATTTTACGTTCCATTTCTCTTTATCATTAATATTTTACTTATTAATGATTATGCTCTTCGTTAAATCCTTAAACATTCCTTATCATGCCTTTTTCATACTTAACAATATAATAATAATATTGTTAACGATAATAAAATACTGATAATAGTATCAGTAATAATAAGGGTTAATCAATTATCATCATTACATTCATAAAACATCATCATTTATTAACCCTAGTCAACTCTGGTCAAAATCCCATAAATCAGCTTTCCAGAAAATTTCTGTAAAAATTCTAAGTGTTCAGTCGTATGAGCACTATGCAGTCGTATGAGCCCTGCTCAGTCGTATCACCTTCTCAGTCGTTTCACCTTAACTTAGAAAATTTTTCTAAGTCATACGACCACTGTTCAGTCGTATCATTCCCCAGACTTTGGAAATTTCTATAGGTCATACGACCACTGTTCAGTCGTATCATCCCTCATACTTAGGAATTTCCAATGGTCATACGAACACTGTTCAGTCATATGATCCTATACTTAGAACATCTCCAATGGTCATACGACTACTATCAGTCGTATAACCCCACACTTAGAATAATTCTAATGGTCATACGACCACTGTTCAGACATATAATCACACACTTAGAAAATTTCAAATGGTCATACGACCACTGTTCAATCATATGACCCTACACTTAGAAAATCTAATGGTCAAACGAACACTGTTCAGTCATATGACCATTATTTGGACTGATTAGTCGTATTAGCAGCCTATTCATGTGTCTAAGTCATATTTCAGTCCCCAAACATCATAATACCTATGTCTAAGCATGTACATATGATTTCAGGCATAAACTTAACACAAACATAGGCATATGTACACTCTAAAACATACTCTGTAATCATACACATGCACATATCATACGGGTTTCATACACAAATCCATAAAAACATACATACATGCATTTTCCAGCCCCAAATCATTTAAAAACCAGTAAAAAGGGGGCCTAGAACTCACCTTTGCTGCTTCCAATCTTAACACTCTCCACCCGAGCTTCTTCAAACGATTTCAAATTCTTAGAAGCCTTCTAAACACACTCTTGAACACATACAAACACATGTAAGCATATAACCGAGGCTAAGGTTAGCCAAGAACAACTAAACTTCACGAATTCTTACCTTGAATTCGAATTTTGCTTGAATTCCCTTCTCAAACCCGAAGCTTCTGTCTTCTTTCTCTCTCTAAAAATCGAACAAAGTGTTGTGCAGAGTGAAAATGGGCGGCCATGCCACCTTTTCACCAACTTTTACCAACTTTGTAAGATTTTTATCATTTTACACCTTTGGTCCCTCAACTTTGGGGTTGACTTCCTTTTCCTCCTTTTTATTTCTCTTTTATTCTTTTATTTCTTTTTAATAAGAATTACGGGTGTTACAGGTTAAAGAATAACATCAGTAAATAGTAAATACCACCAAAATTAACTACCCAAAAAGATAATAACATCACTAACCAATTCAAGCTAGCATATGCAATGGAAAAAACCAGCATAGATCAGAAAAAATGAACTCAAGAGCCCAAAAGTGGTGCAGAAACTACAAAGATTACAAGTTCTTGTTCTTGAAGAAATTTGGGGCAAAATAAGTTGTAAACGGATCAAACCCACATAAAAAACCAAACAGATTCCACGTGGGCAACAATGAAATAAGCAAATAGTGTCGGCAACTTTGTGGGAAATCCCAAAACTCAAACTTGAAAGCAGTTTACCTGTGAGAAATCCAAGAGACAATTGACCGTTTACCCAATTGCATATCGATGATCAACAAATTCGAACAGCCTTCATCGCCGGCAACCAGTCGGAGGTCAGTGTCGCTTGTGTGTGAGGGGTGAAATCGGGGATTTCAAGAATTGAGGGAATCCTCTCCGGAGATGGTCCGGCGGCTAAAAGGGTGGTCGCCCTGTTTAGATGAATCGTTGGTCTTCAAAAAGCTTAACTTCACACACCAAAATGTTTAGATGAATCGTTGGTCTATGTACAAAGTTATTGAAAAAGCAAATGATGGAACAATGAAATGGTGGAAACTACAACTTACAGTGATGAATCGTTGAGAAGATGAAGATGAGCGTGTTTTGTTGTAGAAGTCAGTGGCAATTAGGGGTTTTAGAGGTTGTAAGTGGTTTCTAGAAGTGGGTACTGTTCATCATGCGATCATGGGTGTTTTCCGGCGATCTTGTTGGCGTGATGGACGCGGTAGTCGCAGGCGGAGCACAGGGCGGCGTCGTCGGCGTGTCTTTGTTGCAGAAGTCGCACTGGATCTTCATCAATGGAGGTTTTGGTGGTGATGATGGTGGTGGTGGTGTGAAATTGGGAGTGATGGGTGTTTCGATTGGATGAAAAGGACCAGAGGGGTGGAAATATCAAAATTGCCCCTTGGTACTATTCATCACGTCAAATCACAGTTGGTAAATTAATATTAGGTAATATTGATATTGATCGTTTGCATAGATCAGAACTACAGTTAAATAGATAGAATTATTGTTTGGCTTATGTAAAGTCGTTAAGATAAGCTGAATCTTAGTGGACTCAAATGCATACAAATACACAGTCTACAGTGACTAATATAATGGACGCATAGATTAATAGTGTACGTCGCAACACGCTTTGAGCTTATTTCTAGTTATTATTATTTGGCAAGAAATATTGTTGTTTTTTTAATGGTAAAGACCATCCAAAATATACATAGGGAATGTCTTTAACTGAGTTTCTCAAGAGAATTTGAGGTGTCTTACTACTATTGTCAAGAAAAACATAATTAAAGTTATTTGATATGTGATGAGATAAAACATATAAATAAAATAAAATTAGGATTTCATCCCGCGCATTACACTGGGTTTCCCAATAAACAAAACCGTGTCGTGAAAGCGATCACTCCCACATAAATCCCTAAATCGTCTTTTATCGTAAAAGTTATCGTCACTCGTTGTTGTTCACCCATATCCGTCACATTACAATAATTATAACAATAACCACTATAGTCTACGTGTGCAAATAAAGAAAATAGTGAAAATAGATAAATGAATATATAATAATAAAATAATATCTTTAACCATTCAACTCTAATTCGTTCTCTCATTTTGTTACCCATCTGGTCGTCATACACCTTCACGTCGGCGACAATCACCACCACCACTGCACGCAGCCAAGCAACCACCTCCGCCGAAGCTCACCGGCTTCCATCTCGCCGTCTACCTCCGTACATTGACCATTCAACCTTCTTCCTTTCTCTCTACCTTCTCCGCATTCCCTCTTCTCACCCCCCACTTCTCGAAAGCTAAACCCCCACATCGCCTCTCTCTTTGCGTCGCGACCACCTCCGACCACCACCACAACCAACCTGCCAGCTACACCACCACCATCATGTTCTTCCAATAATCGTTACAGCTAGGGAGATGTCACGAAATTGCTCTGTGAACTGCAAAGAAGAATTGAAGGAACCTGGTTGTGTCGTTGAGAGAGGAAGAAAGTCCCCAATTTCATGATGTACAACAACAATGCATTAATAGACAACTTCTTATGCATTTAGAAGTTTGTAATTACAAGTATATAAATGTGATAGCTAAGGAAACATCAAAACCCAAATCTCCAAATTTATAGGCATTTAAACAAATTATTTAACATAATTTTTAAAATAATACTAGAAGGATGACCCATGTGCTTGCATATCTCATATAATGATTGTTGTAACGCCCGAAATTCCCAAATCAAGCCATTAATAATAATGGGCTTTTAACGGTTAATAAAAAAGTATAATATAAGTTAGTGGGCTATGGACTAAATTAACCCTAATGGGCTATGTTTTGATGGGTTTAAGGGCCCTTAATCAGTCCTTAAACATGCATGATCAGCATCCATCGCATCATTTGCAACCCTAGCCCCAAGCTTCTAGAGAGAGAAAGTAGAGTGAGAAAGTGAAGATTTTGGAGGATTTGGAGCTTGGTTGCTTTGAAGATTGAAGATCTGAGTGTTGGAGCTTCAAACCACAAAAAGTGAAGATTTTGGAGGATTTGGAGCTTGGTTGCTATGAAGATTGAAGATCTGAGTGTTGGAGCTTCAAACCACAAGAAAGGAGCAACAAATCAAGGTAAGAATCGTCATCCAAACATCCATTTAGAACAGATCCGGATTTCTAGGGTTTTTGGTTCAAAAGTTTCAAAGAAACACATAAAGGTCAAACTTTTACGTATAAAAACGTGTAAAAAGTTAGATATGGTTTCATGGATGGTAAACCAAGGATTTGGACATAAAAAGTTAAGATTTTGAGTTAAAAACGGGCTGGTTCGTCATTTTTATGCATCCAGCGAAACTGTGAGCACGATCAGCGAAACTGTGGACTCATCCAGCGAAACTATGGACTCATCTAGCGAAACTAAGAGAGTTTCCAGCGAAACTGTAGTTTCGCCCTAGCGAAACTGTAGTTTCGCCCTAGCGAAACTGTAGTTTCGCCCTAGCGAAACTGTAGTTTCGCCCTAGCGAAACTGTAGTTTCGCCCTAGCGAAACTGTAGTTTCGCCCTAGCGAAACTGTAGTTCGCCCTAGCGAAACTGTAGTTTCGCCCTAGCGAAACTGTAGTTTCGCCCTAGCGAAACTGTAGTTTCGCCCTAGCGAAACTGTAGTTTCGCCCTAGCAAAACTACTGTGTTCGAGAAAACCATTAAGATTTAGCGAATCTAGGAAATTCCAACGAAAGTTGGGCGCTCATGGCAGCGAATCTGTCCAGCGAAACTGGCAGAAGTGCTGCCCAGCGAAACTGCCAGCGAAACTGTCAGCGAAATTGTGAATAAAATGACGTTTTTGTGTATTA
The DNA here is from genome assembly GCA_024085815.1 of Flaveria linearis. NCBI lineage: Eukaryota > Viridiplantae > Streptophyta > Magnoliopsida > Asterales > Asteraceae > Flaveria > Flaveria linearis. The sequence goes on along the minus strand of CM044001.1, from coordinate 90,415,913 downwards.
ACTTCCGTGCAGCTTGGGTATTCGGACTATAGCTTAAGTAACTTAGAATTGAAGCTATTTTGCTAAGTTCAGGTGAGTTCTAGACCCCTCCTTTACCCATTTTTAATGTTTTGGGGTGATATGCATACTAAAATACATACTTTTATCATGACGGTTTTTAAGACTTATTATCAAGAAAATAAAATTTTCTAAAGTAAAATGTGCCATTTAAATAGTTTAAAATAATTTTCGGGTGCGATGACCTGGCAGCCCGGCCCCAGCCAGGGGCATTGCCCCTTGGACTCCACTAGGGGCTGTCGCCCCCGAACCCCCGCTGTCCTCCGGAGGGTCAGTTATCTGGTTTATCTCTCATGTTTGATGAAATGTGAATGCTTAGACTAAGAGTTTACTTCTTATTATGTGTTAAGTGCATGTGAAAACTAAAGATATAAGTGAAACTTAAAGAACCGTAATTGGGCCCATAACGTGTACCTTGATAAAGTAAAGCCTTGCAAGCAATTAATAAAGAAAGGTTGCATCTGTTTTGCCCTCACGATGATAAAGTAAAGGCTCGAACAGGCAGGTCAGTAAGGCCTGGATTGGCATGACAATAATCACCTGTTTGGGTACGACAGTAAGGCCTAAATTGGCGTGTCGGTAAAGTCCTGTGTTTTCATAGGCACCGATAGTAACTGGGAATTGACAGATAAAGAAGAGTAATAATTGATAAGTAATGGCAAAGCACCGATAAAGCAATAACCCGTGTGTATCAATGTTCTGATAGATGATGATTATTTTCAAATGTTAAAGCTAATACCTCTTACAAAAGTCATTAACAAAGTAAACCTATAATTCATTCAGCGAAGCTGACTTTTTATGCATATTAGTTGACAGATGAGCGTTAGGGCTTATGGGATGGGAGCATGGATCTAAAGCTTCTTGGCATCTAAAGACTTGCATCCCTGATGAAGAAGAATTTAAGAGGATTTTAAAGAGTATTTGATGTTTAAAGACAATGTTTATATTTTAATTTAACTATTGTTGGATCATGATAAGGATGGTGCAACCAAAACCACTTCATAGTCACTTTTAGTGCTACATTAAAGGGCTTCCGAAGCCAAGCAAGAGATCTTCCGAGAGTCTGAGGAACAACAGCTGAAGATATCTACTGAAGGCAAAAGCTGAAGTCAACTGCTGAAGACAACAGCTAAAGCCAATAGCTGAAGACCATCTTCCGAAGACAAAGTCTGAGCTTCCGAAGACAAAGTCTGATGAAAGAGCTGAAGACAGTCTGAGCTTCCGAAGACAAAGTCTGATGAAAGAGCTGAAGACAAAGTCTGAGCTTCCGAAGATAAAGTCTGCTTCCGAAGACAAAGAAGAGTCCAAGCCTCGGAAGAAGCAGTCTTCCGAAGTATAAGTTCCTTCGGAAGAAAGAAGTTATTCTTCCGAAGTACTTTATCCTTCGGAAGACATTGCTATGACCAGCAGATAAAAGTATGGTCCCTGACAGTCCGCTGCAGACCTCTGATACAGCATGGCATCTTCCTAAAGAGACATGTTGTTGACCATACTTTATTCTACTGTTCACCTTTTTATGATAGTACATGTTACCAATCTTAGTTGGTGACAAAAGGTAAGTCAGGGATATGTCCTGACTACCAACTCTCAGGCAAAATGTCTGAAAGACCTCACCTAGAGTCTTGTAGATGTAAGGTTAGAGGTGTCCAGCTGGAATCAAAGTATACCCGGCTGTAGGTAGTATTATATATATCTTCTCCCTGTAACTCTTTAGATAAGCGATTTGAGTCCAAGTGTCTTGTAATCCTTTGAGTTGAGAAGCAATATATAAAAGTACCTTAAAAATTTACCTGCTGTGTTAATTTTCTTACTGCTTGTTACTTGTTATATTGTGATCAACTCTTCATAGACTGCTTGCTGAGTGTTGTTCACAATGAGTTGAGAGAAAAACCACCCACATTCGATCCTGCAATTGGTATCAGAGCTCCAGGCTCTTGATTGTGAGATCTTACCATCCAAATCAACCTGTTTTTCACTCCTCACTACAAACCACTCACTCAAATGGCTGCTCTCTCCAAGGCTGATATGGAAACCGGTACCATGACCAAGTCCCCACTGATCACCCCTGAAGACTTTGACACATGGTGTATCAGAATGGAAGGCTTCATCAAGTGTCAAGATTCAAGGATGTGGGACTCCATTGTCAATGGTCCTTTCATACCAAGCACCACTTCTGCTACTGGTAATCACATCATTCCAAAAGATGTTGATGATTACTTAGAAGAAGACAGGAAGAGAATAGAGCTGGATCAAAGGGCTATGACTTCTCTCCAAACTGCTCTCCCCAACTCAGTCTACAGACGCTTCAAGAAGTGCAAAACTGCTAAAGATTTATGGGAAGCACTGAAGCTGATGTATGAAGGATCTAAGGAAACCCAAGAGAACAAGAAGGATCTCTTGAAGCAGCAGTTTGAGAACTTTACTTTCACGGCTGGTGAGACCTTGACTCAACAATACTTCAGGTATGTTGAGCTAGTAGATACTCTGGAGGATATTGGAGTAGCTCTTGAGAATAGAGACATAGTTAGGAAGTTCATGTCTTCCCTTCCTAAACTATGGATACATTACTGTGTTGTAATCAAGAGAACTTCGGATCTTAAGATTCTTACTCTGACAGAGTTGTATGGTATCCTAAGTGCATTCCAGATGGAGATGAACATGCAGAACTCCTCTGGCCACTCCAATAACCAACTGAGTTCAGCCCTTCATGTGATTGAAAGGGAAAACACGAAACCACAACATCAGTTGCTGTGTTACCCTGACAACTCACGCAGCGGACCTTATATTACTCTACCTGAGACTCCAATGTCTCAAAAGGTTCAACACAACTCCTCTCAGGATAGTTGTGCCTTTGTCTCTGGAAGTGGACACTCTGGTGATTTTCAATACTGCTTTGATGATCTTGAGTGCTTCAGTCCAGATGATGTGGAGTATATGGATATTGCCCAGCAGATGGCTCTTTTAACTTACAGAGCGAAGAAGTTCTTCAAGAGAACTGGAAGGCAATTCCCTCAAAACCCAGTCAACAGCAGGTTTGGGTTTGACAAAAGCAAAGCAAAGTGTTACAACTGCAACCAACTTGGTCACTTTGCTAGGGAATGCAAGGCTCCCAAGAACAACCCGGGAACCCCACAGGCCTCCACACATCCCACTGCTTCAAAGCATGAAGAGAAGTCAACTGAAACAGCTGCTGTGGCTCAAGAAGTTGACTGGAGCTTCATGGTACAGGATGTGACTCCTGCTCAAGCACTCATGGCCGGAACAGATGATGATCAGGTATATGAACATCTTTGTACTGCTGCCTGTATTGCTAAAGTTAAACTTTATAAGGATTACATTTCGGAAATCAGATCTGAGGTTGAGTCTTTAAATGTGCTAAAATCTGATTTTAAGAGAGTTGAATCTGACTATCAAAAGAAAATTGAGGAGTTAGAGAAAACTGTGTCTCTTTTAAAACATGAAAAGACTAATTATAAGACTCAAATTAAAGATCTGATATCCAAACTATCTGAAGTTCAAGCCCAGTTGGTCACAGCTGAGGCTCAGGCCAGGAAGCAAGCTATTGCTGAGCAAAGCTTCAAAACTATTCTTGCATCAACCTCTCATTCCAAAATGTTTTATCAAAACAAAGAAGGGTTGGGAACTGTAACGACCCGAATTTCGTATTATGTAATTAAAATACAATTAATGTATCATGTGTTAATATTGTAAATATTTAAGACTTAACTGGAAAATTTCTAGTTAGTTAATAGTGTTGGGAAATGAAAAATGATAACTAGAGGGGTGGATCTTGCCAATAGAGGAAACTTGAACATGGATATGTATGGTTTGTCATACATTTGGTGAGCATAGTTGCTCATTCACGTTTCTTTCAAGAGAAGAGGAGAAAGAGGGTTTTTGTCACCTCATTTCTCAAATTGTTGGTGATTCAAGTGCAAGATCCGAAATTGAGCCCTAGAAATCATTCTTCATCTCATCAAGAGCTACAAGTAAGTGTCATTTGATGTTCTTGAGGTGGTAAAATCGTCACCCACATGATGGGTGTAGAAATTGGTGGTTTAAACATGAAATCCTAGTGTTATAGTGCTAGATGATCATGTGTATGTGTGTATTATGGTAACTAGATGTGTAATTGCTCCTTAATTGAAGATTTACATGAACCATGGAAATGGGTTTAGTTACTAGAAGGTTAACTAAGGATTCTTCATGTAAACTAGTTGCTAGTTGTAGAATCCATGTTCATTCTTGTAAGAAATGTGATTAGGTGCATAACCTTTGGTTGAAATTGATGAATCACATGTGTGTTATGTGATTTGGGTGTAAAACTAGCTTGATGATGTTTAAAAGCTAGTAAATAACCAATATGTTAAGTTATGCACATAAGGTGTTTGATGAAATGCCTAAATTAGATGAAAATCATGAATGAACTACTTAATTGCAAGAATGTGCAATGTGAAAGCCTAGATTGTAGGTTAAATGTGATAAATGGTCAAATAGACCATAAGTGTGATTAAATGAATGTTATGTGTTAAATGGGTCCTTAAAATGGTAATAGGAAGTGGTGTGGCAAGCGGATCCAAGGGAACCGGCAAGGAACACGTTTAATTGACCACTTAAACCTTCCGGACTCAAGGTAAGACATTCTTTAAATTGAGCATAACAAAGTAGAGGCATGAGTCACAATGTGTGTGACCATGTGCTCATAAGCTCAAACAAAATGAAAACAACGTTTAAAAAGGATAAATAGTTGACTTGCACCGTATGTGAGCTTCTATGACAAATGATTCACGACGTGCGTGAACATAAGGAAAATAACACTTTAGTGTTATACCACATGGTTGTGGAACAGAACGAGTCATGACGTGCGTGACCGTCCCATGGAAATGGGAAGAAAGGACAAACCCGGATTAAAGTGATTCACATCGTGTGTGAACACTAGGGTAAAGGGTTATCCATACGATTTGCAATGTGTGTGAACGTTGGGTAATGCCAAGGAAAGCGGTCGTTCGCGAAAGAATGGCAAACCGCTCATTAAAATGGGATTTGACCCTATAAGGGTCAAATTCGGTATAAAAAGGAAATTTGCGTTATGATAAGCAAATGGGATGGGTTGGGTCTAAGAACTCACCAAACATATGTAATATGTTATAATAGATCGGTTCCATGGTTGTCGGGACGGTCGGGAACTCTAAAGAACAAACGAACCATAAACGGGTTAATTAAGGAATTAAATACCAAATAAATAGAAAAATTTTGGTATGTTGCCAAGAGTCGGGTTAGACTCGTTGAAACTCCGTGGGAATCACATATATGATGAAATATGTTATTTCCAGGTGTTTGGAACAATCGGATCGAAAGGGGTGGTTCGGGAACGCAAAACGACCCATAACGGGTCAAAAATAATGACTTTGCTGCAGGGTCTACCGTAGCTTACGGTGGTACCGTAAGTTACGGTGGGTTCCTGGTCGAAATGAGCTACCGTAAGCCAGTAGGTTACCACCGTAGCAAAATGGAGGCTACCGTAACTTACGGTGGCTACCGTAAGTTACGGTAGGCCCCATTTCCAGCTTTTTGTCGGTTGTCGTTTTAACGCGTTCCGAGTCCGTTTAAACCCCCGTAAAGACCCGAAATGAATGTTAGAATGTACTTACTTAGTTCTTATGAACTAATGGATGTCTAAACGTGTTTTCAGGTGTTACGGGACCGGAAGGCTAAAGTGATCGATGGGGCATACAAGGATCGAACGGGACTTGCATACACGTTTCTTTTGTAGAAACTAACGTGTTAACATTATTTTGAAACTTCCTATCACGTGTGTATGTAAATGGATTGTTAAACTTCGTTTTTGAGTGTCGGTTGACACGAAACACATATTTTGGAAGTTAAATGTTAACGAAATTTTCTGGGACCAAATTCCGCATGTTTATTGAACTTAAATGGACCCTTTGGAGGTCCGGGTGTTACAAGTTGGTATCAGAGCCAACGGTTTGAGGGATTCAAGTGCGTCGCGAACACTTGGACTCAAACTTTTGAGCTCTAGATATGAGAAATGCAAGCGTTCGATCCAAGAAGCCGATCACTAAGCCTAAAGGTACAAGGTTAGTGTGCCGTTTATAAACGTAACAGGCTTGACACATGTATGATATATGTATGATATATGTATGATATGAATCATATGAATTGATTGAACCTAGCTTCTTGACTTAAGTTTGGAATAATGGAACTAAGAAGGCATCCGTGTGGTGAGCTTGTTGCTAGGCCTGGCCAGTCTAACAACAATCAAAGGCACGCGAATGGATTCTTAGGGATGTTGTTTTAAACTTAAGGATGGAAATGGGTATTGTGTGAATAGGGTTAGGCCCTAGTGATAGTAGAATCATAAGCATCGGTGTATATGCTATAGATTACGTACATGGTACTAACGCAAAGGTAAATTGTCACAGTCTTAGGTCATGGCTGGTGACGATCACGTGATCAATATAGAGAATCACGAGACCCATCCCGATGATGCAACACGGGAAATGATCAAGGAGGAAGTTGGCAAGGCTTTTGAGGCTTTATTGCCGGGCTACATCGAGGATGTACGCAAAGATCTACGGGATCTCATTCAACAAGAGTTTGTGGCTCTGAAGGCTGACAAAGAAACCGAAAGGCCAACAAAGAAAGTGACCTATAAGGAGTTCGTTGCATGCAACCCTACAACGTTCAAGGGTGAGGTAGATCCACTACTTAGTCAAAGGTGGATCAAAGATATGGAAAGTGCCTTTGAAACCTCACACTATGAAGAATCTGATGAAGTGAGGTTTGCTGCAAGCCAACTCCGGGAACGAGCTAAAGACTGGTGGGAATTGCAACGGGATGAGAAGGGGCGGGAAGGTATCAAAAGTATGACTTGGGAAGAATTTAAGAAGTTGTTCACAAAGCGGTTTTGCCCACAAGCCGCTATCAACAGAATAGCAGAAGAATTCCTACAGTTACGACAAAAAGATGAAAGTATTGATACCATCACGGCCATCTTCTATGACAAAGCCAAGTTTTGCCCACAGTTGCTCCAGGATGAAAGGATGTGGATTAACCACTACTATGGCATGTTGAGTGCCAAGTATCGAGAGTTTCTTACACCGTCCAAATGTGAGACTCTAGCAGAGCTTATCGATTGTGCTAGGGATCGGGAAGCGGAATTGAAAAGGCAAGTTGATCGTGGGGAGAAGCGTGCGGCTGAAACGGAGACGGGTTCGTCTAAGAAAGCCAAGATTTCATCCTCATCAAACAAGTTTGGGAACGACAAAGACTCCAAACATTGCAAGATTTGTAAAAAGAAGCATGGGGGAGTTTGTAGATACGAATCTAAAAATTGCTTCAAGTGTGGAAAGTCGGGTCATTCGACATCTCAATGCACAAGCCCGCTAAGTGTGTGCTACAACTGCTACAAACCGGGCCACAAAAAGAGCGAATGTCCGGAACTCAAGAAGGATGGTACAAGTCAATCCTCGGATGCTCAAGGTTCGGGGAAAAAGGGTGATGGAGGAAAAGCTAAGGTGAGAACCTTTTTGATTACGGCGGAAGAAGCCAAATCTATAGCCGACGTTGTGACGGGTACCTTTCTCATCAACTCACTACCTGCTTATGTGCTATTTGACTCGGGTGCTAATAGATCGTTTGTTTCGGTTAAATTTGCGAGTCATTTTTCCATGGTGTTAGACAACTTACCTAGTCCTTTAGAGATTGAGGTAGCGGATTCAAAAACGTTCTTAGCGTTCAATGTTTATCGAAATTGCATACTTACCATCGAAGGTGAGGATTATTCGGTCGACTTAATACCCATGACACTCGGGGAGTTTGATGTAGTAATTGGTATGGATTGGCTTTCCATGTACCACGCCAATATAGTTTGCAATCGCAAGTGCATCCAATTGCTATCTCCGAGTGGTTATGAGGTAATAATCCAAGGTGCAAAACGCGGTGGCGTAGCTTTATGTTCTTTGGTTAAAGCAATGAAATACATGAGCCATGGAGGACACTCGTTCTTAGCCTATGTAATAGACACGGAAACGAAAGTTCAAGTGTTGGAAGATATTCCGGTTGTTCGGGATTTTCCAGATGCCTTTCCGGAGGATTTGCCGGGAGTCCCACCGGAACGGGAGGTCGAGTTTCGAATCGACCTAACCCCGGGAGCTAAACCCATTGCAAAGGCTCCCTATCGCTTGGCGCCATCGGAGCTCCAAGAGTTAATGACACAATTGCAAGATCTTTTAGACAAGGGGTTCATACGTCCGAGTACTTCGCCATGGGGAGCACCGGTTCTTTTCGTGAAAAAGAAGGATGGAAGTCTTCGGATGTGTATCGACTATAGAGAGTTGAACAAGGTGACGGTTAAGAACCGTTACCCATTGCCTAGGATTGATGACCTATTCGATCAGTTGCAAGGTGCATCGTGGTTTTCGAAAATCGACTTACGGTCGGGTTATCATCAGTTGAAGGTAAGGAAGAAGACATCCCCAAGACGGCATTTCGTACTAGATACGGGCATTATGAGTTCCTTGTGATGTCTTTCGGGTTGACAAACGCCCCGGCAGCATTCATGGATTTGATGAATAGGGTGTGCCGACCCATGTTAGACCGATCTGTCATTGTATTCATAGATGATATCCTTATTTATTCTAAAAATGAAGGTGATCATGCTTGTCACTTACGTGAAGTTCTCGAAACGCTTCGTCGGAGAAATTGTTCGCAAAATTCTCCAAGTGTGCCTTTTGGTTGCGAGAGGTATAATTCTTGGGTCATGTGGTAAACTCGGAAGGTATACACGTAGACCCCACAAAGATTCACGCGGTGACCAAATGGAGTCCACCCAAGACTCCCACGAGATTAGAAGCTTTCTTGGGTTAGCCGGATATTATCGGAGATTCATTCAAGACTTTGCTAAGATTGCTTCTCCTTTAACCAAGCTTACCAAGAAAGAGGTGAAGTTCCTATGGGGTGAAGAGCAAGAGAAAGCCTTTCAAGAGTTAAAGTCGAAATTGACTCAAGCTCCGGTTTTGTCTTTACCCGAGGGAACCGACGATTTTGTGGTATACTCGGATGCTTCCTACTCCGGTTTGGGTTGTGTTCTAATGCAAAGGGGCAAGGTGATCGCTTATGCCTCGAGACAACTGAAAGTGCATGAAAAGAACTACCCAACCCATGATCTTGAACTAGCCGCGGTGGTGTTCGCGTTAAAGATTTGGAGGCATTACCTATATGGTGTAAAGTGTACGATTTACACGGACCATAAGAGTTTAAAGTACTTCTTTACGCAAAAGGAGTTAAACATGAGACAAAGGCGGTGGATGGAATTGCTAAAGGATTATGATTGTGAAATCCTATATCATCCGGGAAAGGCCAATGTCGTGGCTGACGCCTTGAGTCGAAAGGAGGATCATACTCCTATCAAAATAACCGCAATGAAGATAACCGTTATATCCGAAGTGGTTGAACGAATTAAGGAAGCACAAACTGAAGCGCTAAAGGAAGAAAATTTGAAGAAAAATCGAATCAAAGGTCAAACTCAAAACTTGGAAGATGATAGTCAAGGATTGAAAACAAGATGGGGTCGGGTTTGGATACCACCTACTTGTACCTTGAAGAATGATCTATTGGATGAAGCCCATAAATCCAAGTATTCAATTCACCCGGGAGCGACTAAGATGTATAGAGACCTTCGGGTTAACTATTGGTGGCCGGGCATGAAACGCGATATTGTCAAATACGTGGAGAAATGCTTAACTTGTTTGCAAGTGAAGGCGGAACATCAAAAACCTCATGGTGAATTGCAACCGTTGGATATTCCGGAATGGAAATGGGAAAAGTTGACAATGGATTTGATTACTAAACTTCCAAGAACAAAGAAAGGGTACGATGCGATATGGGTTGTTGTCGATCGATTGACCAAGAGCGCTCATTTCCTTCCTATTCGTGAGACTTACAATTCGGAGAAAATGGCGGAGGTTTACGTGAACGAAATAGTGTCACGACACGGGGTGCCCGTGTCGATTGTGTCCGATAGAGACACACGGTTTACTTCCAAGTTTTGGAGGAAATTTCAAGCGGAGATGGGAACAAAGCTATTGCTAAGCACGTCATACCATCCCCAAACCGACGGACAAAGTGAAAGAACCATTCAAACATTAGAAGATATGCTACGAGCGTGTGTTCTTGACTTTGGGGTAGTTGGGATGAGTATTTGCCTCTGGCGGAATTTTCTTACAATAATAGCTACCACTCCACCATCGAGATGCCTCCGTATGAAGCTTTATATGGAAGAAAATGCCGAACTCCCATTTGTTGGGGAGAAATTGGTCCGCAGGAACTCGCTGGCCACGATACGATAATGAATACGGATGAAAAGATTAAGCAAATCCGTGCTCGCATGAAGGCGGCGCAAGACCGTCAGAAAGCTTACGCGGATAAGCGTAGACGACCCATCGAGTTTGAGGTGGGCGATTTGGTTTTGTTAAAGGTTTCCCCATGGAAGGGTATTATACGATTCCGGAAGCGGGGAAAGTTGAGTCCGAGGTTTATCGGGCCGTTTAAAATCATCGCACGTGTGGGTAAAGTTGCTTACCGGTTGGAATTGCCGGAAGAGCTTCAAGGAATTCACAACACGTTCCATGTATCTTACTTGAGGAAGTGTTTGGCTGACGAGTCGGCCTATGTCCGTACGAGGATTTGGAAGTTGATGACAGATTGAACTATATCGAGAAGCCGGTGGCTATCTTGGATAGAAAGGTCAAGCAACTGAGAAACAAAACACTCAATCAGGTGAAGGTGCAATGGAAGAATCGTAAGGGGTCCGATGCCACTTGGGAATCGGAAGATGAAATGAGGAAGTCTTATCCTCATCTATTTGATTAGTATGTAAAGTTTCGGGGACGAAACTCTCTTTAGAGGGAGAGACTTGTAACGACCCGAATTTCGTATTATGTAATTAAAATACAATTAATGTATCATGTGTTAATATTGTAAATATTTAAGACTTAACTGGAAAATTTCTAGTTAGTTAATAGTGTTGGGAAATGAAAAATGATAACTAGAGGGGTGGATCTTGCCATAGAGGAAACTTGAACATGGATATGTATGGTTTGTCATACATTTGGTGAGCATAGTTGCTCATTCACGTTTCTTTCAAGAGAAAGAGAAAGAGGGTTTTTGTCACCTCATTTCTCAAATTGTTGGTGATTCAAGTGCAAGATCCGAAATTGAGCCCTAGAAATCATTCTTCATCTCATCAGAGCTACAAGTAAGTGTCATTTGATGTTCTTGAGGTGGTAAAATCGTCACCCACATGATGGGTGTAGAAATTGGTGGTTTAAACATGAAATCCTAGTGTTATAGTGCTAGATGATCATGTGTATGTGTGTATTATGGTAACTAGATGTGTAATTGCTCCTTAATTGAAGATTTACATGAACCATGGAAATGGGTTTAGTTACTAGAAGGTTAAACTAAGGATTCTTCATGTAAACTAGTTGCTAGTTGTAGAATCCATGTTCATTCTTGTAAGAAATGTGATTAGGTGCATAACCTTTGGTTGAAATTGATGAATCACATGTGTGTTATGTGATTTGGGTGTAAAACTAGCTTGATGATGTTTAAAAGCTAGTAAATAACCAATATGTTAAGTTATGCACATAAGTGTTTGATGAAATGCCTAAATTAGATGAAAATCATGAATGAACTACTTAATTGCAAGAATGTGCAATGTGAAAGCCTAGATTGTAGGTTAAATGTGATAAATGGTCAAATAGACCATAAGTGTGATTAAATGAATGTTATGTGTTAAATGGGTCCTTAAAATGGTAATAGGAAGTGGTGTGGCAAGCGGATCCAAGGGAACCGCAAGGAACACGTTTATTGACCACTTAAACCTTCGGACTCAAGGTAAGACATTCTTAAATTGAGCATAACAAGTAGAGGCATGAGTCACAATGTGTGTGACCATGTGCTCATAAGCTCAAACAAAATGAAAACCACGTTTAAAAAGGATAAATAGTTGACTTGCACCGTATGTGAGCTTCTATGACAAATGATTCACGACGTGCGTGAACATAAAGGAAAATAACACTTTAGTGTTATACCACATGGTTGTGGAACAGAACGAGTCATGACGTGCGTGACCGTCCCATGGAAATGGGAAGAAAGGACAAACCCGGATTAAAGTGATTCACATCGTGTGTGAACACTAGGTAAAGGGTTATCCATACGATTTGCAATGTGTGTGAACGTTGGGTAATGCCAAGGAAAGCGGTCGTTCGCGAAAGAATGGCAAACCGCTCATTAAAATGGGATTTGACCCTATAAGGGTCAAATTCGGTATAAAAAGGAAATTTGCGTTATGATAAGCAAATGGGATGGGTCTAAGAACTCACCAAACATATGTAATATGTTATAATAGATCGGTTCCATGGTTGTCGGGACGGTCGGGAACTCTAAAGAACAAACGAACCATAACGGGTTAATTAAGGAATTAAATACCAAATAAATAGAAAAATTTTGGTATGTTGCCAAGAGTCGGGTTAGACTCGTTGAAACTCCGTGGGAATCACATATATGATGAAATATGTTATTTCCAGGTGTTTGGAACAATCGGGATCGAAAGGGGTGGTTCGGGAACGCAAAACGACCCATAACGGGTCAAAATAATGACTTTGCTGCAGGGTCTACCGTAGCTTACGGTGGTACCGTAAGTTACGGTGGGTTCCTGGTCGAAATGAGCTACCGTAAGCCAGTAGGTTACCACCGTAGCAAAATGGAGGCTACCGTAACTTACGGCGGCTACCGTAAGTTACGGTAGGCCCCATTTCCAGCTTTTTGTCGGTTGTCGTTTTAACGCGTTCCGAGTCCGTTTAAAACCCCGTAAAGACCCGAAATGAATGTTAGAATGTACTTACTTAGTTCTTATGAACTAATGGATGTCTAAACGTGTGTTTTCAGGTGTTACGGGACCGGAAGCTAAAGTGATCGATGGGGCATACAAGGATCGAACGGGACTTGCATACACGTTTCTTTTGTAGAAACTAACGTGTTAACATTATTTTGAAACTTCCTATCACGTGTGTATGTAAATGGATGTTAAACTTCGTTTTTGAGTGTCGGTTGACACGAAACACATATTTTGGAAGTTAATGTTAACGAAATTTTCTGGGACCAAATTCCGCAGTTTATTGAACTTAAATGGACCCTTTGGAGGTCCGGTGTTACAGGAACCAATGAAATAGCTCCCACCACACTTATGATCTATTAGACTACCTAGATTTGGTACTGAAGAGCAAGAGGTTCCAACTGCTGACCCTTCTTCATTGGAACTAAAGGATGAGCAAAAATAGTAGCCACCACAGGGGAGAAACAGGAGGATACACTCATCTCCACCTGTGAAGACCAAATCCTAACCACCAGGCAAGAAGAAGCAGCGCTAAAGCTGCTAGAAGGACTGCCCAGAAGGTTGCAGAGTCCCAAGCTTAAGATCGCCCAAAGCAAAAGGGTGTCTTCATTTCTGCGGATTTCAAGTGTAGGTACTTCTGACTCAAGAAAGGATGTAATACCAGCACTCCTGTCCCACTGAAGATCAGAAGTTGAAAGGAAAAGTTGCTGATGAGAGAAAACCCAAGAAACAGCACCCTGCAAGTTCCCAGAAGTCTAACATTGCATGCATAATGTGTGGTTTGCACAACCACATGGCTAAAGAATTGTTACTACAATCCAGCAAGCACACATTATGCAAATAATGTTAGAAAAGAAGGAGTCAGAGAAGGTTTCTCAGTTGGACCACTTCAAAGTGTCCAAATGATGAAAAGGGAAGTTTGGTCCTCGTAAGCCTAGTTGCTTTCGGAAGAAACTACTTCTTCCGAAGGGAAAATGCTTCGGAAGCCAAACCTTCTAAGGTTCGGAAGAACAAGAAGGCTCCCTAGAAACCATCTCAGAAGAGACTACTTCGGAAGAAAGGTGGTGAAGGCTTCTTCCGAAAAGAAAGTAGCTTCGGAAGAAGGCCATGCTGCACAAGCTTCAACAAGCTCATCTTCAAAGATCAACCAAGGGATGGATTGGAAGATCAGGAAGATGCTGCAGCCCAAACCTCTTCTTCAACAATGGCCTCTATTGAACCCCAATGCATATCTTTTGGTTCAATTACGTCACTATCTTGGAAGAGCCCAAGACCGCAAGGCTTGGGCTTCAAACAAAACTACCATCTCATCTTATGTGCAGGGACGTCCATTTGACAAGAACAACCATGTCTGGATTGTAGATAGTGGATGCTCCAGCACATGACAGGAACAGATCTCTCCTTCAAAAATTCCAGAACTTTGATGGAGGGCCTGTCCAATTTGGAGGTGAGGCCGGAGGATATATTTCTGGCAGAGTATATCCAATGGCAGAATAACATTGACGAAGTTCACTTTGTCAAACAGCTTGAACACAATCTGTTAAGTGTTTCTCAATTCTGTGACCAGAAGCATCAGATGCTCTTCACAGAACATGAGTGCATTATCCTCAAACCAGGGATGACAATTCCTCCGAATTGGTGCTTCTTAGATCTCCCAGGAAAGGGATATGTACAAGCTGGATATGAACAATGCTTCTCCTATGGGTGAAGTATCATGCTTTCTTTCCAAAGCTGATAGTGATGAGTCAACACTATGGCATAACGCATGTGTCATGTGAATTTAAAACAATGAATAAATTCTAAAATAACTTAGGTACATGGTTTGCCTAAAAAGGAATTTTTTTGCAAAATAACTGTGTTGCATGCCTGAAAGGAAACAACACAGATCATCTCATAAATCCAAATGTGTTACTCTATCACTACTCCATTACACTTATTGCACATGGATCTCTTTGGACCCACAAGTATAATGAGCATTGGAAGGAAATCATACTGCCTTGTGATAGTTGATGATTTTACAAGATTTACATGGGTATTCTTTTTAAGAAGTAAAGATGAAACTGCTAAAACTTTAAAATCTTTTATTCTTAAAAGAGAAAATCAAATTGATCACAAGGTTAAGATCATTAGAAGTGATCAAGGGACTGAGTTTAAGAACTTCGTTCTTGACTCATTCTATGACTCAAAAGGGATTGCAGACATACATTGCTCCCAGAACTCCTCAACAAAACGGTGTTGTTGAGAGAGGAACGACACTTATTGAGGCTGCTCGGACCATGTTAGCTGATTCAAAGCTGCCTCTAACATTCTGGGCAGAGGCAGTCAGCACTGCATGCTATGTGCAAAACAGGGTTCTTGTAGTTAAAGCCCATGGAAAAACCCCTTATGAGTATGGAACAAGGCCACCGTTCTTGGCTTTCTAAGGTCCTTGTGGCTGCAGGTGTACCATACTTAACACAAAGGACAACTTAGCAAAGTTTGCTGAGAAGTCGGATGATGCTATCTTTATTGGATACTCTTCTAGCTCTAAAGCTTACAGAGTATACATATCAAGAATCAACAATTTGAGGAATCATCCAATATAGTTGTTAATGAGCACACTCCTTGTGTTAGGGGGAATGGACCTGAGTATATCTTTGATTAGAATGTTTCCAAACTATTCTAAACCATCTTGTGAGAATGTTTCAGCTGAACAGGTGCTCAAGAGAATGCTAATGCTGATGCTGATGCAAGTCAACTGTTTGAGCTTCCCAGACCTCTTCCAAATTCTCCAAGAGCTGAAAGGCAACAAGCTTCAACCATTCACAGATCTGATAGTGTAACTATCTCCAGGAATAATGAAGCTTCAACAAGTGAATCACTTGATCACCTCAAAGTTCTTCAGGTGATCCATTACAACACCAGGTTGAGGAAGTAGTATTCTGAAGGAACAGGCAACTGTTAATCCTACTTCACAACCAACCATTGATGATGTTTCTCAATCATTCAATCAGTCCTCATTGAATGACTTTGAAACACAGTTGGACAGAGTGCCCAGTTCCTGATCAGAATATGTCTACCTAGACTTATCTCTGCAACTGGAAGTGATTCCTCGCTTAGATTCACAACACTCATCTAACTGAGAACATCATAGGGAATGTCTCTGAGGGTGTGAGAACAAGAGGACAACTCATCATGGGAATGTCTGCTTGTACTCATGCTTCTTGTCTCAGATGGAACCCAAGAGGTAGAAGATGCCTTAAAGGATAGTAGTTGGGTTGAATCGATGCAGGAGGAGCTGCTTCAATTCAGAAGACAAAGGTCTGGATCTATGCCCACTACCATCTGGTCAAGTACCCATAGGCACTAATGGGTGTTCAGGAAACAAGAAGATGATAGAGGCTTGATTATCAGAACAAGGCAAGTACTAGTTCAGGATACACCCAGGAGAAGGAATCGATTATACTGATCTTGCACCTGTTGCAAGACTTGAGGCAGTTAGGATCTTCCTTGCTTATGCTGCATCCAAGAACTTCACAGTTTACCAACTTGATGTCAAGTGTGCTTTTCTATATGGGATATAGATAGGGAAATCTATGTATGTCAACCTCCAGGATTTAAGACCCACAGATCACCCAACTATGTGTGCAAACTGGATAAAGCTCTATATGGGCTGCACCAAGCACCTAGGCTGTGGTATGAGACCTTGTCTCAGTTTCTCCTGAAGAAGGATACACTTGAGGTACCATTGACAAGACTCTTTTCATCAAAAGAGTGGAGAAGACATTTTGCTTGTACAAGTCTACGTTGATGACATCATATTTGGTTCTTCAAACGACCAAATGTGCAAGGACTTTGAAAGCATAATGAAGCAAGATTTGAGATGAGTTCCATGGGAAAATGTACTTTTTCCTTGGAATTCAGGTGAAACAGATGAAGGAAGGTTCTTCATAAGTCAATCTAAGTATGTCTCAGACATCTTAGACAGATTTGAAATGAAAATTGTAAACCAGCCAGACAACCCATACCCAGAAACCTAAATCTTTGCCCTGACCTTGAGGGGGAGGATACTGATCAACATCAGTATAGAGCAATCATTGGTTCTCTGATGTATCTCACTGCTAGTAGACCAGATATCATGTTTGCCATGCATTTGTGCCGATCTCAGGCTGCTCCAAGGTGTCTCACCTAGCTGCTGCAAAGAGAATCCTCAGATACCTCAAAGGAGCACCTAACTAGTCTCTGGTATCCAAGAAATAGTGATTTCAATCTCTATGGATACTCTGACAGTGACTATGGTGGCTGAACATTGACAGAAATCAACATCAGGAGGATGTCAATTTCTTGTTGGAAGGATATCTCATGCATGCAAGAAACAATCCTGTGTCTCTACATCAACTCTGCTGAAGCTGATACATTACTGCTGCTAGCGCTGTTCTCACTGCTATGGATTCAAAATCAGATGTTAGACTATGATTCAACTTCATGACACTCCTACCATATTGACAACAACATGCTATCTCCATTACTGAGAATCCGGTGAAGCACTCCAAGACAAAGTACATTGTATAAGTACATTTCATTAGAGATGTTCATGAAAACAGCTGATAAGTTATCAAAGTTGACTCAAATGAACAATATCTGATTTGTTCACAAGGCATTGATGAACAAAGATTAATATCTCATATCACAAGTGGATGATAAACATTGAATAACTACCTCTTTTGGAATCTTTTTAATATGTAAAGTCTTGTGTCATACAATTTAAGCACGTTACAAAATATCTTTAAATTATTCCAAGTGTAAATTCCTTCCGAAGAGGAATTAACTCTCGGAAAATATTCTTGAATATCTCTGCAGGATCGATTTCGGGTGGTCTTTCTCTCAACTCACTGTGAATCAACACTCGGCAAGCAGTCTATGAAGAGTTGATCACATATAACAAGTAACAAGCAGTAAGAAAATTAACACAATAAATTTTTCAAGGTACTTTATATATTGCTTCTCAACTCAAGGATTACAGACACTTGGACTCAAATCACTTGCCTAAAGAGTTACAGGGAGAAGATATATATAATACTACCTACAGCCGGATATACTTTGATACCAGCTGGACACCTCTAACCTTACATCTATACTACAAGACTCTAGGTGAGGTCTTTCAGACATTTTCCTGAGAGTTGGTAGTCAGGACATGTCCCTGACTTACCTTTTGTCACCAACTAAAGTTGGTAACATGTACTATCATAAAAGGTGAACAGTAGAATAAAGTATGGTCAACAACATGGCTCTTTAGGAAGATGCCATGCTGTATCAGAGGTCTGCAGCGGACTGTCAGGGACCATACTTTTATCTGCTGGACATAGCAATGTCTTCCGAAGGATAAAGTGCTTCGGAAGAACTTCTTCCGAAGGCACTTATACTTCGGAAGACTGCTTCTTCCGAGGCTTGGAGTCTCTTTTGTCTTCGAAGCAGACTTTGTCTTCGAGCTCAGCTTGTCTTCAGCTCTTTCATCAGACTTTGTCTTCGGAAGCTTTCAGACTTTGTCTTCAGCTCTTTTATCAGACTTTGTCTTCGGAAGATAGTCTTCAGCTTTGGCTTCAGCTTTTGTCTTCAGCAGTTGACTCAGCTTTTGCCTTCAGAGATATTTCACTGTTGGCTTCAGCTGTTGTCTTCAGAGTTGACTTCACTTTTGCCTTCGAGTAGATATCTTCAGCTGTCTCAGACTCTCGGAAGATCTCTTGCTCAGCTTCGGAAGCCTTTGAATGTAGTACCAAAAATGACTATGAAGTGAATTTGGTTGCACCAGCCTTATCATGATCCAACAAACTCCCCCTAGGCTGATGCTACCAAAACTTCACTTCTCTCTTCTTCTCAAAGCTCTCAGCACCAAGGAAAGCAGGTGTTTATCAGTGTCTTCATTCTTTCCTGCTGTGATGCTGAGAATCTTGTACAAATCTTTGGTGGACAGAACCTCTACTCTGTCACCTTGGATTATGTGTACCCTCTGTTGTGGCCCTCTGAAAAGAGTTAGTTGATGGGAAGTATAGTCATATTCCCATCGAACTATTGGTTCCAATTCAGGACCTTCCACCATCTGTAGAAAGGCTGTGCCTTTGGTGGTTGATCTTTCCTTGTCTTCCACTCTTTTCAGCTTCAACTCTTCTTCAATCTTGGCTCTTCTACTTCGTTCAGCCAAGTGGAGACCGCTGATGTGGTTTCTGATGTGTGCAGCAGTCTCAGAGTTGGAGGGATTGGAGAATGGCTTCTCTGCAAGCTCAGCAAGATCAAATCTGCTGAGATGCAGTAGAGAAGTGGCATTAAGCCTGTTGTTTCACCATTCTCCCTTTCCACAACAAAGTTGTGAGAAGGTTCATCGAACCTCCACTGGATATTGCATTTCTAGGTCCAGGAGATTGACCAGAAATCCTGTCCTCTTTCCTGGTATCCAGCAGAGTCACCAGTCTTCTTCTTAGCCTCTTCTCCTCAGCATTGAGGGTATCGGAGTTGAGACCAAGAAGTCTTGCAGCCTGGCCCAAGGTGTCTCTAGGCAATTCAAGAAATTTGCCTAGGTGAGGGAGTTTGAAGAGTTATCAACATAGGTGATGTTGATAAGCTCTCCCTCACAGGAGATACTGCTCAAGGTAGTGCAGTTAATGAGCCTCGTCTTGAACTCCTTTATTTCCTCAAAGGAGAGATGTTTAGGAGGCTGAGGGGATGTCTTGGTTTTTGTTGGGTAGGCTTAGGTTTAGTGGTTTTGGGTTGAGTCTTGGGTTTTAGGATGGGTAGTTTGGGTGGTTGAGGTGATGTGGTAGGTTTGGGTAGAGTTGTGGGTTGAGGGTGAAGTTTCATCAGTGGGTTCGGGTTTAATGGGAAAGGGGTTGGTTCTGGTGTGGGTTGTGGCTGTGGTTGAGTGGCTGGGTTGAGACCATTCCCTTTATCCTCCTATACATCTCCTTCTTTTCCCCAAACGGATGTCAGCTTTATTTCACTGACTATCCGCTGGAGTGTCCTTTCGGACATAGGCCCACCTGCCTACCAGAGAAGCCATGAGCCCGGAGGTAGTCCTTCATCCAGGCTTTGTCAGTTGACTTCTTGGCAGCAGTGACCTCCTTCTCTTCCTCCCTCTTCCTCTTCACCTTCAACTTCTCCCTAGCAGCCTTCTTCCTTTCCTTCTCCATTTGATCCTGCTCTTTGTTGTGGAGCAGCAGGATCATATCATCATCATGTGGAGACAGTTCAGGAAGACTGAAGCCTCTTGAGAGTAGGAATTTGATCCTAGCCTCTCTCAGCTTCAGGGCTGCCTCCCTCTGCTCTTCTTCCTTCTCCAAGGCCAACCTGGCTTCCCTTTCTTGTTGTAGCCTGGTTGACCTCTCCAAAGTCACCAACTCCTCTAATGGTAGCAGGAGTATTTCCTCATTGACAGCTCCTAGGCTGATGAGCTGGTCAATGAGTGCTGTTCTTCTCTTTGGTTGATTTCTTCCTGATTGGCTGCAGCTGCCTTAGAACTAGCAGCTAACAGCTTCTCAGTAGGAAACCGACCTTTCTTTTTGGCCTTCTCAATTTTCTCCTCCTCCTGAAGCTCTTCCGCAGTCAACTTTCTTTTGCCTTTGTCTTTGATTGTGCTTGACTGTGGTGGTTCTTGGATGGAGGTTGTGATTGAGAGAGAAGTTCAGCTGGTGCTTGGTTGGAGGTATATCAAAATGTCCTCCCTGCTCACCTCAGATGCAATTTCAGCAATGACATCTGTGATGGTCAGTTCCTCGGACATCTGAAATAGGCCTTCCGCAGCTTCTATTTCGGCCTCGGAAGACTTGTCTTGTTCTTCCGAGGCTTCCATGTAAGCTTCGGAAGCCTCAGCTAGAGCTTCGGAAGATGAGACTGCTGCAGATTCTGTCCCATCTGTTTTAGTTGCTGGGCCATCAGTCCCCATTTCCCCTTCGAAGCTAATCTCAGGTTCCATGAAGACCTTAGGTTGACCAACTTCCTCCACAGTGGTAGAAGGTGCAGTCAGTCTTTGAAGCTCCTCAGCCCCAAAGTATGCAAGTGTGGTGTCGGGGCTGGGCTGTTCTAGGATGATCTCAATACAAACTTTGTGAAAAGTCTGTAGAGATCTTGAAGCATCCTTGAGTCAATCTCCAGAAAGGATTGAGATGACTCAGTGGTGTAATGATTTGTTGGGTGGAAATGAGTTGGGTCTGTGGTTCCATAGGTGTTTGTCTCTGAACTTTCTCCCCCTTTTGGTAGCATCATCTTGAGAGCTAGATGAGCTAGAGGAAGAAGTCATTGAGACCTGGATTGGTACATGCCTAACAGACCTCTCCGTCTGTTTCTCAGCTAGTTTAGCCTTGAGAGAGTTAATCTCAAGTTGCTGAGTGGCAGTCCTTGATTCTAAGATCTTCACCTGTGATTCCAGGTTGGAGACCTTAGAAAGCAAGTACTGAAGTGTTAGTTGCATACTTCCCTCATCTTCATAGGAAGAATCACGGGGAGATGAGATAACATACCTAGTATGCTCACTCTCACCACCAGATGTGGTTTCTTGGCACCCTGGTTTCCTTTGCTCAGAGTCATCTCTTTCAGAGATGTCAATGGGCAAAGTTGCCGTAGACTCAGTCCTAATGATGTTACCACTGTCCTGAGAGCTCAATGAGAGACTCTGAGTAGTGGCAGCTGAGTCTACATGAGTCCCCTCCACATCAGTGGGACTCACCTCAGTAGCAGGCTTCTGATGGGGGCTAGAGACAAGGATCCCTCTTGGCTCTGTTGATCTCTCAGTGGGTGTTGTAGATCAACTTCATGGCCATGGAGAGATGTAATCTCTTCATCAGTTCGGAGTAAAGGTCAGTGAAAGAGAGGGTGGTTAGTCCTACTGACCCGGGACCTTGATCAATGTCTACAGGCATTGAGCCTATGGTGGGGCTGTCCCTAGAAAGCTGCACAGGGGAGTGTAGAGACTCACCCTGTGGGCTAAAGGCTTGGGTTCGGGCTCAGGGGTTTGAGACTGAGGAGACTCAAAACCCACATTGAGGTCAATTGTGAAGGATGGTGTGACCTCGGACTGAGTGGGAGCCCATGATTCCACTCTAGTCCTTTGGGTGTGAACAAAGGAGCTTGTTCAATCAGAGTAGATTGAACAAGGTTTCGTTTGGGGCGTCTCTGATATGTGGCTTTGATGGGTAAAGAAGGTTTTGGTATTGTGGTG
The DNA here is from genome assembly GCA_024085815.1 of Flaveria linearis. Classification (NCBI taxonomy): domain Eukaryota; kingdom Viridiplantae; phylum Streptophyta; class Magnoliopsida; order Asterales; family Asteraceae; genus Flaveria; species Flaveria linearis. The sequence continues at coordinate 90,393,753 of CM044001.1, read as the reverse complement.
GATGTTGCTGGTGTGGGTTCATCACCTGTGGGGAGAACAGGATGTCACCAGAGCTATGCGCTCAGTCATCTCTGGAGGTAATGGAGTGTACCGTCCAGTGAAGTTGGTGGACATCTTCTTCAGTGTCTTGAAGATGGTAGGCCTCATGTTGGAACAGGAAGAGCAGCTGCGCAGACAAGCTTGCTTGGTTCCATCTCACAGTTGATTATGTGTTGAAATCGGGGATACATGAAGAATGTATCCCTGCTGAGATTGGCGATTAGGTTGTTCAACACGAATCGTGAGTAGTTGAATCTGAGGCCTCTCACCAACCCATGAACTAGGCATCCTAGTTCATATGGGATTTGATCCCAACCCCCTGATTTGTTGGAGAGGCAGTGCAAAACAATGTGCAGCAGGAACTTCCAATGGTAAGAGAGTTGAACTTGTATACTGTGGACCTGCTGACATCGCCTCCATATCCCATGAGGATATAGGTGCCTTCCAAGTCTTCCTTGGGGAACTCAGTAGGAGCCCCATCATCGTGAAGCTCGAGATGCTCCCTGATGATCTGTTCATTGATGACCAACTCTTGGCCACAAACTCTGGTTCTCAGGACTCGAACCCCATTCAGCACTGTAGTTTCTCCGTTGCTCCAAAATTCTGACATATGGTTGGAGTATACGGTTGGGTTAACTGTGAGTGCAGTGAGGTAGGTGGATTCGGTGAGAAAGGTGATGATTTGGTGAAGTCGCATCCCTTGACGAGTCAAGTAATGCGACTTGGTTGTGCTGAGGGTTTAGCGCCATTGGAGAAAGGTAAGCTTGAAATTTTGAGTGAGATTTATGGTTTGACAGTGAAGGGAACAGTTAGGGCTGTAAAGTGGTAAAAGAAGATGAAATTGATAAGTCAAGATTATTAAAAAGGGTGAATAGTGGTATGGTGGTGGTAATAGGGTAACTGTTTTGGGGTTACTGTGGGTGGTATGGTGGTTTACGGCGGAGAAATGATGTTGGCGGCAAGGATAATTTTAAATAATCTGACATTATCAACAAAATCTTTACTTTTTACAGAGTGGGCCCAAAAGATATCCGTTACATATAAAAACCTTTACTTCCGAGGGTAAAACATTTCCGAAGGTATTTTCTTCCGAGGGCAATTTCTCTTCCGAAGCATGATATTGCTTCCGAAGGTAAAATTGTCCTTTGAAGGCACTTTATCTTCCGAAGCAAGGCATTGCTTCCGAAGGTAAAGTTGTCTTTCCGAATGGAGAGTTGTATAAGTTTCGGAAGTAGATCTGATATAAAATCAATCGCTTCTTCCGAGACCAAAAACTCTTCCGAGAAGAAAATTTCCATTGAGGAATTTAGCTTCGGAAGATATTCAAGAATATCTTCCGAGAGTTAGTTCCTCTTCGAAGGAATTTACACTTGGAATAGTTTAAGATCTTTTGTAACAGGGCTTAAATTGTATTGACACAAGACATTACTCATTTAAAAAGGTCTTCAAAAGAGGTAGTTATTCAATGTTTATCATCCCAATTGCTGATATGAGATACTTAATCTTTGTTCATCAAATGCCTTTGTGAACAAATCAGCATATTGTTCATTTGAGTCAACTTTGATTAACTTTATCAGCTGTTTCTCATGAATATCTCTAATGAAATGATACCTGATATCAATGTGTTTTGTCTTGGAGTGCTTCACCGATTCTCAGTAATGGAGATAGCACTGTTGTTGTCAATATGGATAGGAGTAGTCATGAAGTTGAACCCATAGTCTAACATCTGATTTTGAATCCATAGCAGTTGAGCACAGCAGCTAGCAGCAGCAATGTATTCAGCTTCAGCAGTTGATGTAGAGACACAGGATTGTTTCTTGCATTGCCATGAGATAATCCTTCCACCAAGAAATTGACATCCTCCTGATGTTGATTTCTTGTCAATGTTGCAGCCACCATAGTCACTGTCAGAGTATCCATAGAGATTGAAATCACTATTTCTTGGATACCAGAGACCTAGTTTAGGTGCTCCTTTGAGGTATCTGAGGATTCTCTTTGCAGCAGCTAGGTGAGACACCTTTGGAGCAGCCTGATATCTTGCACAAATGCATGTGGCAAACATGATATCTGGTCTACTTGCAGTGAGATACATCAGAGAACCAATAATTGCTCTATACTGATGTTGATCAGTATCCTCCCCTCAAGGTCAGGGCAAAGATTATGGTTTCTGGGTATGGGTGTCTTGGCTGGTTTACAGTCTTTCATTTCAAATCTTTCTAAGATGTCTGAGACATACTTAGATTGACTTATGAAGAACCCTTCCTTCATCTGTTTCACCTGGATTCCTAGGAAAAAGTCCATTTTTCCCATGGAACTCATCTCAAACTTCTGCTTCATAATGCTTTCAAAGTCTTTGCACATTTGGTCGTTTGAAGAACCAAATATGATGTCATCAACATAGACTTGTACAAGCAAAATGTCTTCTCCACTCTTTCTGATAGAAAAGAGTCTTGTCAATGGTACCTCTAGTGTATCCATTCTTCAGGAGAAACTGAGACAAGGTCTCATACCACAGCCTAGGTGCTTGGTGCAGCCCATATAGAGCTTTGTCCAGCTTGCACACATAGTTGGGTGCCTGTGGTCTTCAAATCCTGGAGGTTGACACACATGATTCCCTATCTATATCCCCATATAGAAAGGCACCTTGACATCAAGTTGTAGACTGTGAAGTTCTTGGATGCAGCATAGCAAAAAGGCAAATCCTAACTGCCTCAAGTCTTGCAACATGTGCAAGACTCAGTATAATCATTCTTCCTCCTGGTGTACCCTTGAACTACTAGTCTTCCTTGTTCTTGATAATCAAGCCTCTATCATCTTTCTTGTTCCTGAATACCCATTAGTGCCTATGGGTACTTGACCATGGTAGTGGCATAGATTCCAGACCTTTTGGTCTTTTGAATGAAGCGCTCCTCCTGCTCGATTCAACCCAACTATATCCTTAAGGCATCTTCTACCTTCTTTGGTTCCATCTGAGACAGGAAGCATGAGTACAAGCCGACATTCCCATGATGAGTTGTCCTCTTGTTCTCACACCTTCAGAGACATCCCTATGATGTTCTCAGTTGGATGAGTGTTGTGACTCCTAAACGAGGAAATCACTTCCAATTGCATAGATAAGTCTTGGTGACATATTCTGATCAGAATTGGATCACTCTGTCCAACTGCTGTTTCAGAGTCTTCAATGAGGACTGATTGAATGATTGAGAACATCATCAATGGTTGGTTGTTAAGTAGTATTAACAGTTGCTTGTTCCTTCAGAATACCACTTCCCTCAACCTGTGTTGTAGTGATCACCTGGAACTTTGAGGTTGATCAAGTGATTCACTTGTTGAAGCTTCACTATTTCTGGAGATAGTTACACTGTCAGATCTGTGAATAGTTGAAGCTTGTTGCCCTTCAGCTCTTGGAGAATTTGGAATAGGTCTGGAAGCTCATATAGTTGACCTGCATCAGCATCACTTTGAGCACCTGTTCCAGCTGAAACATTCTCACAAGATGGTTAAATAGTTTGGAAACAATTCTAAATCAAAGATATACTCAGTCCATTCCCCCTACACAAGGAGTGTGCTCATTAACAACTATGTTGATGACTCCTCAAATTGTTGATTCTTAATATTGTATACTCTATAAGCTTTGAGCTAGAAGAGTATCCAATAAAGATGCATCATCCGACTTCTCAGCAAACTTTGCCAAGTTGTCCTTTGTATAAGTATGGTACACCTGCAGCCAAAGGACCTTAGAAAGCCAATGAACGTGGCCTCTTGTTCCATAACTCATAAGGGGTTTTTCCATGGGGCTTAACTACAAGAACCCTGTTCTGCACATAGCATGCAGTACTGACTGCCTCTGCCCAAATGTTGAGAGAGGCTCTTGCTCAGCTAACATGGTCCGAGCAGCCTCATAAGTGTCCTGTTCCTCCTCTCACAACACCGTTTTGTTGAGGAGTTCTGGAGCACTATATTGTCGGCATCCCTTTGAGTCCAGAATGAGTCAGAACGAAGTTCTTAACTCAGTCCCTTGATCACTTCTAATAATCTTAACCTTGTGATCAATTTGTTTTCCTATTTTAAGAATAAAAGATTTAAAATTCAGCAGTTTCATCTCCTTTACTTCTTAAAAGAATACCCATGTAAATCTTGTAAAATCATCAACGATCACAAGGCAGTATGATTTCCTTCCAATGCTCATTATACTTGTGTGACCAAAAGATCCATGTGCAATAAGTGTAATGGAGTAGTGATAGAGTTACACATTTGGATTTATGAGATGATCTGTGTTGTTTCCCTTTCAGGCATGCAACACAGTTATCTTTGCAGAAAAATTCCTTTTTAGGCAAACCATGTACCAAGTTATTTTAGACAATTTATTCATTGTTTAAAATTCACATGACACATGCGTTTATGCCATAGTTGACTCATCCTATCAGCTTGGAAAGAAAACATGATCTTCACCCATAGGAAGCATTGTTCATATCCATCTTGTACATATCCCCTTTCCGGGAGATCTGAGAAGCACCAATTCCGGAGGAATTGTCATCCCTGTTTTGAGGATAATGCACTCATGTTCTGTGAAAGCATCTGATGCTTCTGATCACAGAATTGAGAACCACTTAACAGATTGTGTTCAGCTGTTTGACAAAGTGAACTTTGTCAATGTTATTCTGCCATTGGTATACTTCCTCTGCCAGAAATATATCCTCCGGCCTCACCTCCAAATTGGACAGGCCCTCCATCAAAGTTCTGGAATTTTTGAAGGAGAGATCTGTTCCCTGTCATGTTGCCTGGCATCCACTATCTACAATCCGATATTGTTGTTCTTGTCAATGGATGTCCCTGCACAAATGAGATGGTTAGTTTTGTTTGGAAGCCCAAGCCTTGCAGGTCTCGGGCTCTTCCAAGATAGTGACATAATTGAACCAAAGATATGCAATGGGGTTCAATAGAGGTCATTGTTGAAGAAAGGTTTGGGCTGCACATCTTCCTTGATCTTCCATCCATCCTTTGGTTATCTTTGAGGTGAGCTTGTTGAAGCTTTTGCAGCATGTTCTTCTTCCGAAGCTTCTCTCTTTTCGGAAGAAGCCTTCACCACCTTTTCTTCCGAAGTAGTCTTCTTCTGAGATGGTTTCAAGGAGCCTTCTTGTTCTTCCGAACCTTAGAAGTTTTGGCTCCGAAGCCATTTTCCCTTCGGAGAAGCAGTTTCTTCCGAAAGCAACTTGGCTTCCGAGACCAACTTTCCCTTTTTCATCATTTGGACCTTTTGAAGTGGTCCAACTGAGAAACCTTCTCTGACTACTTTTTTCTAACATTATTTGCATAATGTGTGCTTGCTGGATTGTAGTAACAATCTTTAGCCATGTGGTTGTGCAGACCACACATTGCATGCATTTAGTCTTCTGGGAACTTGCAGGTTGCTGTTTCTGGGTTTCTTCTCTTTCATCAGCAACTTTCCTTTTCGACTTCTGATCCTTCAGTGGGACAGGAGTGCTGGTACTACACTCCTTTCCTGAATCAGGAGTACCTACCACTTGAAACCCGGCAGAATGAAGACACCCTTTTGCTTAGGGTCAACTTAAGCTTGGACTCTGCAACCTTCTTAGCAGTCCTTCTAGCAGCTTTAGCTCTGCTTCTTCTTGCCTTGTGGTCAGGATTTGGTCATCACAGGTGGAGATGGGTGTATCCTCCTGTTTCTCCCCTGTGGAGGCCACTATTTTTACTTCATCCTCTAGTTCCAATGGAGAAGGGTCAGCAGTTGGAACCTCTTGCTCTTCAGTACCAATCTAGGTAGTCTAATAGACTCATAAGAGTGGTGGAGCTATTTCATTGGTTCCCAACCCTTCTTTGTTTTGATAAAACATTTTGGAATGAGAGGTTGATGCAAGAATAGTTTGGAAGCTTTGCTCAGCAATAGCTGCTTCCTGGCCTGAGCCTCAGCTGTGACTAACTGGGCTTGAACTTCAGAAAGTTTGGAGATCAGATCTTTGATTTGAGTCTTGTAGTTAGTTTTTTCATGTTTCAAAAGAGACACAGTTTTCTCTAACTCATCAATTTTCCTTTGATAGTCAGATTCAGCTCTTTTAAAGTCAGATTTTAGCACATTTAAAGACTCAACCTCAGATCTGATTTCCGAAATGTAATCCTTATACAATTAACTTTAGCAATACAGGCAGCAGTACAAAGATGTTCATATACCTGATCATCATCTGTTCCGGCCATGAGTGCTTGAGCGGGAGTCACATCCTGTACCATGAACTCCCAGTCAACTTCCTGAGCACAGCAGCTGTTGCAGTTGACTTTTCTTCATGCTTGGGAGCAGTGGGATGTGTGGAGGCCTGTGGGTTCCCGATTGTTCTTGGGAGCCTTGCATTCCCTAGCAAAGTGACCAAGTTGGTTGCAGTTGTAGCACCTTGCTTTGCTCTTATCAAACCCAAACTTGCTGTTGACTGGGTTTTGAGGGAATTGCCTTCCAGTTCTCTTGAAGAACTTCTTCGCTCTATAAGTTAAAAGAGCCATCTGCTGGACAATGTCCATGTACTCCACATCATCTGGATTGAAGCACTCAAGATCATCAAAGCAGTATTGAAAATCACCAGAGTGTCCACTTCCAGAGACAAAGGCACACTATCCTGAAAGGAGTTGTGTTGAACCTTTTGAGACTTTGGAGTCTTAGGTAGAGTGATGAAGGGTCCAGTATGTGAGTTGTCAGGGTAGCATAGCACTGATGTTGTGGTTCCATGCTTTCCCTTTCAACCACATGAAGGGCTGAACTCTGTTGGTTATTGGAGTGGTCAGAGGAGTTCTGCATGTTCATCTCCATCTGAAATGCACTTAGGATACCATACAACTCTGTGAGAGAAGAGTCTTAAGGTCCGAAGTTCTCTTGATGACAACACAGTAGTGAGTCCATAGCTTAGGAAGAGAGGACATGAACTTCCTAACTATGTCTCTATTCTCAAGAGCTACTCCAATATCCGCCAGAGTATCTACTAGCTCAACATACCTGAAGTATTGTTGAGTCAAGTCTCCCCAGCCTTAAAGTAAAGTTCTCAAACTGCTGCTTCAAGAGATCTTTCTTGTTCTCTTGAGTTTCCTTGGATCCCTCATACATCAGCTTCAAAGCTTCCCATAATCTTTAGCTGTCTTGCACTTCTTGAAGCGTCTGTAGACGGAGTTGGGGAGAGCAGTTTGGAGACATCATAGCCCTTTGATCTAGCTCTATTCTCTTCCTATCTTCCTCTGAGTAATCATCAACATCTTTTGGAATGATGCGATTACCAGTGGCAGATGTAGTGCTTGGTATGAAAGGACCATTGACAATGGAGTCCCCATCCTTGAGTCTTGACACTTGATGAAGCCTTCCATCCTGATACACCATGTGTCAAAGTCTTCAGGGGTGATCATAGGGGACTTGGTCAAGGTACCAGTTTCCATATCAGCCTTGGAGAGAGCAGCCATTTGAGTGAGTGGATGTGGTGAGGAGTGAAAAACAGGTTGATTAGGATGGTAAGATCTCACAATCAAGAGCCTGGCTCTGATACCATTGCAGGATCGGATTTCGGGTGGTCTTTCTCTCAACTCACTGTGAATCAACACTCGGCAGCAGTCTATGAAGAGTTGATCACATATACAAGTAACAAGCAGTAAGAAACTTAACAGCAGATAAATTTTCAAGGTACTTTTATATATTGCTTCTCAACTCGAAGGATTACAAGACACTTTGGACTCAAATCACTTGCCTAAAGAGTTACAGGGAGAAGATATATATAATACTACCTACAGCCGGATATACTTTGATACCAGCTGGACACCTCTAACCTTACATCTATACTACAAGACTCTAGGTGAGGTCTTTCAGACATTGTGCCTGAGAGTTGGTAGTCAGGACATGTCCCTGACTTACCTTTTGTCACCAACTAAAGTTGGTAACATGTACTATCATAAAAAGGTGAACAGTAGAATAAAGTATGGTCAACAATATGGCTCTTTAGGAAGATGCCATACTGTATCAGAGGTCTGCAGCGGACTGTCAGGGACCATACTTTTATCTGCTGGACATAGCAATGTCTTCCGAAGGATAAAGTGCTTCGGAAGAATAACTTCTTCCGAAGGCACTTATACTTCGGAAGACTGCTTCTTCTTCCGAGGCTTGGAGTCTTCTTTGTCTTCGGAAGCAGACTTTGTCTTCGGAAGCTCAGACTTTGTCTTCAGCTCTTTCATCAGACTTTGTCTTCGGAAGCTTTCAGACTTTGTCTTCAGCTGTTGTCTTCATTGACTTCAGCTTTGTCTTCAGTAGATATCTTCAGCTGTTGGCTTCAGCTGTTGGCTTCAGCTGTTGTCTTCAGCAGTTGACTTCAGCTTTTGCCTTCAGTAGATCTCTTTCAGCTTTGGAAGCCTTTAATGTAGTACCAAAAGATGACTATGAAGTGAATTTGGTTGCCTTATCATGATCCACATCTTCAGCCAAATTCCTCAATGGAAATTGTCTTCTCGGAAGAGTTTTTGGTCTCGGAAGAAGCGATTGATTTTACATCAGATCTACTTCCGAAGCTTATAAAACTCTCCATTCGGAAAGATAACTTTACCTTCAGAAGCAATGCTTGCTTCGGAGAGAAAGTATCTTTAAAGGACCATTTTACCTTCGGAAGCAATGCCTTGCTTCGGAAGAAAAATTGACTTCGGAAGACAATTACCTTCGGAAATGTTTTACATTCGGAAGAAAAGGTTTTTATATGTAACGGATATCTTTTGGGCCCCACTCTGTAAAAAGTAAAGATTTTGTTGATGATGGTCAGATTATTTAAAATTATCCTTGCCGCCACTGTCATTTCTCCGCCGTAAACCACCATACCACCCACAGTAACCCCAAACAGTTACCCTATTACCGCCACTACCACAATGCAACCCCTTTTAAATAATCTTGACTGATCAATTTCATCTTCTTTTACCACTTTACAGCCCTAACTATTCCCTTCACTGTCAAACCTTAATTTCACCCAAATTTCAAGCTTACCTTTTCTTCAATGGCACTAAACCCTCAGCACAACCAAGTCACATTACTTGATTCGTCAAGGGATGCCGACTTCACCCAAATCATCACATTTCTTTCCGAATCCACATACCTCACTGCACTAACTGTTAACCCAACCGTATACTCCAACCACATGTCGAATTCTGGAGCAACGGTCAAACTGCAGTTTTGAATGGGTTCGAGTCCTGAGAACCCGCATTTGTGGCCAAGAGTTGGTCATCACTGAACAGCTCATCAGGGAGCATCTCGAGCTCATGATGATGGGCTCCTACTGAGTTCCCCAAAGAAGACTTGGAAGGCACTTATATCCTCATGGGATATGGAGGAGATGTCAGCAGATCAACCGTGTACAAGTTTAATTTCTCTTACCATTGGAAGTTCCTGCTGCATATTATCCTGCATTGCCTCTCCAACAAATCAGGGGGTAGGGATCAAATCCCATATGAACTAGGATGCCTAGTTCATGGTTGGTGAGAGGTCTTCGCTTCAACTACTCACGATTTGTGTTGACCAATCTTATTGGAAATCTGAGCAGGGATACATTCTTCATGTATCCCGATTTATTCAACACATAATCAACTGTGAGATGGAACCGAGCAAGCTTGTCTGTGCAGCTGCTCTTACTGTTCCACAAGTGAGACCTACCATCTTCAAGATACTGAAGAAGATGTCCGCCAACTTCACTGGAAGGTACACTCCACTACCTCCAGAGATGACTGAGCGCATAGCTCCTGGTGACATCCCTGTTATCCCCACAGGTGATGAACCCACACCAGCAACATCCACCATAATGCCAAAACCTTCTTTACCCATCAAAGCTACATACCAGAGATGTCCAAAACGAACCCTTGTTTAATCTACTCTGATTGAACAAGCTCCTCCTGTTCACACCCAAAGGGCTAGAGTGGAATCATGGGCTCCCACTCAGTCCGAGGTCACACCATCCTTCACAATTGACCTCAATGTGGGTTTTGAGCCTCTCAGTCTCAAACCCCTGAGCCCGAACCCCAAGCCTTAAGCCCACAGGGTGAGTCTCTACACTCCCCTGTGCAGCCTTCTAGGGACAGCCCCACCATAGGCTCAATGCCTGTAGACATTGATCTAGGTCCCGGGTCAGTAGGACTAACCACCCTCTCTTTCACTGACCTTTTACTCTGCACTGATGAAGAGATTACATCTCTCCATGGCCATGAAGTTGATCTACAACACCCTCTGAAAGATCAACAGAGCCAGGAGGGATCCCTTGTCTCTAGCCCCATCAGAAGCCAGTTACTGAGGTGAGTCCCACTGATGTGGAGGGGACTCATGTAGACTCAGCTGCCACTACTCAGAGTCTCTCATTGAGCTCTCAGGACAGTGGTAACATAATTAGGACTGAGTCTACGGCAACTTTGCCCATTGACATCTCTGAAAGAGATGACTCTGAGCAAAGGAAACCAGGGTGCCAAGAAGCCACATCTGGTGGTGAGAGTGAGCATACTAGGTATGTTATCTCATCTCCCCGTGATTCTTCTCATGAAGATGAGGGAAGTATGCAACTAATACTTCAGTACTTGCTTTCTAAGGTCTCCAACCTGGAATCACAGGTGAGGATCTTAGAATCAAGGACTGCCACTCAGCAACTTGAGATTAACAACCTCAAGGCTAAACTAGCTGAGAAACAGACGGAGAGGTCTGTTAGGCATGTATCAATTCAGGTCTCAATGACTTCTTCCTCTAGCTCATCTAGCTCTCAAGATGATGATACCAAAAAGGGGGAGAAAGTTCAGAGACAAAACATCTGAGGAACCACAGACCAAATTCGTTTCTTCCCAACTCATCACACTACCTGAGTCATCTCAATCCTTTCTAGAGATTGACTCAAAGATGCTTCAAGATCTCTATAGACTTTTCACAAAGTTTGTATTGAGATCATCCCTAGAACAGCCCAGCCTCGACACCACACTTATATACTTTGGGGCTGAGGAGCTTCAAAGACTGACTGCACCTTCTACCACTGTGGAAGAAGTTGGTCAACCTAAGGTCCACATGGAACCCGAGATTAGCTTCGAAGGGGAAATGGGGACTGATGGCCCAGCAACTGAAACAGATGGGACAGAACTTGCAGCAGTCTCATCTTCTGAAGCTCAAGCTAAAGCTTCTGAAGCCTACATGGAAGCCTCGGAAGAACAAGAAAAATCTTTCGAAACCGAAATAGAAGCTGCGGAAGGCTTATTTCAGATGTCCGAGGAACTGACCATCATAGATGTTATTGCTGAAATAGTATCTGAGGTGAGCAGGGAGGACATTTCTGACATTCCTCCAACCCAAACACCAGCTGAACTTCTCTCTCAATCACAACCCTCCATCCAAGAACCACCACAGTCAAGCACCGCCAAAGACAAAGGAAAAAGAAAATTGACTGTGGAAGAGCTTCAGGAGGAGGAGAGGGTTGAGAAGCTCAAAAAGAAAGGTAGGTTTCCTACTGAAAAGCTGCTAGCTGCTAGTTCTAAGGCAGCTGCAGCCAATCAGGAAGAAATCAACCAGATGAGAAGAACAGCACTCATTGACCAGCTCATCAGTCTAGGAGCTGCCAATGAGGAGATACTCCTGCTACCACTAGAGGAGTTGGTGACTTTGGAGAGGTCAACCAGGCTACAACAAGAAAAAAGAAGCCAGGTTGGCCTTGGAGAGGAAGAAAAAGAGCAAAGGGAGGCAGCCCTGAAGCTGAGACAGGATAGGGTCAAATTCCTACTCTCAAGAGGCTTCAGTCTTCCTGAACTGTCTCCACATGACGACGACATGATCCTGCTGCTCCACAATAAAGAGCAGGATCAAATGGAGAATGAAAGGAAGAAGGCTGCTAGGGAGAAGTTGAGGGAAAAAAAGAGGAAGGAGGAAGACAAGAGGGTCACTGCCACCAAGAAGTCCAATGACAAAGCCTGGATGAAGGACTATCTCCGGGCTCATGGCTTCTCTGGTAGGCAGGTGGGACCTATGTCCGAAAGGACACTCCAGCGGATAGTCAGTGAAATCAAAGCTGACATCCGTTTGGGGAAGAGAAGGAGATGTACAGGAGGGTACAGGGAACGGTCTCAACCCTAGCCACTCAACCACAGCACAACCCACACCAGAACCAACCCTTTTCCCATCAAAACAGAACCCACTGATAAAACCTTCACCCCTCAACCCACAACTCTACCCAAACCTACCACATCACCTCAACCACCCAAACTACCCATCCTAAAACCCAAGACACAACCCAAAACCACTAAACCTAAGCCTACCCAACAAAAACCAAGACCATCCCCTCAGCCTCCTCAACATCTCTCCTTTGAGGAAATAAAGGAGTTCAAGACGAGGCTCATCAACTGCACTACTTTGAGCAGCATCTCCTGTGAGGGAGAGCTTATCAACATCACCTATGTTGATAACTCTTCAAGCTCCCTCACCCTAGGCCAATTTCTTGAGTTTCCTAGAGACACCTTGGGCCAGGCTGCAAGACTTCTTGGTCTCAACTCCGATATCCTCAATGCTGAGGAGAAGAGACTAAGAAGGAGACTGGTGACTCTACTGGATACCAGGAAAGAGGACAGGATTTCTGGTCAATCTCCTGGACCTAGAAATGCTATAATCCAGTGGAGGTTCGATGAACCTTCTCACAACTTTGTTGTGGAAAGGGAGAATGGTGAAACCACAGGCTTAATGCCACTTCTCTACTGCATCTCAGCAGATTTGATCTTGCTGAGCTTGCTGAGAAGCCATTCTCCAATCCCTCCAACTCTAAGACTGCTGCACACATCAGAAACCATATCAGCGGTCTCCACTTGGCTGAACGAAGTAGCAGAGCTAAGATTGAAGAAGAGTTGAAGTTGAAAGGAGTGGAAGACAAGGAAAGACTAACCACCAAAGGCACAGCCTTTCTACAGATGGTGGAAGGTCCTGAATTGGAACCAATAGTTCGATGGGAATATGACTATACTTCCCATCAACTAACTCTTTTCAGAGGGCCACAACAGAGGGTACACATAATCCAAGGTGACAGAGTAGAGGTTCTGTCCACCAAGGATCTGTACAAGATTCTCAGCACCACAGCAGGAAAGAATGAAGACACTGATAAACACTTACTTTCCTTGGTGCTGAGAGCTTTGAGAAGAAGAGAGAAGTGAAGTTTTGGTAGCATCATCCTAGGGGGAGTTTGTTGGATCATGATAAGGCTGGTGCAACCAAAACCACTTCATAGTCACTTTTGGTGCTACATTGAAGGGCTTCCGAAGCCAAGCAAGAGATCTTCCGAGAGTCTGAGGAACAACAGCTGAAGATCTACTGAAGGCAAAAGCTGAAGTAACTACTGAAGGCAAAAGCTGAAGTTAACTACTGAAGACAACAGCTAAAGCCAACAGCTGAAGACCATCTTCCGAAGACAAAGTCTGAGCTTCCGAAGAAAAAGTCTGATGAAAGAGCTGAAGACAGTCTGAGCTTCCGAAGACAAAGTCTGATGAAAGAGCTGAAGACAAAGTCTGAGCTTCCGAAGACAAAGTCTGCTTCCGAAGACAAAGAAGACTCCAAGGCTCGGAAGAAGCAGTCTTCCGAAGTATAAGTGCCTTCGGAAGAAGTTATTCTTCCGAAGTACTTTATCCTTCGGAAGACATTGCTATGACCAGCAGATAAAAGTATGGTCCCTGACAGTCCGCTGCAGACCTCTGATACAGCATGGCATCTTCCTAAAGAGCCATGTTATTGACCATACTTTATTCTACTGTTCACCTTTTTATGATAGTACATGTTACCAACCTTAGTTGGTGACAAAAGGTAAGTCAGGGACATGTTCTGACTACAACTCTCAGGCAAAATGTCTGAAAGACCTCACCTAGAGTCTTGTAGTATAGATGTAAGGTTAGAGGTGTCCAGCTGGAATCAAAGTATACCCGGCTGTAGGTAGTATTATATATATCTTCTCCCTGTAACTCTTTAGATAAGCGATTTGAGTCCAAGTGTCTTGTAATCCTTTGAGTTGAGAAGCAAATATAAAAAGTACCTTGAAAATTTACCTGCTGTGTTAATTTTCTTACTGCTTGTTACTTGTTATATTGTGATCAACTCTTCATAGATTGCTTGCTGAGTGTTGTTCACAGTGAGTTGAGAGAAAAACCACCCACATTCGATCCTGCAACTATGTTGTAATGAATTGCAATTATTATATCATTCCGCTGCAATATATATACATATATACGTAAACGAATGTTTTAAATCTATGTTTTTGCTGTGAATAACCAACTGTGAGGTTTCCTGGGATCAGGGCCTTACAATTGTCAACTTGGATATAGTAGTAACTAGTATTTAGGCACTTGTGTTACATATAACATATAACATATATGTAACCGTGTTAAATAGCATCAATAACATATAACATCAAAAAAATTTGTATTAAAAGAAATAAAAACAAAAAAAATAAATCAAAAGAAAAGAAGATATAAAAAACATTGAACCACGTTGGAGAAATATAAAATATAAAACAATAAGTAAGTAGACCTAGGACCAGCGCATTGCGACATGACCGTTAAATGGGGGAAATAAGTGTAAAAACATTGAACCAAACACCTAAAATTTAGACCAAAATGTAAAATAAAAATTTGTAAAATATGAAAAGTACAAGAAACCAAAGTTGAAAGTAAAAAGATATTGGACTAAATTGTAAATATATAAAAATATTGGGTTAAAATAAAAAGTTAAAGATTAAAATAATCAAAAAATGGGTGCATCCCATCTAGGACCAACGCGTTGTAGTAAGGCCATTAAACAGAAAAAATAAGCGTAGAAATATTGAACCACATGCACACGTTGCGGCATGTTAACTGAAAAAATTTAGACCTAAACGTCAAACATAAATTTGTAAAAGATAAAAAGTTTAGGGGACCAAAATTAAAAGTGAAAGTTTTTTAGGGGTTAAATTCAAAAGATCTAAAAGCATTTGGGTTATAACTTATAAGTAAAAAAATAAAAAATTAAAAAAAACAGAAGTGGATACAACCCACTAAAGCTATAGTACCAACCTTAATGCACAAACAAGTTAATAACAAGTAATACACTAAAATTAAGCCCCCCGCGTTGCAACGGAGGACGTAAAATCATACCACGTAGCACTTGGCGCACCACGCATGTGATCACCAACACCAGCGCGTAAAAACGTTGATTTAGGACCAGCGTGTTGCAATGGGGCCGCTAAACTTGAGGAAATAAGCGTAAAAACGTTGAACCACACATGTACACTACGACGTGTTAACTCGCAAATACCGAAACGTAAACCGAATAATTTGTAAAATATAAAAAGTACAGGGGACCAAATATGAAAATAACAAAATATTAAGACTAAATTGTAAAATATGTAAAATTATTGGGTTAAAATTAAAGGTTAAAGATGAAATAAAATAAAAAATAAAAGTAAGTAGAACCAATAAAGTATATGATATAACTTTAATGTATATAAAGATTAATAATTAGTAATTATATAATTTAATATAGCTTTAATTTATTACATATTTACTTTTCTCTTTTCAAATGGCGATAAAAGTTAATACATATAAGAAACATTGATTCGCAAGTATGAGAGGACCTATGTAGATGACACTATAGTCACTTAAATACAATAAATTTTCACAAATATATAAATGTATATAGGAGGTTTTTTCAAATGGCAATAATGATTTATTAAACAGTGACTGCACATGAATTTTATTTTAATGAAACTATAGAAATTTGCAACAAATATTGAAGTAAGTAACAGATAATTATTGAAAGATGGTAAGGGTATTGGGTATAGTACCTCTGTATTAATTTTTTGTTTTTTTGTTTAATGTCTACAAATAGCAAATGAGACCCTAACCGGTTGGATTGGAAAAGGCAAAATCCCATGGTTTTCAATGTGAAAGTCATTATTCGAGTCTTAGTTTGCAGCAAAATATTCCATGTGGTGAAAGGTTTTACCATTGTGTGCGTTTAGTTGGTGGGTATGGATACCACGTCACTGGCGCTGTGTGTGTTCGTAGAGTGTAGATGGTTTTTAACAACGAGTTTACTCAAGTAATCAAACTTATATTATTGATTGCCTATTGAAAACAAATGTCTACCAATAGTCTAAATGCAAACTTTACAATACTCTACTTAAACTTACTTTTCTTATAATATATGAAATATTTAGTGGTTGTTTGGTAGCATTTTCATGATTATTAAGAGGCTACATCTTAATAGTTTATAGATTCTCAATGGTTAATAGTTAACCCTAGTGTTAGATAATTAAGAGGTACATTAAGATTTAACATTTTAATCATTTAGTATTAGAGTTACCTTTTAACCATTAAATGATTATGAACCATTAAGAGGTGACATCTTAATCACTATTAAAAGGCTAATTTTTAAGCAAGTCTTTGTTCATTTATCTTCACTTTGTTTATTCAACTTAACTTAAAATTTACTATTTTTCATTTTTTTTCATTTTTTTCAATGAATTTATTACCTTTATTTCTTGTTTATTTAATTTAGATTAGAAATATTCGTTATTTACTATATTTATTTATTTTTTATTTATTATTAATTATATACGATCCTATAGTTAAAAGTTTCTAGTTTTGCCACCTATTAAATTGTTAAAGAGAAAGAATATACGATGTTTGCTAACAAGAATGGGGCAAGCTAGTAATCATATAAAAAATGATGGAACAAAAAAAACACGTTGATTATTCATTAGTCTATCGTTTACTAAAGTTATCATTAATTTTACTTAGCTGTAGTGACAAGTGTTTTTTGCAATGTTTTGTATCATATTCATTATGTGACCAACTTAATCCGACTCGAACCACCTGATATTTTTATATCCACTTTAAAAAATTTGAAGCATATAAAAATAACGACTCAGTGGAAATATTTTCCTAGACCGCTACAACAGAGGGTAGTTTGTGACGCAATTTTGCGATGCCATTTGTTTTTTTTCGCAAGGTGCGTCCTATTTGTGATACAATTGCGACAAAAATAACATACCTAAGTTCTCTACACTCTTTGTGTCCACTTAGCGACACGGTAGGAAATTCTAGCATTTTGCGTCGCAAAAGTTTTGGAAACCTCCGAACTAATTTTTTATGATTATATAAATAATCATAATAAATATTATATTGATAATCTAGTGCATTTATCCATTTGATCTGTGAAGAATGTGCATGTATGTGTGTTTATGTGTGTTTGGATGTTTGTCTTATTTATTAATAATGATATATGTTTTTTATTATTTTAGATTCGAGCTTTGGAAAATCAAATTAAGATTCTGAGGCTCGATTTGAAGCTCGTTTTGAATCTGAGAGGAAAGCAATAAATGCCCACGTGAAGCTTATCGCAAATGCATGGAGGAGGAGAAGCAGACTGAAAGGCTAGGGTCCCTACCCTCTCTCCATTAATCTTTGATATAAATAGTACAAGGCGGTTCCACTATTTTGGGATCTAATAATACAATCAATGATATTAAATACAATATAATCTATACTAAATATACATCGGCTATTACACCCCCGCAGTCGAAGCGGGAGGAGACCGGATGCTGAGACTGGAGCGAAAGTCTTCAAATAGAACGCGAGGTAGACCCTTGGTAAATATATCAGCAATCTGATGACGGGACGGCATGTGGAGAACGCGAACCTTGCCACGCTGAACCTGCTCTCGAACAAAGTGAATGTCCAGTTCAATATGTTTCGTAAGATGCTGCTGAACCGGATTACCTGAGAGGTAGATGGCGCTCACATTGTCACAGTAGACCAATGTCGCGCGAGCCAGAGGGACGGATAGTTCCAATAAAAGGTTGCGTAGCCAACAAATTTCTGCGACGACGTTAGCCACCCCACGGTATTCTGCTTCGGCACTGGAGCGGGAGACAGTGCTTTGGCATTTGGAGGACCAGGAAATTAGATTGTCGCCAAAGTAAATACAATAACCACTGGTAGATCGTCTGGTATCGGGCATCCAGCCCAATCGGCATCAGTGTAAGAGACCAGAGACTGTTGGGTAGGTGATGTGCATAAGGTGAGGCCGAGTGCAGATGTACCTTTGATGTACCGAATAATTCGCTTGAGAGCATTCCAATGATCGATCCGTGGGGCGTGCATGTGCATGCATACCTGCTGAACCGCATAGGTGATATCTGGACGGGTGAAGGTCAGGTACTGCAAAGCACCAGCTAAACTGCGGTACAGGGTCGGTCATTAAATAGGTCACTGGATGCGGCACTAAGTTACCATTAGTGTCGACCGAGAGTAGCAACAGAATTACATGACTGCATGCGAGCGCGGGCAATGATGTCGGTAGCATAAGACTGCTGAGAAGAAACATAGAGTTGTCGGTCCGAGTAACTGAAATACCCAAGAAGTAGCTGAGCGGTCCGAGATCTTTCATAGCAAATTCGGCGGACAAGCTCTGAAGAAGGCGCTGTCGGAGGGCCGTAGAGGAAGTGACAAGTAAGATGTCATCAACATAAAGCAGCAGGTAGGCCGTGTCATGGCCCTGGTGAAGAGTGAAGAGAGAAGCATCACACCGACTGTTGAGAAACCCCAATCAAAGAACATACTCGGTGAAACGCTGGTACCACGCTCGTGGGGCCTGTGTTTTAGACCATATAAGGATTTCTTTAGAAGACAGACGTGATCCAGAAACTAATTATTACGAAACCCCATAGGTGATGCATGTAGACACTTTCATGTAGGTCCCCGTGTAAGAATGCGTTGGTAACATCCAATTGATGAACTGCCTAATTTTTAGACAAAGCAATTGAGAGCACAGTCCGTATAGTGGCCGGTTTTACCACCGGACTAAATGTCTCGCCACAATCAACCCAACCTGTTGTGAGCACCCATCACACACTAAGCGAGCTTTATACCTTTCTAATGTGCCATCGGACCTGTATTTATGCTTAAATAACCACATGCTACGCACAATATTCATATTAGGGTGAGAGGGACTAACTCCCAGTACCATTTCTAATTAAAGCATTGTACTCATAAGCATGGCGTTGTACCATTCCGGCACAGTCAAGGCATGAAGTGGGGTTTTGGGGACGGGAAGGATGGTGGATGTGTGGTGTTAAGGTTTAGTGGGTGCTTGGGTTTAAATATGCCGCTCATGGAAGGTGGGGTGTGAATGGTACGGTGGTGTGAGGGTGGACGGTAGCCGTGGGTTGTTGGTCGTTTGTTGGGTGGCCGAAGGAGGTGCAACGGGTGTTAGATTGGAGGATGGTCCAGGTGAGTGTAGGGGTGTGATGGGCCGGTAGCAGGTGTGGTTGGGCTAAGGTTGTGGGCTGAGGTGGGGTTGGGTGTGGCTGGTACCGAAGAGGTTGAGGAAGTGGGCGGGCGGTTGGGTTTTGGAATGGGGATTTGGGCCGGTGGGTGTGGGCCTAGTGATATGCGGACTGAGATGAAATGGGAAGGATCCGGATAGAAAGTCATAAGACGGGAGGGGACCAATGGTTTGTTTGAACGGAAAGTAGTTTCATCAAATGTAACGTCTTGAGATGAAAATTGTTTGGTGTTTATGTCAAGACAGCGATACTCTATGGAAGGTGGGTATCCAAGAAAACACAAGGATTGGAGTGGT
The DNA here is from genome assembly GCA_024085815.1 of Flaveria linearis. Taxonomy (NCBI): domain Eukaryota; kingdom Viridiplantae; phylum Streptophyta; class Magnoliopsida; order Asterales; family Asteraceae; genus Flaveria; species Flaveria linearis. Next base: position 90,374,084 of record CM044001.1, on the reverse strand, counting down.
GTTCAAGTTTGTGAATTGTGGGGGAAGGGGTTAACGGGTAGCATAGGCAGCCGAACACCCGAAGGTGATCATAGGTGGGGTTGTGTGGTAAAGTAATTCGGTGGGTGTTTTATTGTGGGATGTTTTGGTGGGTAGGATGTTAAGAGGTATGTGGCGGTTTCAAGGGCAAGTTCCAAAATAGGGGGGAAGGGATGCATGAGCAAGTAGGGTGCGGATCATATTATTTATTTTCGGATTTTTCGTTCGGCTTTACCGTTTTGGGAGGAGGTGTATGGGCATGACAAACGGTAGAGGATACCGTTGGTGGTGAAAAGGTTTGAAAGGCGTTGTTACATACTCACGACCATTATCACATTGAAAGGTTTTTATTGTACGTTCAATTGGGTTTTATTTATGAGGCAAAGTTGTTAAAGGACGGGAAAACATGGGATTGGTAGCAATTGGGTATGTCCACAAAAAATTAGAGAAGTCATCTAAAAAGAGGACATAATATTTATGTCCGAAGAGCTAACAATAGGGGACGTCCACACATCAGTATGCACAATGTCAAAAGGTTGAAAGTATGAGAATGCGATGCAAAAAAGGGTAACGAATACTCTTTCCATAAACACAAGACTGGCATACATTATTCAAATTATTATCAAATCAATAAAACTAGAGGTTTTAAATTATTCAAAGAGGGTCGACCTGGGTGGCCAAGACGGTGATGCGGAGTTGTGCAGTGACAACAGCAAAAGCAGGGGCTGGGTAGAAGGTGATCCAAGCACGAGTGGGTAGAGATCACCGTTGCTGTTACATCGCAGGAGGGGGGCCTTGGTCTTGTAATCCTTCACAAGAAAACCAAAAGGGTCAAATTCTACCGAAACAGAATTGTCAATGGTAAATCTACGAACAGAAATTAAGTTTTTAACTAGTCTAGGGGAATAAAGGACATTTTTTAGGATAAAGGGTGGGAAAGGTTGGGTAGGTATTGGTACCTTGACCAAGTACAGGAATGGTATCGCCACTACCTACAATAATATTTTGAGACATGCTAGAATTAGAAAAAGTGTGAAAGTCACCTTGCTCGTGAGTCATGGTGGAGGAGGCGCCCGTGTCCATGTACTGAGTGGGGTCCGGTTGCTGCAAGGACATCGTATAAAGTGCCTGCTCGATGTCAGTGGGCGTATAAGCCGTGTGGGCCTGCTGTGGCCGGGGCCAAGGAGATCGGGCTGCGGGCTGTGAGAGGAGTTGGTGTTGGGCGAGGGGTATTTGGGTAGGGACAAGGTGGAATGGGCCATGGGGAGTAAGTGGAGCTTTGGCCAGGAATTGTTACTGTTAGGCCAGAAGGGAGTCTGATTGGGCCAGGCTGCAGTCCAGGGGGTAAAGGATTGTGGATTCCAGGGAGAGCTGCTAAAAGCGGCCACGGCCAAATGAAAAATTACCTTTGCCACGTCCGCGTCGGGGACGGTTTTGGGGCGACCACGGGTGCGATTTTCTGGGCGGTGGTTGTGGTGTCCGGTGGAGGGGCAGCAGAGCGGTGTTGGGTGGTGGCGGAGAGGGCTGTGGACGCCGACTTTGACGCTGCCAGCGCCTGCTCCGCTTTGCGAGTTTCAACTTGCATGATTTATGAGTGGGCAGTGTAGAAGTTAGGGAGAGGTTTGGTATTCTGCAGAATGGTGGAGATGGATTCATATTGTTCATTGAGGCCAGCAAGGAGTTGAAGGATAAGGCGGTCATTAGTGACGGGTGCGTCAACGTTGGCCAGTTGGTCAGCAAGGTTTTTAATTCCTGACAATACGCCGAGACGTTCGGGAAACCGTCCAGGCGTGTGTTAGAGAACTTTTGCATAAGCAGGATGGCACGGGCTGCTTTGTTGTCTTGGAAGAGGTCCTCGATGGCAATCCAGGCTTCATGGCGTTGGAGGTTTTGTTGATGATGGTGTGTAGTAGGTCATTGGAGATGGTGGTATAGAGCCATTGTAAGACAATGGCATCCAATCGATCCCATTCTTCAGCTTGGGGAGGAGAGTGTTCGGGTTTGAGGGAGAGAGGTGGTCATAGACAAGGAAGGCGCGGCAGTGAATGGTGAAAAGGGTGGCCCATGCTATATTGCGCGGAATTGATTTCGAGGATGATGGGGATATAATTTTGATGTTGGAAACAGTGTGGCAGGGTGAATCTTGGATTCAACAGTGATTGGTGGGGCAGGAGGGTTTTGGTTGGCCATGGAAGGAATCGAGTAAAGAAAAAATTATAGAAGAAAAAGGGGAAGGTGTTCGGTGGCAGAAAGAAGGCAGCCGAATAGGGTTAGGGAGGTATGCTAGACCTGGTCTGTGATACCATGAAAGGCTAGGGTCCTTGCCCTCTCTCCATTAATCTTTGATATAAATAGTACAAGGCGGTTCCACTATTTTGGGATCTGATAATTACAATCAATGATATTAAATACAATATAATCTATACTAAATATACATCAGCTATTACAGACAATGCAACAAAAGTTAGAAGATTTCATAAAAAATGGATGTTCTCGTAGTAATTAGTACTAATTCCTATGTTGTTTTGTTACTAAAAACTTTGGTTGAAATGAATAGTATTTTTATTAGGATTATCGTATGTATGGTTTACATTATGTTGGTTTTGTATGTTAAGCTACTAAAACTTTGGTTCCAATGAATATTATTATTATTAGATTTATCCTATATATGGTTTAATTATATTTTTAATTTTCATCTACAGGTTTTCAGATTGGTTTTATGTAGTTTTTAGGGCAAAATAAGCATGTTTTGTGTAATTTTGTGCAGAAAAGTTGTTGTTTCTGTTTATTAATCAATATACATGCAAATGTGTCACAGATTTGTTGCAAAAAATAAATTCTAAATTAAAATATATTACTTGGTGTCGTCGCAAATGCGTCACATGATTTGGGATGTGTCGCAGTGTCGGAAATGCGTCGCAAGTAATAAAACATTTTAAATCATAATTAAATTTATAATAATAATATATTACATAAAAAATAATAAATGTTAAATTTAAGTAATTAAGGTTGTGTCGCAAATGCGCAGTAAATTACCAACACTTGCTACACGTATACGCGTAGCAAACCACCCTCTTTCTTGTGGTGCACTGATCGCAAGTTGCTAGATACTTCCTACAGAAACACTATTGGGGTCGGTGTCTCAATGGTAGATGTAAGGTCTCTTAAAGCACATAATTTTGAAGGTTCTGGGTTTAAGTCCCATCGAAATAAAGAAATTTGTCATTCTAAATTGAAATTGCACCAATTCAATCACTCTAAAGTTCACACTATTTTACCCACGAGAAGCTGCTAGATTTGATCCCCTCAAACTTTCATATACTCCAACATGACAAGAGAATGATCATTCGTGCTATTCTTTTGTGGTATCATTGGATCTAATGCTTATATGTAACTCCAATAAATCTTTGTTCATGACATAAGTGCGTGGCATTTTGCACAAGTTACTAACTTTCATGTTATGGTCGAGATGAAACAAGATGTGAGTATAGTCTACCGTTTCAGTTGCACCACAAGTGAACCTAGTAAGAAACGGTACTAGTCTATTCAGCTTCACTTGTCAATATTCACTATTATAGGTAATCATTAATTCCAACCAAAGCGAAATCTTCAATCGCATTTCTATTTGGTCATTGATTTTACCATGAAGTACCATCTTTATTTCCATGCCGTTCCAATTATCATATTCATCCATGAAAGATACAAAGTATAACACTTTCAATGCACATTTTGAAGTTCATATATCTCATTGTGCCACATATGGTCTATTTTCCGCTTCAAAAATGTACAAGCCTAACCTAATGTATCGATCCATATTGTAGATATTGTTCCATACCCCTTAATTGTTTACCAGCTTTGATTGAAATGTAGTGCCAACCTTTAGTCTCAGGATGATGAAAGCTAGGAAACAACCCATTTTGCATTGATTTTAGCAACCATGTAAAGCATATAATCTTATTCCAATTCAATACCAAATAGGCTAGATTTATGTTTGTTCATTATTAACCTTAAATCAAATGGAAGTGCCTCATAAGCCTAGCAATCTTCGAATATTTGAAGTAGACCAATCTGCAACAATAGTACATCATGCAATGCTTATAAAACACCCATCGAGCATGCTATGGTTATTGCAGTAATCATAACAAATGCTACAGGAGCATTAGTTTTTCGTAGTAGGAGCTTCATACTCAATCATACTGAAAACTAAGGAGAATCCAACACTCCTGAGTTACATCTGTAACCACTTTTAAGGTAAAAGGTGAAATAAGTGTATTCGCCTCCCTACGAAATCATCTTTAAATGCTGAACTTAGACCGATGAGGCATTGGTTCTCAGAATTTATTGGCAAAAATTCACTTCCTTGTTTACAGTCGTGGGTTCAGAACACCGCCTTCCTTTTGTCATCAATCTATTTATTTATTTTGTTTGGACACTATTAATTGATTAAACCTTAGAAGAAAGAGATTTAACCGAGGCCATTTAACTCGGACTTTTGTTTAAGATCGCTAGTCTTTTAGGAATGAAGTTGGCTACTGTTCTTATGTATTTAGGTCTAAATAAAGATTTTTTTTTTGCTGTTAAGCTTCTAGACCCCCCAATTCATCAAACTTCTTTAGAAAAGATATCATCATGTTTAACTATGTTTCTTAGTATTTTATTATGTTCCATAGCCCTCCATTCCTTTATAGCCTTTACCAAACTCCGCTGATGAAGTTGTTAGTGTAAGAGGGCCATGTCAGATAGCCTTCAAGGTAATACAGTGTATGTCACTTTTCGCAGTAGTTTCCAAACCTATTATAAACCAACATTGATCAATCTCACTTTGTTTGTGCCCGTTACCTAAAACGTGCGTGAACCTTCCACACCCCATGTATATTCCCTCAGGAAAGCATAAAAAAATGTTATTTACTCTTTAGATTATATTCCTCTCACACAGATGAAACATACACGTCAAGTTCTCTTACAAATACTGCAACAATGTGCATATATGGATGGCAAAGAAACCCAAACGTGACACATATACTTAAACATCTAGGTGAGTAATGGGACATGTATTCGTGTATGAGAAGAAGTACAAACATTCCGAGGCTTCAAGTAAGAGGTATGATATTAAGAATGAGATACCGAGTTTGATTACCCATACCACATCTCATAGACCCACAAATACTTATGTTCTTTTGATCGTATGAATATTTAATTCTAGTCTTTATTGTGTGGAAAACGAACTTTTCTTTTGGGATATGATTATTTATAAAGTTAATTACATGTACAGTCTCGTGTTATGTCTATATTGCAAGTATGATCTCAAACATTGAGACTTTACATGTGTGATCTTAAACATTTGTGAAATCATAACACTATTGGAACTTGTCATGAACGAACGTTAAGTTTTGCAATTAATTTTTTTAAAAATGATGAAAATACTCTTAGTTAAAAAATGGAAATATGAATATAAATTAAGTTTGTTGTGTTTTATCAAGTGGCCCATATTGGTTTTAATTTAATATATAAATTATTATTATTTCTTACCTACTTAACTGGAAATATTAATGTTCATTTACGAGAACGATCATCGGCTTTACGATTTTACAAATGACCACATATGTAATTTTTTAAAGTTTAAATCATACTTGCAATATGGAACATCATGATTTGATAATTAATTCTTATTTATTATGTATGATATGAAGTATAAAACATATTCCTTTAGATTTATCTCACGATGAGCTTTTATTTTTTTTATTCTCTAAACATTTTACGATGATAAAGATATGTAATTATCATATTTTAATTTGTTGCAAATAAAAATAAAAATTTTGAGCCAGATTCTTATAACATATATACGCAAATCTACTTTAATGAATTCCATTTTTTACAACAATTCACAAAAAAGTATCATCGTTTATACGACAGACACTTGGAAAAAGCCGAAAGTAAAGTCTTTGAGCTCCCATATTGTTGGAAATATACTAAATAGCAATTCAATGTCAAATGTTTTATGTGGTATTTTATTTATATTAATGTTTGCTTTATTTTTTATTTTATAAAAATACTGTTAGGCTGGTTGAGCTTTGTGAATTTTGAAACTGGACTAAAGATTGAATGGGCATAGTAGAGCAGAACGTGCGGACAACTTGCGAGCTTGTGGACTTAATATCTTACCGTTCGATTTTTACCGCAATTTAATAAAAGGATCATCTAATAGCCTATTTTTTCATCCGTCACTATGTATCATCATCTAGTGTATTCGTCTGCAGTTACATCGCATCACTTTGTCCTCTTCACCAGATCAATATTATTCCGAACCCATCTTCTTATAAATCGATCATTATCTACTCTTCTCATTAGATTCACTCAGCCCTTTTATGTTTTCTTGTTCTTAGTTCAAGAGTCTTGTATCAGATCATAGTGTTCATGATTTGATTATTATATTCAGTCTAGTTGTTATTTTTGATATAAACATTATGGTTTGGATTGAATGAAGTTGAGATTTACCTTTTGTAACACATATGCCTCCCCTACGAGAATTCAATTTTACTTATGTATGCGAGGCTAAGATAAAATTTAAAGGATGACACGAGGATGGGTTTCTTGTTTTTGGGCCTTGTATTTTTATGTAATTTGGATAAGTTTCCTAGTGGACCTATTTTTATAAATAGGTACTGTTGGGCTTCCCTAGTCATAGACTCATAGCGGCTTTTGTTAATTATAAGCCCATCCGTTCACAGTTTGACGTCTTATTTTAACCTGAAGTACTTTAACTATCCTAAAACGCTAATCACTTCTTTTCCAACCAAAACTATCATAGACAATTAAAACTAATAATAACTAAACTAAATACACACACGTGCGGTTCAAGTAAGGGTTCGTGAGCCCTGAATCCAACCCAATGGCGTTACTCTAGAGAGACGGGACGATGTCCCTAAGGACCCTAGCAACCCAAGCTACACTCCGGAAACCCTAATAAGGGCATGCCCCCTAAGTAGCATACTTATTTTAATTATTTATAATATTTCCTAAAAGTGCATTTATCTTTAAAAAATGTCGTTTGTTAAAATGATCTCATTTAAGTAGGCACTCAAGAATCAAGATCGAGTTTTTGTTTGGTCTAATTGACAATAATGCAAAAGGCTCACGCTTATGTTCTATGAATCTATCCATAGAAACATCAGTAATTACTAATTAATGGTGCTTTCATTCAATGTGTCGTCTTGTAGATGCTATCGAATGTTAATTATAAAAAAAAAAGGTTTGTTTGGATGTAACACTATAAGAACTATTTCACGTATAATCAAATCGTAACTTAATTAGTAACACGGTCATATATCAATTTAACTTGCTTATAAGCTTTTGCATGTGATGATAATGATAATACAAGAAAAAAAAACCCCAAAATAAATGTGGTGTGTCACACTCTCAAATTCCGGGTCTGGAATCTATCACGGAGAGGTGAGCAAACAGGATCGAACACAGTAGTTACACATGAGATGCATTATCTATATGATAAGTTTTAGATAACCAAGCCATTATTATTCAGAGCATTAGATATTACGCAGCGGAAATAAATATATAGATCGTCTCTTAACAAACGTCTACTTATATCTCAGGTAATAAACAATGTATATCTTGAGCTCTTATATGATCCTACGTGCATATTTACAAGCTCCTAGTAGATACCTGAGAATACATGTAAAATCAAGTGTCAACACAGGGTTGGTGAGTTCATAAATAAAACACAATGATAAATCGTCAATTATCATTCAAAGAAAGGTTTATTTGTGAAGATACGGAACCCTTTTATAAGGTGAACCCGCTATCCCACATACTTACTAAGTACAAGCCCAACAATCCTTCACATAGGATTTGCCCATGTATCATAGTTTATTTGCATATGGATAGCCTGTCGGAACCCTTTTATAAGGTGAACTCATTATCCCACACACAAGCATCAAGCAAAGCACCATCATAGTTCATAAAACAAAAGGCATGTTTCATCCCATGAACAGTCAGTAATATCACAAATAAAAGTTCCAGATTAAAAGAGCATGCCTCATCCCAAAACCAAAGTAAAAAGGAAAACACGAGAAACTCACAAAATAATCTGAAATTTCAACCACGACATATATTCCAGCCCCAAATATTTAAATCATTAAAAGGGGGGACAATTACGACCTCACAAAATAATCAAAAATTTCAATCACGACATGTATTCCAGCCCCAAAATATTTAAATCATTAAAAGGGGAGCAATTACGAACTCACCTCGGTCCTTGTGTGTTGTTGACATGCTAGTAAATTTCTGCTAAGAAATTATATTTCACGTAAGCCAACAGATACAAATCCAAAACCTAAATAAGTTAGATCTTGAACCTGGTGTTCAGTTGATCTAAGATTTGGTTCTCGGGAATAAACATATAATTAAATCATTTAGTTATTTTGTTTTAATAACTAAAGATTTATATTTCATAAAGTTTGATTAGTTTATTAATGATTTTAACATATCATTATATTTCTAAATAAATTATAAACATTATTTAATTATGTAAATTTATATTTAATTTTGTAAGATTTTATAAATATTTATAAAATCAAATTTTGCATTTAGGATTATCCATATTAATATAATGTCCATTAATAATTTAATGGTTTAAATTATAAAAAAAATCCATTTTTATAAAGATAATAATTTGAAATAATTATTTAATAAATAAATAAATAAGGATTAAAGAAATAAATTTCCAGAAACTAACTATATAATTTCTAAAATTACCAAAGTTTGTAAAAACTTTTTTATAATTTTTCAGAATTTTTTTATATTTTTATAAGGCTCACAAAGTTTTTTAAAAAAAAGTGTTAGGGTAAATCAAACCAGTAAACCAAAGGCTCTAAGCCGCGGTAAATCTCCACCTTTATTACTTTTAAACTCAAACTCCAAAAATCCCATTTCACCTAAGAACCCCAGGTTCGATTCTCAACCAAATCGATCCCAAATCGATTTCAATTGCATCAGAACTCATGGGGTTATTGTTCCCCTTGTAAAAACGAACACAATGGGGTGTTAAATTACCTGTTTCGAAGTTCCACAGGGTTGTTCGACCAATTGCAGGTCCGCGACAGAGGGGGTAATCGAACTGATCGTATTCAAGTGTTTTGAGAGGTGTGTGAATGTTTCATTAGTTTAGGAATGCTTATATAGCCATTCCTGTTCGATTAATTTGATTAAAATAGACTGGTAATGCGTTTTTGGTGAGTGGGTCGGCCGAACTTTCGGTCGAAGTGGGAAACACACCTAATCGACTCGATTATTCAAATTGAAGTGACCCACTAGTTCGAATCATCCTCTAGAAGGTGTCGGGAATGATTGATTGGGTCAAATTGATTAGATTTGGCGTTTGAGTCGCCGGAGAGCCGCCGAGAAGGTGTGCCGGAGGGGAGTCGACGGGAAGGGGCGGCGGGGTTGGGTATTTTAAAACAAATTTACACATTTAGCCCCTGTAGTTTATTTGGTTTATTATTTCATGTGTAAAGTTTTAAAATAAGTTTCAAGAATTACAAAATCAGTCCCTGAACTTATTTAATCAATTTATATTAATTTGTAAATAATAATATTTTCATTATTATATTATTTTCATTATTAACATTTTTATTTTTAATAATAATTATTATTATTATCATTGTCATTATTTTTTTATTATTAATACTATTATTAAATAATAATAAAAATATAAAACTAATTTATAAAATCACATAAACTTTATATTAAATCACGAAAAATTTTCGGGTTGTCACATCATCCCCCTGTTAGAGGAATTTTCGTCCCGAAAATTAAGATGTACTCGCAACATTTTTGAACAAGTTAGAATACTTGCACATCATTTCGTCCTCTCATTCCCAAATGAACTCAGGACCACGTCGGGTGTTTCCATCGAACTTTGACAACCGGAATCTTGCTCTGAATTTAAGAAAACTGGTTTTTCGATTAAATTCAGCAAGACACGAGTACTAAGGAACAAGTATCTAAGTTTAAGCATATAACTTCTTAATCTTAGTCAATCTCTAACTAAGGCAATTTACTTTGTGCAACTATTATGGTGGCTATAGGCTAGATGCAATTCCTAACTCACTATAAACCAATGGCTCTGATACCAATCTGTCACACCCTCAAATTCCGGGTCTGGAATCTATCACGGAGGGGTGAGCAAACAGGATCGAACAACAGTAGTTACACATGAGATGCGGTTATCTATATGATAAGTTTTAGATAACCAAGCCATTATTATTCAAAGCATTAGATATTATACGCAGCGGAAATAAATATATAGATCGTCTCTTAACAACACGTCTAATTATATCTCAGGTAATAAACAATGTGTATCTTGAGCTCTTATATGATCCTACGTGCATATCCACAAGCTCCTAGTAGATACCTGAGAACACATGTAAAATCAAGTGTCAACACAGGGTTGGTGAGTTCATAAATAAACACAATGATAAATCGTCAATTATCATTCAAAGAAAGGTTTATTTTGTGAAGATACGGAACCCTTTTATAAGGTGAACCCGCTATCCCACATAGTTACTAAGTACAAGCCCAACAAATCCTTCACATAGGATTTGCCCATGTATCATAGTTTATTTGCATATGGATAGCCTGTCGGAACCCTTTTATAAGGTGAACTCATATCCCCACACAAGCATCAAGCAAAGCACCATCATAGTTCATAAACAAAAGGGCATGTTCATCCCATGAACAGTCAGTAATATCACAAATAAAAGTTCCAGATTAAAAGAGCATGCCTCATCCCAAAACCAAAGTGAAAAGGAAAACATGAGAACTCACAAATAATCTGAAATTTCAACCACGACATGTATTCCAGCCCCAAAATATTTAAATCATTAAAAAGGGGGGGACAATTACGAACTCACAAAATAATCAGAAATTTCAATCACGACATGTATTCCAGCCCCAAAATATTTAAATCATTAAAAAGAGGAGCAATTACGAACTCACCTCGGTCCTTGTGTGTTGTTGACATGCTAGTAAATTTCTGCTAAGGAATTATATTTCACGTAAGCCAACAGATACAAATCCAAAACCTAAATAAGTTAGATCTTGAACCTGGTGTTCAGTTGATCTAAGATTTGGTTCTCGGGAATAAACATATAATTAAATCATTTAGTTATTTTTTTTAATAACTAAAGATTTATATTTCATAAAGTTTGATTAGTTTATTAATGATTTTAACATATCATTATATTTCTAAATAAATTATAAACATTATTTAATTATGAAATTTATATTTAATTTTGTAAGATTTTATAAATTTATAAAATCAAATTTTGCATTTAGGATTAATCCATAATTAATATAATGTCCATTAATAATTTAATGGTTTAAATTATAAAAAAATCCATTTTTATAAAGATAATAATTTGAAATAATTATTTAATAAATAAATAAATAAGGATTAAAGAAAAATTTCCAGAAACTAACTATATAATTTCTAAAATTAACAAAGTTTGTAAAAACTATTTTTATAATTTTTCAGAATTTTTTTATATTTTTATAAGGCTCACAAAGGCTTTTTTAAAAAAAGTGTTGGGGCAGGGTCGAACCCCTGACCTCCTGTTCACAAGCACCCCAAACCAGTAAACCAAAGGCTCTAAGCCGCGGTAAATCTCCACCTTTATTACTTTTAAACTCAAACTCCAAAAATCCCATTTCACCTAAGAACCCCAGGTTCGATTCTCAACCAAATCGATCCCAAATCGATTTCAATTGCATCAGAACTCATGGGGTTATTGTTCCCCTTGTAAAAACGAACACAATGGGGTTTAAATTACCTGTTTCGAAGTTCCACAGTGGTTGTTCGACCAATTGCAGGTCCGCGACAGAGGGGGTAATCGAACGGATCGTTTTCAAGTGTTTGAGAGGTGTGTGAATGTTTCATTAGTTTAGGAATGCTTATATAGCCATTCCTGTTCGATTATTTGATTAAAATAGACTGGTAATGCGTTTTTGGTGAGTGGGTCGGCCGAACTTTCGGTCGAAGTGGAAACACACCTAATCGACCTCGATTATTCAAATTGAAGTGACCCACTAGTTCGAATCATCCTCTAGAAGGTGTCGGGATGATTGATTGGGTCAAAATTGATTAGATTTGGCGTTTGGAGTCGCCGGAGAGCCGCCGGAGAAGGTGGCCGGAGGGGAGTCGACGGGAAGGGGCGGCGGGGTTGGGTATTTTAAAACAAATTTACACATTTTAGCCCCTGTAGTTCATTTGGTTTATTATTTCATGTGTAAAGTTTTAAAATAAGTTTCAAGAATTACAAAATCAGTCCCTGAACTTATTTAATCAATTATATTAATTTTGTAAATAATAATATTTTCATTATTATTATTATTTTCATTATTAACATTTTTATTTTTAATAATAATATTATTATTATTATCATTGTCATTATTTTATTATTATTAATACTATTATTAAATAATAATAAAAATATAAAAACTAATTTATAAAATCACATAAACTTTATATTAAATCACGAAAAATTTTCGGGTTGTCACATGGTGCAAGTACCATCTATATGGTGTGACCCTAAAATTTCACATAACTTCATTGTACATATGTGAAGAGAATGATTTTAAATAGTAACGTTTTATCATATGTGAATTTTTTTTCTAATTAATAACTATGGTTTTTTAGTGGTTTTAAAATCATTCTAAATTAATCACCAGGAAGAAAAAGAAAAAGAAAACATACTACCATTGCAAGAGTGAAAGTTTATGTAGAATGATATTATTACGTAAGAGCATTCACATTTCATTTTTTAGAAGTTTATGAGTGAAGTCCTTATATTATATGAAATGGTTTTGGGTGGATGAGAAAAAAATATCACTATTTATCTATAAATTTAAGGATTTACTATTTAACCATTATAATTTTTTAAATATTTTTTAAAGTGTTTGTGAGTGAAGAAAAAAAGAAAAGGTAATGATAATGGATAAAAAATATTATTTATTGAAAGGAGAGAAAAATATAGTGATTTTTAATGTAATTATAAAGATAAGACAAATTGGATATTAATATGGCAAACTATTTCATACTGTCCAATAATAATCAATACTATTAATTTGACTTATAACAATCTCAACTTTCACCTTTGTTACTGATAATAGTCTTAGTGAGATAATCAACAAATATATAGGATTGATTTACATTTGATTTTACTCACATAATAATTATAAATGAAATGAAATTAAATGAAATAACATACAAGTGAAATCAAACATAAATAAATGCAAATGAGTGTGAATGTATGATAATTACGCTATTACGATTGTCATTGGTAATAAAAAATGAAAGTTTGGATTATTACTAGTAAAATTAATAGTATGATTACTATCGGTTAATAAGAAATAGTTTAGATTATTAAAATCCATTTTGCCTAAAGATAATGATAAGAAATGGGATGTGAATACTTTAAGTGATGATTCTAAGTGTAAAACTAATCTAACAACCTAAATTCTATAATACTAATGATTTTCAGTTTTTCACTAAGTGGTTGAGATGAGATACTTAAGTCTTTATTAAAATAGGGGGAAGTATTGGGTTCAAGTCCGCATGTAATAAAGAAAAGGTTTCGGGTTAAGCCAAAGAGTTTTCTCACCTAAGTTGGGTTTTCTCCTGATTGTGGTCACAGTTTCGTACGCGAGTAATGGAGATGATCGGTGGACTAGTGACATGTTAGTGGTCCTTTAGTTGTTAAATAAATCTAAATTCTATGTATATATCAAACTTGATGGCATGATTATGAGTTGGGCAAGACTTAAAAACGAAGGCGGACAAAAATAAACCAAGTTCTAGTTATCCGACTTTGAGAGCATTCATAGTAGGTTTTTATTTTTATGTGTGTGAGCCTCATATTATATGGTATGATTGTGAGTGGTTATAAATGAATGAGAGAGAAATTTTAGAGATTGTATGTTTCTCATATTTGGGAAAACACGATATAACTCTTATAAATTTTTTTATTCTTTGAAATTGACTGTGAGTGAGTGAGAGAGGGGGAAAAGTTAATGAGAAAAATATATAAAGATATAAAAAATATTATATACTGAAAGAGAGAAAAAAATTAATGTTTTAATGTAAATATAAAGATGGAGATGTGGAAACTAGTCTGAATGCTTTAAAACATTTTCTAATTTAAAATAGCGTGAATGCTTTAAAACATTTTCTAATTTAATGCGAAACTTTTAACTATATTTAAATTTTCAAATTAATTCATGTTTGGATTTGAACTTAAAATATATCCTTTAATATGCAAAACCTCTCCTATGTTTTGACATTTTATTAGTTATTTAGTTAAAGCATCAACTTTCTTTATATTATAATTTGACAAAAAAATGTTTTTTATAAACTTATATTTTGACATTTTATGTTTGTCACACCCCGACTAATGACGGAATCATCAGGCGGACGAATGTGAATCGATTGCTTATAGCACATGGTAGTAAATGTGTAAAATAATATTAAGTGTCATTTTTATTGAATATTACTAATCAATAATACTTTACAATCAAATAAAAAGTCAAGTAAACATAATGCAATCGTCTTTAATTTTGACTAAGTTCAAAACCTAAGTGAGCATGAAGAAGTCATCTAAATTGCATTTCCTGAAATCATGTGAAAAGGTAACGAGTAAGCTAATGAATTAGCCGGTAAGTAAACACATGTTTGAATACATATATAGATTGATTAAAATGATTGAAGACAATTCAATTCATATGGCAATATCAGAATTATAATGCAATAATGTAACATAAAGACAAATCAAAACAATCAACCTAATGACTAAATTGAGTCGGTCCGCAGACGAAACCTTATTCAATGTATGATTTTAGTTTCAATCACCACGCGAATAAACAAATGAGTTGGGTTTGTCAAGCCAATAGATCTATTATTATTATCATAATTGTATGAATTAATGATTAGGTTATCATTAAGTTTATCTAACTATGAATGCATAATTGCAAGTTATAACATAATATGTCTTTAATAGAATTTAGAATGAAATAACAATGAATATAGATAATTGAATACTAAATCGCATGATTTCTATAAATTATAAAATATAAAAACTGAGCTATGAATACTCACATTGTATAATGATGGTTGTAGGGTTCATAAGAAAATTTAGATGTTCAAGAGTCAAGGGTGATGTCCTAAATAATAAAAAATAATAACTTGAGTTCAGAATTCATTACAAGAAGTTAGGATGTTTAGAGAATGCTAAAAGGCGAAACCTAGATTGAAAAAAGATGATTGCATCAATTTTAGATTCTTCACAGAATGTTTGGTATGTGTTTGACAGATTTTTGATAATATCAAACGATTCAGAAAATTATAAAAAATCATAGTTAACTAGATCCTAGTCTCCCGGATAACTTTCATTTAGGAAAATTTTTATGAAAAGACCTGAAAATAAGTCAAAACAGCATCACAAGATAGAAGGTGCTGGAATGCGCACTTATCTTGTGAATGCTATTATTGAGTTGTCTGATTGAGTTTCAAGACTATAAAGTATCATTGAAAAGATAATTCGATAAAATTAATATTAAAGTCTGATTTTACTCAAATTTAGTTTGTTATGATCAAGTTATGGTTAGTTGAAATCAGACTATATTCTGCCAAAATTTTAGTAAGACATTTATGTGCAATTTTAAAACAGTTAACGCATGAAACAGGTTAGAACAAATCTTAATATATCGATATATAGTAAATTAGACAACATTTGAGTTATAAAGAATTTCAAGACTTCGGCATAGCTATCATTTAGAGAAATACCTTGTGGATAACCGAATGTGGCGACATAGCCGTCAATGTGCAAACGAGGTTCTTTGTTATGTTATCGTGCTATTAGCTTGATTTTTAGACATGTTAGTGATTGTTAGAAGTTTAGTGAAATGTTAAAGGTTAATGCTTAAATGATTATGAGAAAATAAAAAGAGATTTATAAAAGAAAAATAGAAGTAATGTAACATCTCGTAAAAAAAAATGTATTTATTTATTATCTATTTATTCACTAATTTCTTTATTTCTTTATTTATTTATTTATTTAAAATTAATTTTAAGTTAATTTCAATAATTATATGATAATATAATAATTATAATAATAATATAATGATACTAATGATAATAATAATTATAATATAATAATAATGATACTAATAATAATAATATTATTATAATAATAATAATATTAAAAGTTGAGGGGGGGTAAATTGCAAATTTTGAAACTTCAAAAGAAGTTTTAAAACTAAAAATAATAAAAACTAAACCACAGGGACCAATTATATAAATTACAAATTTACATAACCGGCCCCTCCCCACCCCCGATTTTCCGGCCACCGGTCCGGCCAACTCCGGCGGCCCTCCGGCGAAGCCGAAACCCCCAAAATACTCGGTTTTAAACACCGAAAATTATACCAAATCGCTCATGGACAAAATTCGAACCTAACACACACTATAATCGGTTAATTATTGCTTCTAGAACCACTAATCAATCACTTTAACTTTCGGCCGAAGTGCGGCATTAAATCGAGCACTAAACACTAAAATAAACAAAAGAAAACGCATGTTCTTGATCATCTTGTCGTTTCCAATCTTCCACTAAGTTCGAATTAGTATAAAACGCACGCAATCGTAGAATTCGATCTTCATCCTCTTCGCAACCTGCAACTTAGTCGAAACCCATCTTCTGAGCATCCTAAACCCAAATTAACAGAGGGCTTTTGCTTGTTAACAACGATAGAACGATCCTGCAAATTTAATTTGATTTTCATCATCAATTGCATACCGTTCGAACTCAACTTCGGTCGCGACTTGTTCATAATCCATTCACCTCAAATTCATCATCGATCGGGGTAATTAAACACATCCTTACACTCGTTTTTACATGGGGATTAAAAGCCCCAACACAATTTGATTATCAACTTCGAATTGGGGTTCAATTTTGGGTAAATCGAATTAGGGTTCATCACAATTTGGGTGAAACTGGGGAACCATGTTTAAAAGTAAACAGAACTGAATACCATCGCGGCTGAGGCCTTTGGTTCACTGGTTCTGTGATTGATATCAACCTTGAGGTCCCAGGTTCGAACCCGGTAACCTCCTTTCATTGTTTTTATTTTTTTTAAGAGCTTAATAAATTACTTTAAAAATATGGAAAATTTCTAAAAATTATAAAATAAATTTTATTAATTTTCCTTACTTTAAATCTTACAAAATAATTTTCTGTAAATTTATTTATTTAAAAACTTAATAGATTTTATAAAATATTATTTAAAAAAATATTAAAAATACTTATTTTTATAAAATAAATTCTAATCAAGTTTAACTATGAAATAATCATGAAAATTATATAAATGTTATTTATAAATATTATAAATAATTTTTTTATAAAAATGGACATCTTATTATCTTTAAATACAAATTGATATATTTCATAATCCACAAATTATTTATGAAATGTGGGGTTAATTCTTATAAAATATATTTGAACCAAAGGTATAAATTAATACCTTATTATTAACCAAAATACTATAAGTGTGAATATTCTTATTTATAAATATTATGGATAATTATAAATTATATAATTAGACCACATTATTTTATATTTAATCCTAAAAGATATAAATACACCTGAAATCTTTCTAATGAAATCAAAATGTAAATAATATTGGGTAAAACTTAAACTTATTGATAATTACTTATTAAAACATATACGAATATATAAAAGATTGTAACATATATATATTACGTGTGTGACACGTGTTAAATCAAATTAACCCAAACCTTACCAAATATATTCATTCGTATTAAAGACTAAATTACAAATCAATATAGGTGTTGAACGTGTTTGATCGTGTTGCTTAATTCCTTGAAGTTCTTATTCATATACATTACATCAATCCAAGGTGAGTTCCGTGGCCCCTTTTTATGCTTTTATAATGTTTCAATGTTTTCAAATTGGGGGAAAAGTATGCTCACCGTTTTCGATGCTGTACAATCTTACATACAATTTTCATACTTGGAATCGACGTGATACTATTCTCATATTCTAATACATACATGGTGTTATTCTATTCTTACAACCATTAATTCGGGTTAGGAACCAACGGATAGGTATTGGTAGTACTACTGGGTTGACACCCCCACCCTCGACAGATCGGTTTAACTTGTGAGTTACCGACTACAGCTGCCAGCAATCAGGCCATGGGTGAATATATTCCGTCGAACTTATATGCATAAAGTCATAGGGTTTGGTTGTCTTTAAACACATGTTATGTGGTTTGTGCTTACAGTTTGATTCCACATCAAAATCTATACAGCATCAATTACATGTTTTCAATTAAACCTGCGGAACTCACCAACATTATGTGTTAACATTTTTGAGCATATCTTTTCAGGTGAACATAATCAAAGAGGATAGCTAGTGCAGATGCCTTAGCAGAGACCTCAGGATTTCAATAGTATTGCATATGTAATATTTGTCATTTGTTTCATATTTGAACATTGTGTGATTTGTAAGACTATGATAGTCGTGGAATGACTAACCACGACACAAGTCACCATTGTGTCGGGGGACATCATGACACGAGAAGTTTGCATGTATTATATCTCTGTATTTATACCAAGTGTTATGACGATCCGTCCGTCGCATCCTCGTGTTTCCGCTATAAGCGGGGGTGTGACAGATTGGTATCAGAGCCTTGGTATAGAGAATTAGGTGAGAATTCGACCTAGACTATAACCTAAGAACCTTCATATAGATTGCATGCTAGGGATTGTGTGCATTTGATTTTACCTAAATGTCTTTCATGATTGGTGTGACCATAGACACCTGTATTCTGGATTTCCTGGCAAAAGGCCCTCGGGCTAAGGCAAGCATATCGCATATATCTCATTGCGAGACCTGGTATGCTTACCTGGGGATTTCTGGGATGAGTGATAAACTATGGTCAATACACAAATCTACAAGGCAAATAGGTCAAATATATAAGTCTATGAACTTAATATACAAGTATGTTCCTACATACCTGATTTTATACATATGTGCTGTTACCTGATCATTACTCTTAGTCTTTCTCTATGGAATATCTAAACATAAGGGAACTTAAGTGATCACGCGGAGCGTTGATCTCGGATATTAAATCCGACCCTATCATGGTTACGACTGAAATCTGAAAGTATGACGGATATGCAGTTATCATTAAAATATTGTGCTTATGTGCTTGGAAATCTAGTTGTTATTACATGCTATAATGGAATACTATGGGTTCATGGACATAAGGACATCACATAATCTATGCTCAATAATACTATGATGTTAACTTGGGGTAAGTGAAGCTAAGGGTAATCATGCAAGGCAATTACCATTACGGGTGCACACGTAATTGCAATTCGCCATGCATGAGAAGTCTGGCTAATTATCGTGGGGTAACGATCATGAGTATCACAAGTCTCTATTTTATACCTAGGGTGCTAGAATCATAATTCTAGTAAGATCCTGTTAAGGGTAATCAAACATATTACCATATACTCAAGTCCTGTCCTATTTAGAGCCTTTATGGTATTTCCAAATCATTAAATTGACCTTGTGAGACGTTTCTCCACTTAGCATTTCAATAACTATTAAATGCTAAAATAAAAGTGGGATACATAATACTCTCTACACATACATAACATTATTATTTGAAATAATGCTAAGGAAAATTGAGATGTTACGTAACTAGTTTAAGTGTCGTTCAAGGTATATCGTGGATGTGGTGGGAACGCTGCGGGGAACCCTATATATAAACATCACCGGTATACCAAGAATGTGCTTAAACTGGGCTACATAATAATCTTGATGGACTGAAGCATAGATTATTAGGATTTAACAGTGAAATCATGCATATATCTCAAGATAACTAAAGTATTCATCTGTCTGTGTCTAGAAAATGGCACCTAAGAGAGCTAACCGTAGAACCAACCAAGAGGGTGAGGCCCCGCAGAACAGGCGTAGGGGCAGACCATCAGGGGCAGGTGCTGCTCCAACTAGCAATAATCAGGGGAACCAACAACCCTGACATAGCTGCTATGATTGCTCAGCAGCTAGCCACTTTGATCCCAACCATTGTGACCCAAGTGAGTGACACCCTGCTAAACCAACCTCCCCACGATGATCACAACACCAATGGTCAACACAACCATGGAGTAGGGGATAACGCTGGAAACGAAGTTGGAATCAACCAGGTTAAACGGGGATGTTCCTACAAAGAATTTGTGGCCTGCAAACCCCGAGATTTCGATGGAAAAGGCGGAGCAATAGCCTTGACCAGATGGTTGGAAAAGATGGAGGCAGTCATGACATTAGTGGATGCCTCGATAGTCAACGTATCAAATATGCCACATGCTCATTACAGGGCAAGGCATTAACCTGGTGGAACACCCAGGTTCAGGCCAGAGGAAGGGAGTCTGCAATGCAGCTAACCTGGGATGAATTCAAGGCGTTGATCACTGAGGAATACTGTCCTCTTAACGAGATGCAGAAACTGGAGCAGGAATTCTGGAACCATGCCATGATTGGAGCTGGACACGCAACATACACCGATCGTTTCCACGAATTGGCAAAATTGGTTCCACATTTAGTGACACCAGAGTCCAAGAGGATCGAGAGGTATATTTGGGGACTCGCGCCTCAAATCCGAGCACTGGTAACTGCAGCTGCTCTTCTACGATCCAGAGCGCGATTATGAAAGCTGGCGCTCTTACTGAAAATGGTGAGAACCGGAGTACTGGGGAAGGGAACTGAGAAAAGAAAGGAGTCCGGGTCTAATACTGGAAGATCCGATAAGAAGACTAAGACAGCCCGAAACTTTGTGGCTGTAACGCAGGGAAGGAAGGAATACACGGGACCGTACCCCAAGTGCAACAAGTGTAATTGGCACCATTCCCCAGCAAGGCCGTGTCGGGAATGCACAAACTGTAGGCGATTGGGTCATGGGCGAAGGATTGTAGGATTGCGCCAAACCTGGTAACGCCCATCAATGCGGTTAACCCCGCCGGGAACGCCAGGGCATGCTATGAATGCGGAGGTCTCGATCACTACAGGAACACGTGCCCCGACTGAATAGAGCACCTGGACAACAGGGGAATAATCAGCAGCAAGTGCTGGCTATAGCTGGTAATCCGAACCAGGGAAACCAAGGAAATGCTGCAAGGGGACGTGCCTTCGTCATGGAACTAATGATGCCCGTCAAGACCCAAATGTTGTCACGGGTACGTATCTTCTCAACAACCACTTTGCATCCATATTATTTGATACGGGGCAGACAATAGTTTCATATCTTCTGATTTGCGCGCATGCTTGCCTTGAATCCTAGTAAGTTAGAAATCAGCTTTTCCGTAGAAATGGCCAATGGTAGATTTGTGCAAGCCGATAAGATTATTAGGCAGTGCTCCATATATTAGAAGACCATGCTTTCGACATAGACTTAATACCTTTCGAGCTAGGGAGCTTCGACGTAATCGTGGGAATGGATTGGTTGTCAAAGCACGGAGCCGAGATCGTTGTCGAGAGAAAGTAGTACGAATCCCATGCCTAATGGGGAGGTACTCAAGATTCAAGGAGAACGACCAGGGAGAACTCTGAAGCTTATTTCCTGCATAAAGACGCGTCGATGTCTACGGAAGCAGTACTACGCATCCTGGCTCATGTGGTAGAAAAGAAGGAAGAAGGCATCAAGTTGGCAGATATTCCTGTGGTGCGAGATTACCCGGAAGTATTTCCTGATGATTTGTCGGGTTTACCTCCTCTACGACAGGTGGAATTCGTATCGAGTTGGTTCCTGGAGCTACGCCGGTAGCAAAAGCACAGTATCGGTTAGCACCATCTGAAATGCAGGAATTATCCAACCAACTACAAGAACTATTGGAGAAGGGATTCATTCGGCCGAGTCATTCACCATGGGGAGCACCGGTTCTATTTGTCAAGAAGAAAGACGGGTCATTTCGTATGTGTATCGATTATCGCGAGCTGAACAAGTTGACGGTGAAGAATCGATACCTCTTCCCAGAATTGATGATTTGTTTGATCAACTACAAGGAGCTTCATATTCTCCAAGATTGATCTTCGTTCTGGATATCATCAACTGAGAGTTTTTGAAGATGATATACCGAAGACAGCGTTCAGGACTCGTTATGGGCACTATGAGTCTTAGTCATGCCATTCGGATTGACTAATGCACCAGCTGTGTTCATGGATCTGATGAATCGGGTGTGCAAACCATACTTGGATAAGTTCGTGATCGTGTT
Source organism: Flaveria linearis (assembly GCA_024085815.1). Lineage (NCBI taxonomy): Eukaryota > Viridiplantae > Streptophyta > Magnoliopsida > Asterales > Asteraceae > Flaveria > Flaveria linearis. The sequence goes on along the minus strand of CM044001.1, from coordinate 90,351,703 downwards.
CATAGACGATATACTTATCTATTCTCGTTCGAAAGAAGATCACGAGAAACACCTCCGAGCAATTCTTGAACTATTGCAGGAAGAGAAACTTTTCGCTAAATTCTCGAAGTGTGAGTTCTGGCTCCAGGAAGTGAAGTTTTTGGGCCATGTGGTTAACAAAGATGGAATTCACGTGGACCCCGGCAAAATTGAAGCTGTGAAGAAATGGGATACACCCCAAACGCCATCAGAAATCCGACAATTTTTAGGATTGGCCGGGATTATCGACGGTTTATTGCGAACTTTTCGAAAATCGCACAACCGTTGACTATGCTAACCCAGAAGGATAAGAAGTTTGATTGGGGACATGCACAAGAACAAGCTTTCCAGACGCTAAAGGAAAAACTGTGCAATGCTCCAATACTATCCCTTCCGGACGGAACTGATGACTTCGTGGTGTATTGCGATGCTTCGCATCAGGGATTGGGATGTGTGTTAATGCAAAGAGATAAGGTGATTGCTTACGCCTCACGACAACTAAAGGTGCACGAAAAGAACTACACGACTCATGATTTGGAGTTAGGCGCCGTAGTTTTGCACTGAAGATATGGAGGCACTATCTGTATGGAACCAAATGCATCATCTACACTGATCATAAGAGCCTTCAACACATCCTGAATCAGAAAGAGCTCAACATGCGACAACGACGATGGGGTAGAACTACTTAGTGACTACGACTGCGAAATCCGGTATCATCCGGGGAAAGCAAATGTGGTGGCTGACGCCCTCAGTCGTAAAGAACGCATAAAACCACTACGTGTTAGAGCTTTAGATTGACTATACAAACAAACTTGAAAGCTCAAATTCAAAGCGCGCAAGGTGAGGCTCTAAAAGAAGAAAACCTTGCAGGAGAAGAATTCCGAGGGTTGGATAAACAAATGAATCGCAAGGATGACGGCGCATATTATTTCATTGATCGCATGTGGATTCCCAAATGGGGAGGTGTACGCACACTAGTCTTGGATGAAGCACACAAGACTCGATATTCTGTTCATCCCGGTGCAGACAAGATGTACCATGATCTGAAGGATCTATACTGGTGGCCGGGTATGAAGAAAGACATTGCTCTATATGTGAGCAAATGCTTGACGTGTTCCAAGGTAAAAGCTGAACATCAGAAGCCATCGGGACTATTGCAACAACCCGAAATTCCCGAGTGGAAATGGGAGAACATCACATGGATTTCATTACCAAACTTCCGAGAACGCCAAGCGGACACGACTCGATATGGGTCGTAGTGGATCGAGGCTGACAAAATCTGCTCACTTCTTGCCTATCCGAGAAGATTATAAAATGGATAAGCTGGCAAGATTGTACATCAAGGAGGTGTGACACGGCATGGGGGCCGGGGTCAATCATATCCGACCGAGACAGTCGATTTACTTCACGCTTTTGGCAGACGTTGCAGAAAGCGATGGGCACTCGACTAGATATGAGTACGCCTATCACCCACAAACGGATGGCCAAAGTGAACGAACGATACAAACGTTGGAAGACATGCTTAGAGCTTGTGTAATCGATTTTGGTACTAGCTGGGATACTCATTTACCATTGATTGAGTTCTCTTACAACAACAGTACCACACAAGCATTGGATGCGCTCCATTTGAAGCATTATAAGGGGAGGAATGTAGATCCCAGTTGTTGGGCTGAGATTGGTGAAAGCAGCTAACAGGTCCAGAAATCATTCAAGAAACGACTGACAAGATTTTCCAAATTAAAGACAGATTAAAGCTGCAAGAGATCGCCAAAAGAGCTATGCCGACAACCGTCGGAAGCCCCTAGAATTCAATGTTGGAGATCACGTCTTACTCAAAGTCTCTCCTGGAAAGGGATTGTCCGATTGGAAAGAAAGGGAAGTTAGCCCTCGATAATAGGACCATTCGAGATTACAGAAAGAATCGGTCCGGTGGCTTACCGATGAGGTTGCCACAAGAACTCAGCGGTGTACACGATACTTTTCACGTGTCAAACCTCAAGAAGTGTTTGGCGGACGAGTCCTTACATGTGCCAATTGAAGAAATCAAGATTGATGAGAAACTCCATTTTATGGAAGAACCAATAGAAATAATGGATCGGGAGGTCAAACAATTAAAACGCAGCAAAATCCCAATTGTCCGAGTGAGGTGGAACTCAAGGCGAGGTCCAGAGTTCACCTGGGAACGTGAGGACCAAATGAAATCCAAGTACCCTCATCTTTTCATTTCAGCTCCTCATGAATAAATTTCGGGACGAAATTTCCCGAAGTAGGGGAGACCGTAACATCTCGTAAAAAAATGTATTTATTATTTTCTATTTATTCACTTATTCTTTATTTCTTTATTTATTATTATTTAAAAATTAATTTTAAGTTAATTTCAATAATTATAATGATAATAATAATAATTATAATAATAATATAATGATACTAATGATAATAATAATAATAATTATAATATAATAATAATGATACTAATAATAATAATAATAATATAATAATAATAATATTAAAAGTTGAGGGGGGGTAAATTGCAAATTTTGAAACTTCAAAAGAAGTTTTAAAACTAAAAATAATAAAAACTAAACCACAGGGACCAATTATATAAATTACAAAGTTACATAAACCGGCCCTCCCCACCCCCGATTTTCCGGCCACCGGTCCGGCAACTCCGGCGGCCTCCGGCGAAGCCGAAACCCCCAAAATACTCGGTTTAAACACCGAAAATTATACCAAATCGCTCATGGACAAAATTCGAACCTAACACACACTATAACGGGTAAATTATTGCTTCTAGAACCACTAATCAATCACTTTAACTTTCGGCCGAAGTGCGGCATTAAATCGAGCACTAAACACTAAAATAAACAAAAGAAAAGCATGTTCTTGATCATCTTGTCGTTTCCAATCTTCCACTAAGTTCGAATTAGTATAAAACGCACGCAATCGTAGAATTCGATCTTCATCCTCTTCGCACCTGCAACTTAGTCGAAACCCATCTTCTGAGCATCCTAAACCCAAATTAACAGAGGGCTTTTGCTTGTTAACAACGATAGAACGATCCTGCAAATTTAATTGATTTTCATCATCATTGATACCGTTCGAACTCAACTTCGGTCGCGACTTGTTCATAATCCATTCACCTCAAATTCATCATCGATCGGGGTAATTAAACACATCCTTACACTCGTTTTACATGGGGATTAAAAGCCCCAACATCAATTTGATTATCAACTTCGAATTGGGTTCAATTTTGGGTAAATCGAATTAGGGTTCATCACAATTTGGGTGAAACTGGGGAACCATGTTTAAAAGTAAACAGAATTGAATACCATCGCGGCTGAGGCCTTTGGTTCACTGGTTCTGTGATTGCATATCAACCTTGAGGTCCCGGGTTCGAACCCGGTAACCTCCTTTTCATTGTTTTTATTTTTTTAAGGCTTAATAAATACTTTAAAATATGGAAAAATTTCTAAAATTATAAAATAAATTTATAATTTTCTTACTTTAATCTTACAAAATAATTTTCTGTAAATTTATTTTATTTAAAAACTTTAATAGATTTTATAAAATATATTTAAAAAAATATTAAAAATACTTATTTTTAAAATAAATTCTAAATCAAGTTTACTATGAAATAATCATGAAAATTATATAAATGTTATTTATAAATATTATAAATAATTATTTTTATAAAAATGGACATCTTATTATCTTTAAATACAAATTGATATATTTCATAAATCCACAAATATTTATGAAATGTGGGTTAATTCTTATAAAAATATTTGAACCAAAGGTATAAATTAATACCTTATTATTAACCAAAATACTATAAGTGTGAATATTCTTATTTATAAATATTATTGGATAATTATAAATTATATAATTAGACCACATTATTTTTATATTTAATCCTAAAGTATATAAATACACCTATGAAATCTTTCTAATGAAATCAAAATGTAAATAATTATTTGGTAAAACTTAATACTTATTGATAATTACTTATTAAAACATATACGAATATATAAAAAGATTGTAACATAATATATTACGTGTGTGACACGTGTTAAATCAAATTAACCCAAACCTTACCAAATATATTCATTCGTATTAAAGACTAAATTACAAATCAATAATAGGTGTTGAACGTGTTTGATGTGTTTGCTTAATTCCTTGAAGTTCTTATTCATATACATTACATCAATCCAAGGTGAGTTCCGTGGCCCTTTTTTATGCTTTTATAATTGTTTCAATGTTTTTCAAAATTTGGGGGAAAGTATGCTCACCCGTTTTCGATGCTGTACAATCTTACATACAATTTTCATACTTGGAATCGACGTGATACTATTCTCATATTCTAATACATACATGGTGTTATTCTATCTTACAACCATTAATTCCGGGTTAGGAACCAACGGATAGGTATTGGTAGTACTACTGGGTTGACACCCCCACCCTCGACAGATCGGTTTAACTTGTGAGTTACCGACTACAGCTGCCAGCAATCAGGCCATGGGTGAATATATTCCGTCGAACTTATGCATAAACGTCATAGGGTTTGGTTGTCTTTAAACAATGTTATGTGGTTTGTGCTTACAGTTTGATTCCACATCAAATCTATACAACATCAATTACATGTTTTCAAATTAAACCTGCGGAACTCACCAACATTATGTGTTGACATTTTTGAGCATATCTTTTCAGGTGAACATAATCAAAGAGGATAGCTAGTGCAGATGCCTTAGCAGAGACCTCAGGATTTCAATAGTATTGCATATGTAATATTTGTCATTTGTTTTCATATTGAACATTGTGTGATTTGTAAGACTATGATAGTCGTGGAACTGACTAACCACGACACAAGTCACCATTGTGTCGGGGGACATCATGACACGAGAAGTTTGCATGTATTATATCTCTGTATTTATACAAGTGTTATGACGATCCCGTCCGTCGCATCCTCGTGTTTCCGCTAAAGCGGGGGTGTGACAACGTAAGAACATAAAAGTCATGAAAACAATATATTAATCATCATTTCATTTCTTATATCTATCAATCAACAACGTAAAGTACGCTTGGATGTTAAGATGTTCTTTGAAATACAATAAAGAAAATTGAAACAACATAAAAAATGCATATATAAGCAATATAAGTTTACCTTAGCATTAAAAAATTCTTAAAATTACTTGTAAAAGAAATTGATCAAAACTAAAGAGAAATAAATGTTTGTGAGTGAGATTTTTAAAAATGAGCAAATAAAATATAAGTACCAAGCTTATTTTATAGTTGAGGTTAGGAGGGGAGTTATGAATGATATTTATAGTAAGTTACAAGATTTTTACATATTGATGTAACTATTTTTTTATTCCTAAACCATATGTATTACATATTTATCATTTTTATTAAAATTAGTCTATTAGTAACTATATTTTCTTGTTTTTACTAAAAGATTTTTACATATTGATGTTTATTGTTATATTTTTTTAAAACTTTAGACTTAATTACACGGGTGGTCCCTGTGGTTAGGCCTGATTTCACTTTTGGTCCCTAACTCTCTAAAATTACAAGGTCAGTCAATAGTTGACACAAACGTAACAACATTGGTACTTGTGTTGGATGGACGTTAAGTTTTATGTTAACTTTATAAAAATGACCATAGTACCCTTATAATAAAAAAAACAATGAAAGAAAGACTTAACTTAGTGGGTCCCACTTAATTTCACACTTTCCATAGTCCCACCCCCTTTCATCTTCCCCGGTGACCTGTACTCAAGTTTCGCCGCCAACCACCACCGGCGACCCCAAACACACCGGCGACCCCAACCACCACCTTTCGCCGCCACTGTCTCCCTCAACCACCCCCTAATTCCGGTGACCTGTACTCAAGTTTTTGCTAGTTTGTTCGATCTATTCTTCTGTTACTTTCTTACTCGATTTTCTGGTAACTAGCAGGAGATCTATACTGGAGTATAATGGGTTCAGGCGAGGGGTTGGTGGAGAGGGTGAATCGGGTGGTGTTGCCATGGTGATGGGTTGTTCGAGGTGCAGTGGTGTTCGATATATTTTCTGTTACTTTCTCACTGGACCGGTGTCATGGTGATGGCATGGTGGTTCGTGGTGCTTGCAAACGAAGAAGAAAGGAAAGACAATGGTGCTATGGTGTTAACCGGTTCCGACGAGGGCGGGAATGGTAATCGCAAACAGTTGCAGAGGGAGACGAGGGAAGATGAAGTAGGGTGGGGGGGTGGGGGTGGTGGGGTCATATGAATTATTTTAGTGTTTTAATGTTTTTTATATTTTTAATTTGAGAGGGTAATTTGGTCATTTCACGTGTACTTAAACAGTCAAAATTAACAGACGTCCATTTTAAGGACCATTGTTGTTACGTTTGTGTCAACTATTGGACTGACCTTGTAATTTAGAGACTTAGGGACCAAAAGTGAAATCAGGCCTAACCACAGGACCACCCGTGTAATTAAGTCAAACTTTTAACATTTGTTTTTAGAGATATAACTTTGATTATCATTTCTTGTTTTGAAATGAAGTTTTAAACGAGATGTGATTCTATTTTTATATATGTAGAAGACTCAAACTTGAAAAAATATGTAACTAATAGTTTTAGAAATTAAAATATGTAAAATACTTTGGTGAAAATATGAGTAAATAATCATTTAATGAATAATTTTAATAAAAATAAATAAATAATTATATATATATGTGTGTGTGTGTGTCTGTGTGTGTGTCTCTGTGTGTGTGCGAAAGTTCAGTTATCTAATTGATATTTGATTTAGGTAAATAAATAGTTAATGACTTTAGGAATAAGAAATATATAAATACCCGATTATTATATTTGACACAATTTTGATCCAGAAAAAAACATACAATAAACCTCTTTAAAAGATCACTACATGACGAACTTACTGGTATCATCAAATAGAGTATAGAATCATTCTTCCGCTCTAGTGGCGGGTTTTCTCTTCATTAAGTAGCCCCTCATTTACCTTGTACACTGGGGGAATAACGTCCGGTCTTCCTAGCGATGTACAATTCTTTGGGTATATGAAATCTCGATGTCTAGGTCAATTCTATATCGAATTAAAGGTAGCAATTCTTTGGCACAGTCTTTTGGTATATGCAATTGAGAAGCCAAAGTCAGATATCCTCAATGCGTCGACCGTTTGCATTTCGGATGAGATTCTTGACCCCAAAACTTACGAGAACTTAACTAAGTTAAATCATCTTTTAGTGAATATGAAACATGTTTTTTTAGGCAGTATAATACATCCTAGATATATTCAATCACTCCAACAGAAATTGAACAATACACTCCCAGAATTACTTTCTGGGAAGCTTGAATCTATGTATCAATACGAGATTAGTATACTTTGCCTCTAATCCAATATGGTCCCTAAATTTCAATATCGCAATCAAGTAATATATTAATTACAATCTTTGAACGATGAACATAATAATCACATTAAAAATGCATACATTATAAAAAAATATTAATAAGACAATATATGCTCAGGAGGGATAGCAACGGTACGGAAACAAAAAAATATAAATAAACTAAAAAGAAAAATAAAAAATAAAAAAAAATTAAAATGTAAAAGATGAAAAATATACATATACAAAAAGTCTTGCAAGATCAAGAAAAAAAATACATTATTAAACAAGCTCAGTTGGGATAACGTCAGCTAATATTTTATGTTGTGACATGCTTGATTGTCCACTTCGAAGAGATGGTTGGGTGACCACGGTGATTGGTTGCCGGTGAAGAAGGATGTGTGGCGGTTGATTCCGGTACTGGCTGTGGAGGCGGAGGGGATGAAATGACTAGCATTTTGTTAGTTGTTATTGGTGGTGGGACGGTGGTTGGTGGTGGTGTGATGGTGAAGTGATGGACTGAGGAAAACCGAGATGCTATTTGAGACTGTTGCATGATGGCTTGAATATATAGACAATTGCCATGAGTGTATATTGCATTTAATATGTTGGTGCTCAATGGGATAACTTTTGTTCAGTCCATGTGCCTTAAGTTTTAACACTTTAGATCCTTGAAATTTAGGTTTACATCTTTTTATTTGATGATTTTTCTATGACTAATAGTTTTGTTACAATATAAGTAATGTATAAGCTATTCACTAGATTTACAAATTTATTTTCAACCAAAATGATGAAATGATTATTTTATATGATACTATTTGTATACGAATAAAACTAATATTCATTTCTTTTCATCTTTTAATCTTTGACATAAAGTTTTTGATTAACTTAATTAATGATATATATTTTTCGAACAATAAATATAAATAGATTAAATGGGTTAGTCACAATTATGTAAGGTTGACCCAAACACGATTAACTTAGCCAACGTGTTCACGAATTCAACCCAAGGCTTGACTGAACTTGTATGCAGACTAGGCTAAAAACCATGAATTTCGTGTTATGTTTCTACCATGTTAGAAATTCATATCCCTTATACACAAGTTAAAACATCTAAGCCTTCAACCTTTTATACAGTATAAATACGAGTTAAATTGATGAACGAGAAACCAAAGAGAGCTTCCAAGTATACATGAATAATTGGTATAAATCTGGCGCATGCATGGTGTCCCTCCCTAATAGGTTTGAGGGTTTAAGTCATGCCGTGAACAAATAATATAACCTTAAGAGTATATATAGATTGTATGTGAGTTTGACGTTGAAGAAAAAGTGATACATTGTTTAAGGACTAAATGTTTAAAGAAGAAAACAAATGGTGGTAAAGTGAAAATTATATATAGAGAGAGAGAGGTCTAATGTGACGGAACAAAAGCAATTACTGCTCACACATCTTTTACTTCTGAGATACGTCTACCCAGGATAAAGGCTTCGTTCCTACGGGCCATGCAATTCTTTCACTTTCATTAAAACTAGGGGTGTTCATTTTCGGATATCCGAAATTCGGATATCCGAATTTCGGATATCCGAAAATTTCGGATAGTGGATTTCACTATCCGAATCCGAATCCGAAATTTCGGATATCCGAAATTTCGGATTCGGATTCGGATATCCGTTCGGATATCCGAAATTCAAAAAAAATTATATTTTCAATAAATTTTATAAAAATATAATAATTTTTATTGAAATTTATTTATATATCCAAAGTTTTTGTTAAATATTCAAAATATCCGAAAATATCTAAAATATTTAATTAATATTTAATATTTTTAAATTTTTATATGGATATTTCGGATATTTCGGATATTTCGGATATCCGAAATATCCGAAAATTCTCAAAATCACTATCCGAATCCGAATCCGAAATTTCGGATATCCGAAGTTCGGATATCCGAATTTTCGGATATCCGAAATTTCGGATATCCGAATTTCGGATTTTCGGATATTTCGGATTCGGTTTCGGATTCGGATATTTTTGAACACCCTAATTAAAACTAATATATTCCTTTAATTATTATTTTCATTGTGGAATACCAATCATCTTTTCGTGACTTGTGGTTTTGCAAAGCTTGTATGGTCAAACAAATGGACCTAGCTAGTGCAAGCTTTCTCACCCAATTTGCAACTCATGACAGGCATCTTTGCCATTCCTACTCACATGATTACGTGTGGTTCACTGGAGATCTCGAAACACAAAAAATATTCAACACAAGAAATCCCTATACGGACATGTGAAGTGATTAAAGAGTCGGATTACATGTAAGTAAAGAATAGAACGAACCTAATCTCACCAGAATGAAAAATTGGTGTAATTTCTTCTTTGACAAGAAGCGCCAGGTTATCATGAGTTTTATGTACTCAGTATTGTTTTTGAATGGCTCTAGTGACTTGCTAAAATCCTTAATAAAAATGTCCACTGTTGTCCAAAAAAATGAAAAGAAGAAGCGTAACATCTTTTTATATAATAATCAACCGAAATGTCTAGAATTTATATGTTATTTTTTTACACTTTTCACATATGTTCCACCTAAAATTCGGACACGTGTTATTAATAAGAGAAAATTTAACCATTTAATGATACATTAAATACTAATGATTATTTATATTTTTCAAATTATAAAATAGATTTTTGATAAACTAAAAACATTTTTTTTTTTAAAACATAATCTTTTTAAAAAACAAAAATTTATGAAATATAAAATTTTCAAAAAAAACTAAAAATATGTAGGATGTTTCGCCCATCAATAAATGCACGGTGTACGTTACTCATAACTGAATTTATTAACAATGAGTCTATTTGCATCGAGTCCTAATATAAGGACACCCAAGTGAATAATTCGACACTCATATACGCTGCATATGAGTCCATACGCTACTTATAGTTATTCACAGTTAATGTCTGACATTTATTGCATCAGTCGTTGTCGTGATGTTTATACCCATCATGTAGCACCATGCACTGTGTATAGTCTTTTCAGACGATAAAATTGAACTAAGTCTAATCAATCATTCAGCAAGCCTACACGCATCGTATGAACCCATGCGCCGTGTATAGCCGTGTGGGGTATAAGTTAAGGGACTAGTTCCACCAACCCCTATACACTGCGTATGGGGCCATACGATACGTATAAATACTTTTATAGGTTAAAGGTATGGTCTTATCTGTGATCGTGGTGGCGAACACAAAAGTAGAACAAGAGTTAGACGATCTGGTAGCAAAAAATCAGATGTCCTTTTAAACTAGTCGGAATAAACGACAATAAACGTTGTTTGTGGAAATTAGAGGTGAGAAATGACGAACATAACAATGATCCCGCTAAACATGTGGAGGGCACCCGTTTGTAAGGAGGTTTTCTCAAACGAATATAAACTGGTGGAGCAGCATACTATCACTTAAAAAAAGCAAAACCCTAACAACGCATCCGTAACCAGAAACGTATACAATGCTCAACAGAAGATAATAAATGAAAAGAAAATCGATGAAACACCAATGCAGGTTTTAGAAAACTTTTTTGTCGTTTAAGGGGTACGTTTATTATACTCGAAAAGATCCCGCTACAAATGTCGTAGAAGAGATCTTTCTTGTCATCCAAAATCGTACGACACTTGACATGCATTCCCGCATGTGCTGATGATAGAGGTCACATACAAAACAAAAATTTACAAAGTTCCATTTGTTCAGATTGTTGGTATGACTTTGACACACAAGACATTGTCTTTTGCTCATGCGTTTATTAGTAAAGAACTGAAAGATAATTTTCAAATGGGTGCTTAACAAATTGAAAGATATGTTACATAGGTGTATGGAGCAACCTCTCATAATAAAAGACATGGATATTGCTTTAATGAACGCATGTGTTAAAGTATTTCTGAATGCTTCAATGTATTTTTACAGGTGACATATTAATGAAAATATTGCAAAACATTACAAAGCAAGTTTTACGAACAATGATCGGTGAAAGTATAAATACGCATGGGCACGTTTGTGTTAGTATACGATGACAAAGATTTATGAGTATAACTATAACATTCTTTACGATCGACTACAGAGCTAAAAAAATGTTTGTATCAGCCTGGAATAACACAAATTGCAATTTGGCCAACATACAATAAATAGAGTCGAGAGCAAGCATGCAAATTTAAAAGATATATTAAATCAGTAAATAGTTCACTAGATATACTTGTAGAGTTTGTAGATCAATTAGTAAACGCGCAAGAGGTAAATTTAAAATAAAGTTTTGAGACAAGCAAGATTAAAATCATGAATCATCACAAACTTCTGCTTTTTGATAACCTACAAGGCAATGTTTCACACAAATCTCCTGATTTATTAGTTGGCGAGAACACTAAATTGCAAGTGATGCAGTCAGCAAATGCAACGTGTGGTTATCATCTGTTCACAAGTTGTGGCTTGCCTTGTGCTTGTCGGCTGCAAAAATATGAATCTTCTGTTAATTAATTTTTGCTTACGTCTCTTATCCGGTAACGAATTATATATTAATTAATACTTTATAATGCAGTCACTAAAATTCCACTAGATGCAATTGACGTGTTTGGACGAAACTGGTAAACTTAAACCGTCATTTATAGTGGATGTAGAAATCGATGTTGTAGAAGAGATGGAACGTGTGAAACAAAAAATGACATAACTTACCGCTGTAAAATTTAGTTTGATGGACAAAATAAAAGGAATCGTGTATCCATGGAAAACTAACAAGAAAGCACATGTTATTCAAACAGATATTCACGGTCATCCAACGTTAAAGGTTTAACAGCAAAAGAATGACACTCAACTAAGAAGTTTTAAAATCAACGAGTTATACGCAGCATATAGAACTATACGTGGCGTATAGCTTAAAACTAAGAAGATGAAAATACTAGAGGGTCATACGTGGGTCATGCTATACGAACCTCATACGCGAGACCCTATACAATACATATAGTGCTATATGTGGCGTATAAGGGGGTGGGGTGACTAGGGTGTGGTGACTCATACAACAATCATACGCGGGTGCCATATACGCGGTGTATAGGTGTGGTGACTACCTTATGTGTCATACGACACTCATACGTGGGTGACCTATACGTGACGTATAGGGGGTTGGGGGTCTTCGTTTTGTGTCATGCGTTTTTTTGTAACTATTATATTTATATTTATATTTTTGGTTATGCAGATATGTCTTCCGATTCAGAGATTGAGGTTGACGTTGACGCTATTGCCGATCATCCGTGGCTACAGTTTGAGCCCGGCGACATCGAGCACGCAAAGTGCTCGAAGTTCGTACGAATGAAGATGGGCTGTCAAAAGGTCGTCGATTGGAAGGTGAAGGCTGAGCTCGGATAGTGCGATAGACTTACTGTTACTATCGGAGACGATACGTCGTGAGGTCACTTGTTTGATATCGCGTTCTTGCCATCTTACCGAGAGCTGATGGTGGAGTTTTTATCCATCTTTACTTATATTCGTCCTCATAAGATGGAGGAGAATGACGAGCGTCCCAAGATTTTGTTTAGCTTTAGGTGATGTGGACATCGACATCAGATGTCCATAGAACGGTTTGGCGTTCTCTCGAAACTTTACTATGAGTCGAAAACTGTTACTTCTCTATTCACCGAGAGTATTACTAAGATTAAGAAGAGTTGATTAAGAGATTGACGGTTTCAGATTACCGGATGTCCGTTTCAAAGGACTAAGAACAGGGTCACTGGCATTAGAGATACTCTCATTCTTTATTTGCATCGGATGAGCATCACATTTCTCATGGGATGTGGCAAGAGTCGGGAGTGGTGTACCATTTGTTATTTACAGAGATGTTAGAGCATTCACAACTGATTCCCCCTTTATCCATATAATTATATTAAAATTCACTACTTTTCTCTCTTTCTTTTAATTAAGTAATACTTTTTATATATATTATTATTATTTTTTTCTCTCCTCCACTCACAATCATTTAAAATATATTAAAAACATTTTAAGATTTTGAACAATGTTTCCAAAAACTACAAATTGAATAGTAAATTTCTAATATCATTACTCATAACCATTTATAACCATATCATATGATATAGGGAATACACTCATATAAATTTAGAAAACCGGTTGTGAATGATCTTAGGCCACTTGCACGTATGGATACATATATGAAGGAGGTTGCTATGAATTAACGAGAGCAGGGACGTCGACTCGATCGAGTTGATGATTTTATGAATTGTCACGTTCAGCTTGAGATTGCGCGAGTACGTGCCTCGGTATTACCCAGACTCACTGTTGTTTTATATTATTATTGGAATTGTAACCTTTATTTTGTTATCTTATCAAATAACTTTGTTATTCATATTATAATCTTATATTAATGTTTGTATTTATCTCAATTGTTCAGTTAAATTATTAATTTTTGTATTATATGTTTATTCGGTTAGTTAAATTACAAATATAAGTAAAAAATATTAAAAATACGTAAAAATAAAATAAACTATTCGATGTATAATTATTTATATATTCGTCGGTTCATGAATATTTTTTGTATATTTAAAACATAACATAAATAATATCATAACATAAAACTAGTCGACGTAAATTATCTGTATATTTATAACAAAAAAGATGTAAAAATAACAACAAAAAAGTATGAACTTTAACTTATACGTATATATGGACCTGTACGTCATATATTGGTCTCACATGCTTATGAGATCATAAGTTTGGAAAAAGAAAAAAGTAAGGCCATACGTGACGTATGGGTTCATACGTCGTATATGACCTCCAGCCGATATTAATATGACAACCTCGTACAACCAAATGATTGTTAGAATTTTTTTTAATTCTATACGATGCATATGAAACCATATGCATAACATAGAATGATGGGGTGTTATTTAAGGGTCCTAATAAATAGACACCCACTTTTTTAAATCGACACCCCCCTATACGCCGCGTATGGGTCCATACGCGGCCCATACCCGGCGTATAGGGTACGACCATTAATGCGACATTAATGACTGACAACCGACGTCACATCACTTCACCTATACGGGGCGTATAGGTCCATACGCCACGTATAGGTCGGTGTCGATTTAAAAAAGAATATAAGCTATACGCCGCGTATGGTCCCATACGCAGCGTATAGATCCTCGGCTTACTATATCTTTCAAATTTTCTATTTTTTACACACACTTCAAAAAAAACACTCTCGTATAGCACTATACTACACGTATTGATCTTCGATTTTTCAACATCCAGGTACGTATTATTGTTCATACATCATTATTATGTTAATCGTTCATTGATTTAAACGTTAAAGTAGTTTTATGCCCCAAAATGCGTGATTTAAAAACTGGATTAAAGAACTATACGCCGGTACAGCCCCGCGTATAGGGCTATACGCAGCGTATAGTTCTTTGGTTGGGGACGAAGACACATTGGTGTGTACCCTATACGCGGCGTATAGATATATACGCGGCGTATAGGGTATTGCAATACGCGACTTGGGGGCCATACGTGGGTCCCCTATACGCCGCGTATAGTCCTATACGCGGCGTATAGGGTCGGTTCGACCTATACGTTGCCCTGTGACCCATACGCTGCTACCCTATACGCGGCGTATAGCCCTATACGCGGCGTATAGGGTAAATATATATATACAAATACATATATATTGGGAGGTGATGGCTGAGTTGGGAGAGCGCGATCGTCTTGCTGCTATTATCGGAGACGATACGCCGTGGAGACGTCTTTTCACTAGTTGTGGCTTGCCTTGTGCTTGTCGGCTGGAAAAATATGAACATTCTGGTAATAGTCGCTCCATCATTATCATTTTTCTATTAAAGTGACAATTATGTATAATTTATACTTTATAATGCAGGCACTAAAATTCCATTAGATGCAATGACGTATTTTGGACGAAGCTTGATAACATTAAGCCATCATATACGGTGGATGAAAAAGTTGATGTTGAAGAAGAAATGGAACGGTGAAACAACAAATAATGACACAACCCGCAGCTGTAAAATTTAGTTTGGTGGAAAAAAATAAAAAAAATTGTGTATCCATGGAAAAATAACAAAAAAGCGCCTGTTGTTCAAACAGATATTCGCGGTCGTCCAACGTTAAAGGTTCAACAACAAAAGTACGACACTCAACAAAGTACGTGCGACATGCCGAGACATAGCTCGTTTATTGCGTCTCACATTTCCGGAAGAACAAGTTCAGCTGTAAAGCCCCAGAAGCCTCCCATGCAACGTAGTCGTTCAACATCATCTAAAGTATCACGGGTACTAATGAGTTTTCTTCGATTGTCGGAGATAACCAATTAAACAATATAAACAGGTTAAAAAATTGGATTCCGTCAATCTTTTATCAGTATATTCACGTATACGAGATGTCCGACCCGATGGGAATTGTGGTTTTCGATCAATAGCTTTAGGCTTAGGGTTTGACGAAAATAAGTGGATGTATGTGCGGACACAGCTTTTAGAAGAGTTGGACAGACATGAATTGGAGTACAGAGAAGTTTTCGATACTTTGTACCCCGGACAGTATAACGAATTACGTCACACCATCGATTGGCAAAGTGTGGAACTGCACCAGAAGAACATTGGATGATAATGCCGTATACGGGATTAGTGGTGCTCAAAAGTTTGGGGTTATTCTTCATTTACTAAGCAATAATGGTTGTCAAACATTTTTCCCATTATGGGCTGATCCGAAAACTGTCATGCCTCATCATATCGTGTCGATTGTTCATGTCAACAACAATCATTTCGTCCACGTTAAGTTAGAAGGAGATTATCCGATGCCAACATTAAGTAATCTTTGGATTATTAACCGAAGCGTACGTGCTGCAGAATGGGAGATTATGTATAGGATTCGTATCTCGGAATACAACGCAATAATAGAGAATAACCGAGAACCCCCGGCTTATATAAATTTATTTTAATTTATAATTTGTAATATGCGAATTATATATTTTAATTTTAATTTTATTATTGTATTCATATTGTATATATTAAATAAAAACTCAAAAAATTAAAAAAAATTAATATATAAGCTATACGCCGCGTATGGTTCCATACGCGGCGTATAGCTCTTCCACGTATGGGTCATAAGTCACGTATGAGTATAAAATGTCAAACTCTATACGCCACGTATGGTCCCATACGCTGAGTATAAGGTATAAAACGTCAAATCAACAACATACCCTATACGCCGCGTATGGACCCATACGCGCCGTATAGGGTATAAAACGTTAAATCAACAATGTACCCTATACGCCGCGTATGGACCCATACGCGGCGTATAGGGTACAGGGGTGTTGATTTAAAATTAAGGGGTGTCGATTTAAAATTAAGGGGTGTCTAAATAAAGGGACCCTTATTTAAATCGTGGGAATGTTTAAATATCCACTCCTATTATTATACTTCGTAGAAGATTGAAAAGACGAAACCAAAAGTACGAGAATCTGATAGTAGTTTCATTGATTTATCAGTCCCTTGGAAATGAAAGGGAGTTGTGTTGCAGGGTGGCTATGCCTCTATACCTACATCCTCTTTAACTTTAAGTTTTCAATCAAACCACTAATTCCCTATTATTTTATTTTCTCTAAATAGCAAATGTATGAATCTATTTTGAATAATACGTATTATTTTCATCCTCCGTATATATATACTAGTTTTAGAAAACTCATGTATTACACGGTTGAATAAATAAAATATTAATATAATAAACTTATGAAAAACGAAATGATATTTTAAAATATGATATGACTGAAATTACGTATAAGTAAGTATTATAAGTAATAAAACAGTGATATCAACATTTTATAACTTTGTTTTTAATTTTTTTTAAAATAATATTTTGTTCTAAAATAAATCGTATAAAAATATCATTTTTTAAATATTTTATTATCATAACTCTAAATTAAACTATTTTTGGTTTTAAATAATTTACTTTTTAAAAATAGTAGTTTTATAATATATCATATTTTTAACAAAGTTTGATATTTTAGAAAAAAATATTACTTATAAAATTTCATTTATTTCGAAATATTTTCTTAATATATAAAAACAATATTTTAATATAAAAATGTTAAATAATATTATTAGTAATTAAGGTAATTATTTAATAGGAGAGAGAGGCGGAAAAATTTTGGTGAGGAGAATTGTGGTGATGACACGTGTCATACCAAGTTACTCTTTTATTATAAATAGATATATATATATATATACTAGCTTTAGTAAACCGTGTAT